>CM038722.1:31227296-31314796 GCA_021613375.1 Megaleporinus macrocephalus | reverse complement strand
AGTTTCATTGTCCGACCCCTGTATTTATAGTCTTGTTTTGTATTTACGGACAGGTTCTCGCTGTTAGCACCGCTTTAGCGTGTCGTTGCTTTAGAATGGCAGCAAAACTCATTGTTGTTGTTTCAAACCTGCCTAGTTGGATTCGCTACAACAGCCTCGGCTACTCCAGCTCAGTAGTGTAGTCACATTCCAACGCTATGCTAACAGTGTGTTCATTAGCTCTGGCTCGCTGTGACTAAGCCTGAATGCTTTTTTTTTTTTTAATCTGATCCCGTGTGATTGACTTCCTTCTGCTGTTCTAAAAGCTGTTTTTTCAGCGCTGACGTTTGCGAGGCCTGTAAATATGTGGATATCAACCACAGCGTTTAGCGAAAGGGAAGGAAATGGAGTTCAAAAGAGAGTTTAGCCGTTTTTCACTCCGTCCGGAACGTCAGCGAGCTGGAATATTGTTATCGCTCACCACTTTTCCCATCAGCTGAGTAATTACATGTTATACATCGCTAATGATGTGTAATGCAGTAATGACATGGCAAGAATAGAGTAATAACAGCAAAAGTTATAATAACATCTCTTCTTGTTCCCACAGACATTAACGAATGCCAGTCGTCTCCATGTGCGTTCGGCGCCACCTGCGTGGACGAGATTAACAGCTACCGCTGTTTATGTCCGCCGGGAAGAACGGGAGCCAGGTGCCAGGAAGGTGTGTAGTTTGAACAGCCGCGTTAGCCGCGATGCATCACGTCGGCACAGGCAGTGTTTAGCCTAAGATCTTATGTGTATATATATATCGTATGTATATAGCGTCTCTGTCCAATGAAAAACAAGCATCTCCAAAATTGCAACTTTACAGGAGAGACCAAAAACCTTCTTTACTTTCAATGCAAGTCAATGGAACCAGAATTTTTTCCAAGCTATTTTGGAGCACTTCTATTGGTCCATTCATCATGAAATTTTCACACAATGTTCAACGACCACTAGCGTATTCAAATTATGTAGAAAACGTTAAATGAACAAAAATGGAGGTACATGTTTTTAATTGAAAAAAAAAAAAAAAAAAAAAAAAAAAAAAAAAAATATATATATATATATATATATATATATATATATATATATATATATATATATATATATATATATATTTCATTTTTTTAATATCATATCAACATGTTCCCTGTCCTTTATATTGTGTAGAAATTTCATGATGGATAGGACTAATAGAAATGCTCCAAAATAACTTGGAAAAAATTCTGGTTCCATTGACTTACACTGAAAGTCAAGAAAATTTTGGTCTCTCCTGTAAAGTTGCAATTTTTCCAGATGCACATTTTTATTCGGACAGTGGCAATAAAAAAAAAAAAATAATAATAATAAATAATTGTACACAGTACTGCACAAGAGCAGAGATCACCCTTTGTTTATTATTAATAATCTATGGTGGTCTCAAAACAATGGACTGACCACTGAGTCCAGAACCTCAATGAATGTGAATGTGATTTGAGATTTTTGAGTGGTGAGAAGCAGAAAATTATAAACCAACTAATAAGACTGAACTTTGCAGGCAAGTCTCTGTGAGAGACTGAAAGTGAGCCTCATGAAAAGAACACAGTAAATACTGAACTACTGATTAGTTTAGGTGTTTGTGTAACAACACAGGTGCAGAGTGTAACTGGAAACTGAATAAGCGGAACAAGGTCTTCATGTGAACTCGAGTCATGTTTGTTGTGAGCTGCGTTTGTAGGATTTCCTAAAACAGCTCTTTATGGTTTCACAGTGATGGGACGTCCCTGCATGGCAGGTGGCAAAATCGTAGTTGATGGCGGGAGATGGGACGAAGACTGCAACACCTGCCACTGTCAAAACGGACGAGTGTCCTGCACAAAGGTAACAGAGACAGTTCAGCCAAACAGCTCCAATACAGCTAGAGATCAACTGAGTTTACCGTTGGCAGATACTCCACAGTAGCTTTAGACTGAGGAATAAAGAGCAGCGCGCTAGCTGTGGTTTTAAATCTGTTGTTGTTATTAATAATAAAAGCTGCTCAGTTAGCAGTTAGTCTAGTTTAAATTGTTTAGTATTATCTGTGTGTGTATCTGTGTGAAGGCTAAACGTATCACGGTTATTTCCCCCTGTAGTTGTGGTGTGGTCCGAAGCCGTGTCATCTAGCCGGAGGTGACTGTCCTGCCGGTCAGTCGTGTGTGCCTGTGCGTGACGAGCGCTGTTTCGTCATGCCGTGCTCCATGCAGGGTGAGTGCTGGTCAGGTCAGAGGACACACACAGCCCGGTGTCACCCAGAGAGCAACTGCGCCAACGTCACGTTCACCTTTATCAAAGACACCATGTCACAGGTAAGACCACCACTATTTACTGTTTACTACACATTATTCAGTATCTACTATACATTATTCAGTATCTACTATACATTATTCATTATCTACTATACATTATTCAGTATCTACTATACATTATTCATTGTCTACTATACATTATTCAGTATCTACTATACATTATTCATTATCTACTATACATTATTCAGTATCTACCACACATTATTCATTATCTACTATACATTATTCAGTATCTACTATACATTATTCAGTATCTACTATACATTATTCATTATCTACTATACATTATTCAGTATCTACTATACATTATTCATTGTCTACTATACATTATTCAGTATCTACTATACATTATTCATTATCTACTATACATTATTCAGTATCTACCACACATTATTCATTATCTACTATACATTATTCAGTATCTACTATACATTATTCAGTATCTACTATACATTATTCATTATCTACTATACATTATTCAGTATCTACTATACATTATTCAGTATCTACTATACATTATTCATTATCTACTATACATTATTCAGTATCTACTATACATTATTCAGTATCTACTATACATTATTCAGTATCCACTATACATTATTCATTATCTACTATACATTATTTAGTATCTACTATACATTATTTAGTATCTACTATATATTATTCAGTAACTACTATACATTATTTAGTAACTACTATACATTATTCAGTATCTACTATATATTATTCATTATCTACTATACATTATTCAGTATCTACTATATATTATTCAGTATCTACTATACATTATTCATTATCTACTATACATTATTCAGTATCTACTATACATTACTCAGTATCTACTATACATTATTTAGTATCTACTATATATTATTCAGTATCTACTATACATTATTTAGTAACTACTATACATTCAGTAACTACTATACATTATTCAGTATCTACTATACATGATTTAGTAACTACTATACATTCAGTATCTGCTATACATTATTCAGTATCTACTACACATTATTCAGTATCTACTTTAAAGTATTCAGTGTCTACTATAAATGATTCCGTATGTACTGTACATTTTTCAGTAACTACTATATATGATTCAGCATCTATCATAAATCATTCAGTATCTACTATAAATCATTCAGTATCTACTATAAATTATTCATTATATTCTGTATATTATTTAGTATTTACTACAAAATATTCAGTATCTACTATAAATAATTCCATATCTACTATAGATTATTCAGTATCTGCTGTAAATTAGTTTCTATTTACTACAAAATATTCAGTATCTACTATAAATTATTCAGTATCTTCTGTATATTATTTAGTATTTACTACAAAATATTCTGTATCTATTATAAATAATTCCATATCTACTATAAATTATTCAGTATCTGCTGTAAATTATTTTCTATTTACTACAAAATATTCCGTATCTACTATAAATTATTCTATTTAAACCATGAGTTTCCTTGTGAACGATCTTGGTTTTCTGCTTGTTTGGTTTTTCTGTCCGTGCTCCTATTGTTCCATAAATGCTCTGAAACATCTCTGTAATTTACACTCTTTATTATTTTTCTTTGGTTGTGTTGAAGACGTGCATGCACTCAAACATCTGTCTGCTGTGTTCTGACGCTGACTGTATTAAATCTCTCTGTTCTGCAGGGTGTAACAGTGGAGCAGGTGTGTAGGGAGTTGAGGAGGCTCTCTGTGGTGAAGAATCTCTCCTTAGAGTTTTCCATCTCCATAACCTGCGAACCCTCCACCTCCGTCAACAGCGAGGTCCACGTCACCATCGTACGTTCCCCCATCATTTCTACTGCCCACCTTCACAAAGCGCCAGCAGCAGCTTCAGTGTTTCACTGTATTACTATAATACAGTGAATATACTGTATTACAGTAATACTGTAATATACTGTAACACACTAACCGTAGTTATACAGTATTGTGAAGCTTCTCTTGATGAGCTGGGTTGTTTCTGATTTCTTCAGTTATGTGTTTTAGCAGCAGTTCAGTACATTAAGTATGTAGTTCATAGACTAATAACAGTTTATGCTGGGAAACTCACCTCAACCAAACTCACAGGGGGGCTTCGTTGGTCTGATATTCAAATGCAAGTAATAGTGATTATGACTATACAGTCGTTTCAGGGTTCGTTGTGTCGAACCTGATTACTTTATTGCTGTTTTGTGATCAGTTTGCGTTTTCCTGCAGGTTTCTGATGACGCCGCTGGCAACGATGACCCAGTTAAAGAAATCACTGACAGGATTGTGGACCTGGTGAGCAAACGTAACACTAATGGCACCATCCTCACGGCCGTCGCGGAGGTGCGCGTGCAGCGCAGGCAGAACAACAGCCAAACCGGTAAGAAAGTACAGCGAGTGCGGTTTTACGCTGTCCATTAGCTTTTTGTGCATGTAAAGAGTAGATTTCAGCATTACGAGGTGACATCATCACGTAACACAAATGAAGCTATGAAATAACTTAAGTATGGGAGAAGGACCACGCCCAAACTCCTCCTTTCCATCATTACACACTCTATATAAACCACTCCTCTGCCCACAACCTCCCCATCTCCTCCAACTCTTCCAAAATCTTACTCACTCTTCGCTTGGCAAGGGGGGGGCCTGGCTTCAAAACCCAGCAGCAGAAGCCACCCTCAGAGTTTCTCAGAGTTACCCCTCCTTGCCCTGCCTTAGTGGTCCGCACTTTGCGAATACTTATAGGCCAGTTGTAGAGGTGGGACTTGCTTTAGCTTTAGCAGATTTACCTGTTGATCAGTCAGAGCAGCGTGGGTCAGCTGACCAATCAGAGCACACCGGGCTCATTGGAAGGCGGGGCTTAAAGACACAGGAGCTCTAACTAGCGGAGGGGGAATGTACAGTATGAGAAATTAGTTGTGTTTTGGGAATGCATGCAATCTATTCTAGAGCATGCTGTGAACAAAGCTCCTCTGCTCTAGAATTTGAGCAGTAGATGAAGGCAGTGTGAGGAGTCTTGCCCAAAGACTCTTGGTATATGTGGGGAATCAAACCCTATCCTACAGCGTGAAGGGCCGAGGTGTTACCCACTACAGGTTATTACATATAGCATAGTGAAGGCTATACTATAGATTGTGTTTCTGCCAAGAAGAGATTGAAAGAAACAATAAAGCTGAAGATTAAACAGTTGTTTAGAAATATAAAGGTACATGTCTTGGGCAGCGACAATTACATAAAACAGTCTTTTCTTTCTGATTTCCAGTTTTGTTTTGTCTTATTTTGGTGCATCTGCAAGTTTAGCAGTTATTTATTTAATATTATTTATATTATTTAACAATTAAAACTGAAATAAATGTCTGTTTTGTCTCTCTGTAGAGTACTTGGTGCCGGTGCTGGTTTCCGTGGTGACGGTGATCTGGGTGGTGGTGTTGGCGTCGGCATTGCTGTGGTGTGTGCGTCGCCGCCGCAAGCAGAACGCCAGTGCCACGGCGACCGGGCGCGCCTCCCCCTCTCCTGCGCCGAGTGCCGAGGACAACAACGCAGCCAACAACGCGCGAGAGCACCTGAACCAGATCAAGAACCACATCGAGAAGAACCAGGCGTCCAACGGCAATGACAAGCTCCATGGCGACGACAAGAACGCAGTCAGCGCCAAAATCAGGACCCACTTCTCCGAGACCCCTTCCGGCCAGCCGGAGGACGCGGACGCCGACATGGACAAGCGGCTCCACAAGGCCCGGTTCCCGCGGCAGCCGGCCTACACGCTGGTGGACCGGGACGAACGGCCGTGTCTGAACGGGACGGCGGGGAAGCAGCAGCTCTGGACTAACAAACGAGACAACAGAGACCTGGAACAGTCCCAGAACAGTTTACACAGAATGGAGTACATCGTATAGCGACCGCCGCACACCGGTGGGCTAACCTCGCAGTCGTCGTGGCGACCGTCACAGCCACACACGGAAACGGCCACGCAAGAAGGACGCAGGTGATGGAAGGACGAAAAAAAAGAATAAACCAGAAAAAGAGGCGAGTCCACCGCGAAATTACTCTGGATCGCCAGCGAGATGCTCCAATCACAGCCTCCGTTAAAGAATCCGGAACGTTTACCATAAAATGCCGGAGCGACGCCTAGGAAAACGAAGAAAAGCCCCCAACAGTAAAGAACACTGGTTGGCCCACTCGGATAGGCTGTTGTCGGTGGCTGTTGTTGTTCAGGTGTTTGGGAATCGTTTGGAACAAACGCTGGTTTTGAAACAACGACGGCAACGATTCCGGGGGTCTTCACGTAGAAATGAACTATGGATTCTCGGAAGTGACGGATAAATTGGAAATTCGTGTCCCAGTATTGGAGGTCACGTGACTTTTGCACTCAGCATCTGTCAGTGTTGGGATCATGAGACTTTAGACCCGAGTCGTCGGAACCAGACACTTTAGAAATGGAGCTTCTGGCAAAATCGGCTGATCTGGGAACAGCTCTGCTGGAGCGATTTGAGCGGTCAATGTTAAGATTTGGGTCAGACGAGCTGATTGTAGATCTGTATAAAAGATAAACTCCATTAAACTTCCCGTTAGACCATACCACAACAACCATTACAACTTTATTATTATTATTATTATTATTATTATTATTATTATTATTTATTAGCTTTTTTTTTTTTTTTTGCAGGGATGCAGGTTGTACGTATTCCTGCAGTCTTGCAACATGAAGAATTGAATTGTGGACTTAGAATGCTGGTTGGTGTCGTGTAGATTTTGTATGTACATATTTTTAATTAATCATTGTGTATATTTGATTTATTAAGTTAATAATCAAGAGCCTATCATTCCTTTTTTGTTTTTCTTTTTTTTTATTTATGTGCTTCGTATAGATTCGAAGGTTCGACAGCTTTGTAAGCTTTCTACTTCCTTATTTTTGATGAGAAAATATTGTTTCACGTTTCGTAAATGCCAAAAGTGTTCTCGAGAGAATAGTTTCTTATCTGTTATCCGTACGGCGGCTGTTGTTTTGGTGGCCGAATGCGGACGCGCTGTACAGAGTTTCGTTTTTGGTCCGACGTTTGTCGGGATTATTATTTTTGTAACGTGTCGAAGAGGAAAAACGTTCCTCTGGAAAAAAAATGAAATTGCAACAAAGACAAAAAGAATTGACTGGACGTTTCCAGAATGGTGTCGCCACTGGAATCCGTCTCGAGTCGATCTGGAATGTTCTATCCTGATATTTCCCGTAGCAGTATTCCGTAGTAAAGTGTACCTCCAGTTTGCATGAAATAGACAGACATCGGTGGACATCAAAAAAAGACTGACCTTAAGATGAGACGGAGAAATAAGAGTAAGACATTATCTTTTCTGGAAAAGGAAAAAACGACAGCTTACTTGATTCACCTGATCGTCGTGTTTATATAATAAAGCAGTACTTTTTTAAAGAAATTTATACTAATATCGAGACGCGGAAGAGAGAAGGGCAGGTCCAGGCAAGTCTTTATTCCGAGTGATGCTGGCCAGACATCGTGATGTTAGCTTTTAGGCCTCTCTGATTAAAACCGAGATGAATTTCATTTCGTAAAAAATACTCTTCAGCCTAAATCTCCGCTTAAATCTATGTTAAATCTATGCCAGAGGTTGTGAGACAGTAGAGTCTCCAAAGAAAACATTGTTTTCTAGATTTTCCACTGTTTTACCATCATTAACGTTACATATCGTCACTGTCCAATGAAATGCAAATTAACAGAAGATACCAAAAACATACATTACTTTCAATGTAAGTCAAAGGAACCAGAATTTTTTTCCAAGCTAATTTGGAGCACTTCTATTGGTCCATTCATCACAAACTTTTCACACAATGTAAACGACCATTGGTGAGTTCAAAATCGACAAATGAAGACTTTTTCATTGGACAGCAATGATATAAAACTCACTGGTCAGTTCATCGTAGACAGTAGCCACGTTTACATGCAGCCTGATAATCTGATAATAATCAGACTAATAGCTCAGTTGATATATACAATACATCCATATATACACCTCAGTCGGAACAGGCTAGTCCAAATGTGTGGGTATAGCGTACCCCCTGTTTGCATGAAATAGACGGACGTCAGTGTAAACAAAAAAAAAGACTGAGCTAAAGATGAGACGGAGAAATAAGAGTAAGACATTATCTTTTCTGGAAAAGGAAAAAACGACAGCTTACTTGATTCACCTGATCGTCGTGTTTATATAATAAAGCAGTACTTTTTTGAAAACGTACTAATTTGAAGACGCGGAAGAGAGAAGGGCCGGTCCTAACTAGTCTTTATTCTGAGTGATGCTGGCCAGACATCGTAATACTTGTGCAGTTCTTAGGCCTGTCCGATTAAAACCGAGATGAATTTAATTTCCACACTAGTGTTAAAATTAGGCCGAAACTTGAGAATGTGTTGTTTTGTTGTTGTTTTTTTTTTGTTCCTTAATGTTTTGGAGATGTCGCTACTGGCAAAGAATCTGTTTGTGTCGTTGGAAAGTAATATTTATTAAATGCTTTGTAAGAAACAATACATTCAATGTGGGGCTGTTTATTTTTATATCATTGGTTCTTTAAATGACTGTGATTAAATGTAAACACTAGTAATAATAATAATAATAATAATAATAATAATAATAAGCTTTATTTCTAGAGCACTTTTCATACCAGTGGCGGCTCAAAGTGCGTTTTCATCAATAACAACCTAAACTGAGTCTTAATAGTTATAAAAAATTACTAAGATCGAGATTTCAGTTGTTTTTTAAATGAAAGCACTGATCTGGACTGGAATAAAAGTGTTGTAAAGTATTCCGTACTCTGTACTTGTATAAATGTATAAACATTCTTTCAGTTTTCACAAATTTCTGCATAATTAAGTCACTAAGATGTAAACAGTCATTCATAACTGTTCATAGTGGTGGTGAATGGAACCAGACGTCCACCTTTAATAGCTCCCTCACAGAAAGTTATTATATGAAATGAATGAACTGATGAAAACTCTGCCCGATGTCTGAGACATACATAGTTTTATTATGTTTTACTATCATCAGCATCGCATATAAAACTCACTGGTCATTTCAGAGAGGGAATAAAATGTCTACATGTACATTAGAGACAGTAGGCACGTTTACATGCAGCCTGATAATCTGATAATAATCAGACTAATATCTTAATCGCTATATAGAATACATCTATATATACACCTCAGTCGGAACAGACTAGTCCAAATGAGGTCATCACGTATACAATCAGACTGAACGAGGTGGCGAATCCTGGAAATAAATAGAAAAAAGGAGAGAGCTAGTCATGTACACGCCTGTATCTGATTACTATGCTGCCAGATCCGAGTCAAGGCCAGGGCTTTTTGAGACGAGACTAAATTAAGACTAAAAATTGTTAGTTTGTAGTTTATTGTACATTCATTGTCATTTATTTTGTGACATATACACTAAGATATAATTTTATAATGTTTTTTTGTGTAATATAACATTAAATAAAATTTAAATATTGCCCTGCGATGGACTAGCGATGCGTCCAGGGTGTTTCCTGCCTTCAGTCCAATGAATGGTGGGATAGACTCCAGCATCACAACCCAGAAGGATAAGCTTCTTGAAGAAGATGATTGAATTACTATATTAATATAGTCTTCACAAATTAGGTTTTGAAACCCACCAGTTTACAGTGTCAACAAGATGCTGGTGAATACGAAGCCATATCAGAGTATTAGTGTATCAATCTCCTTTTATATATATATATATATATATATATATATATATATATATATATATATATATATATATATATATATATATATATATATATGGCTAGACCAGCTGGGAGACTCAATAAGGTCCTGGTAGGTTGTCACAGGTGCAGTGCATCCCACAGCTGCTGGAGGGAGTGTGTGTGTCTCCATAGAGCCAACACCACCAACCAGGTTGTCCCACAGATGCTTAATTGGGTTAAAATCTGGAGAATTAGGGGTCCAGGGTAGTGCTTGGAAGTCAGCTCTTGCAACCAGTGTGGGACATCTCTAGCCATATGATGTGTCGCATGTCTTGCTGGAAGATCCCATCCACCCCAGAGAAGACCATCAGCATGTATGGTGAACGTGATCTGCAAGGATGGATTCATACCAAATTGGACTGTATCCAGACAATGCCACAAAAACATTCCCCAGATCATAACAATGCCACCTACGTGCTGCTGCTGTCCAAAGTTAGTCATAATAATGTGACTTGACTGTGTAAAAACAAATGGTACATGGTAAATAATAGTAAACACATAGTACATCAAGAATATTGACATCTGATTGTGTACCTACTAAAGCTACTGAAACTGCCTACTAGTCTGCCGCGTGGCAGTACGTACTGGTTCTAATCTAGTACCTACTGACTAGTAGGTGATTTCAGACGCACCCTTAGATACCTTAAACATTCTGTCTACTGCGGGCCTTATTTTGGCCCAATTTTAAGGAAGCATCGAACGGTTCCTCAGCCTCTATCCCATAAAGCAACACAGACAAAGCTACGAGCATTGAAGTTATTCTGATTCTCTCTGGTGTTTTAATTTGTTTCTTGTCGTACAACCACACACAAAAAAAAACTTTTCAACGAGTTGTTGACCATTTTGCAGTTTTATACTGTTCCATTAGCATTTATGCTAGCGGATTTTAAGCCTCTGGTTATTGTTTTGGATAAGCGGCTGGTAGGTTAGCAACTAGCTAAAACACTGGTTGCGTGTAGTGGGTGAGAACAAGCCGTGACGCAGTCTCTCTCTAACTAGAGCGTCTCAGTAATCTGTTTTATGAGGAGAGATGAGAAGAGAACGCTGCTACTTAAACAACTGCCCACCTAGACAGCCTACTTAGACACTTACTAGGTTTTAAGACAGACCCCACATTCCAGTTCTAGCCTAATCTTGTTAGCTAGCTACCTATCTCGTTAGCATTCAGCTCCAAATATGCCAACCTTTCCACAACATGCAAGCCCTTCTTTTTCAGTTTCTATTTGATTGTGACCCTACTGTTGTAAAGTGTGGTCATAAAAATCTCCAGAGGTAGCACGCCGCCAGACTGCTTTCATAAATGTCTGGTAAAAGCTCCCATTCATAAATCTAGCGATGCCATAGCTGTAAACTCAAAGTGTAACTAGAAGTAGTTCTTTGTATGCATTTGGGATCTAGTGTGATCTAGATGGGATCTAATATTCCAGCAGTCCTTCACCCTCCTGGTCTGTAAATACTGTTAACACTGGTAATGTTTCTGCTATACCGTCACCTCAATGTAGCCGTACCAGTCGCATGGCTGTCTCGCTGTTTAGCCGGTCTCAGAGAGTTAAACAATCATGTGACAGAGGTTAAGGGAGTCTTGCAGTCTTCCTGCTCTCATGGGAATGTGGTGGGCCGGCAGATGGACCTGCTAAATGCGCTTAGTGAGTGAAGCACAAAGGACGCCTTCTACCTTCCCTGTGTCCGTGTCGGGATCCATGAAATGGTGCTTTATCATGTCACCGTGTGACGTTCCATGCAGACCCATCAGTGCTGTCTGTTTCACCAGACATTCCGATAATGCTAACTTTAACTGTCCAGCTATTCTAACTGTAATGCACTTTACTCGTAACGACTTTACTGTTATGAGGACATTCGATTTTACCCTGTACGTCTGACTTCATTCCCCTGTTCTGGAATACATTCCCGCCATAGAACACTCTGTTTCCCACTGCCGTTTGGTCTGTCATAGAATAGAATAGCATAAAGCCAGCTTCTTCCATTTGAATCCACTCTGTTCATATTGTTCTAGAATGATCTCTTTCCATTTGTTCTGTTCTAGAATACCTCTTCACTCAGTCTGTCAGTTCCTTTTCTAGAATACTACTAGAATCAATTCTGTTCATGTTGTTCTAGAATGTCCTCCTTCCATTCAGTGTTCAAGAATTCAATTCACATGGTTCTAGATCCCCCCCCCATTCTTACTCTTAGAATGATCTTCATATTGTTCTAGAATGTTCTCATCCTATTTACACTGTTGTAAAATTCTTCTAGAATGTTTTCCTCCTTTATTTCTTTAATGATCTCCTCCCATTTACAGTGTTCAAGAATTCCATTAACAGGTTCTAGAATGTTTTTCCTTATTCACTCCTATAATGATCTCCTCCTATTCTCACTGTTCTAGAACTGCATTGACATGGTTCTCGGATGTTTTTCCTTATTCACTTCTATAATGACCCACTCATATATACATTGTCTTAGAATTCCATTAACAGGTTCTAGAATGTTTGCCCTCATCCACTTCTACAAATATCTTCTCTAGTTCACATTGTTCTAGAACTCTATTTACAGGGTTCTAAAATGTTTCCCCATTTACTCCTATAATGGTCTCCTCCCATTTACAGTGCTCAAGAATTCCATTAACAGGTTCTAGAATGTTTGCCCTCATCCACTTCTATAAATATCTTCTCTAGTTCACATTGTTCTAGAACTCTATTTACAGGGTTCTAAAATGTTTCCCCATTTACTCCTATAATGGTCTCCTCTCATTTACAGTGTTCCAGAATTTCACTAACAGGTTCTAGAATGTTTTTCCTCATACACTCTTATAATGATCTCCTCCTAATACCACTGTTCTAGAATTGCATTGACATGGTCCTCGGATGTTTTTCCTTATTCACTCCTATAATGATCCCCTTTCTATTTACAGTGTCTTAGAATTCCATTAACAGGTTCTAGAATGTTTGCCCTCATCCACTTCTATAAAGATCTCCTCTAGTTCACATTGTTCTAGAACTCTATTCACATGGTTCTAGAATGTTTCCCCATTTACTCCTATAATGGTCTCCCTTTCATTTACAGTGTTCCAGAATTCTGTTCACGTGGTTCTATAATGTTTCCCTCATTCACCCTTATAATGATCTCTTTCTAGTCACAGTGTTCTAGAACTGCATTCACGTGGTTCTAGAATGTTTTCCCCCATTCACTCCCATAATGAGCTTCTCCCATTTACATTGTTGTGGAACTGCATTCACATGGTTCTAGAATGTTTTTTTTCCCATTCACTCCTATAATAACCTCCTCCCATTCACATTGTTCTAGAATTCCTTTCACATGGTTCTGGAATGTTTTTCTCATTCACTCCTTTAATGATCACCTCCTACTCACACAGTTTTAGAACTCTATTCACATGGTCCTAGAATGTTTTTCCTCATTCACTATTATAATGATCCCCTCCCATTTACACTGTTCAAGAACTCTATTCACAAGTTCCTAGAATGTCTTCCCCCATTCACTTTTATAATGATCTCCTTCCAGTCACAGTATCCTAGAACTCTATTCACAAG
The DNA here is from genome assembly GCA_021613375.1 of Megaleporinus macrocephalus. Classification (NCBI taxonomy): domain Eukaryota; kingdom Metazoa; phylum Chordata; class Actinopteri; order Characiformes; family Anostomidae; genus Megaleporinus; species Megaleporinus macrocephalus. Next base: position 31,301,129 of record CM038722.1, on the reverse strand, counting down.
TTCCTAGAATGTTTCCCCCCCTTCACTTTTATAATGATGTCGTTTCAGTCACAGTTTTCTAGAACTCTATTTACATGGTCCTAGAATGAATTCCTTTCACATGGTTCTGGAATGTTTTTTTTCTCATTCACTCCTACAACCCCCTTACATTCAGTTCTAGAGTTGTGTTCTTAAGGATTTAGAATGTTTTTTATCATCCACACTGTTCAGTGCTGGTTTGTTTGGTCTATCAGTTCCTATTCTAAAACAGTGTGAACCACTAGCCAGCGTTAGAAAGCTACCAGAGATTGACTGGTTTACATGTTTACATACATCCACTGGTTCATGCTACAGCGGTTGAGCTCCGCCTATTCAGGCTGAACTGTTTTTGAATAAGAACAATACATGCACAGCCAATCAGAACCAGGATCATTTACATATTTCAGTCTTAAAGGCACAGTAACAAAACCTGGCTGTTTAATTTGAAGTGACATTAAAACAGGTTGGAATACGATCACGTAAAATGAATTATGACTGTATTTTGGTACATAAAACTAGAGAAAATGGAGCTGAGGGAAATAAATAGATATAAAAGTACAGAGCAGGGCTCTGTAATGCCCAGGGCCTGCTCATGATGTGAAACTGACTCTTTTTATGTACGTGTGTGTGTGTGCAAGTGTGGAACCTCCCTCTCAGACACTAATGGTTCCATTACATGAGTGAATTTGTCACGGAAACTAGACACTACCCTGACGGCTGAAAAGCGCTACGGCTGCGGTGCTGAAATATTAGATATTATGAAACTCCCCCCGCATGTAAAGCGATATTTCACAGAGGTGTGTGTGTGTGTGTGTGTGTGTTCTCCCAGAGCTTTTGGAAAATGTATGTTTTAAGTGATAGTTCAGCCGTCCATGTACTTAATGTAGTCTGTCGGCCCCCAGAGAGTGAACAGCAGGTGGGATGCTGTGGTTTGGCGGTTATGTTTGTATTTACTGTATTATTGTGTTTATTTACTCACTGGATGCGACTATAGGCCTTTATGTTTACAGGTGGCTGCTAACGCCATAACACCATGGCAACCGAGCAATACATCTTGGCAGAATTATCTAGCAACGCCATAGCAACTACCTGGTACACCTTGGCAACCGCCAAGCAACACTTTAGCTATTACTTAGTAACTACTGTACTGTAAAGCATGGATTAATGTCCCCACACTGTACTGTACTGTCTGATTACTGTCCCCTCAACACACTGCACTGTACCGTCTGATTACTGCTCCCACACATTGCACTGTATTGTCTAACTACTGTTCCCTCCACTTACTGCACTGTACTGACTGATTACTGTTCCCTCCACACACTGTACTGTCTGATTACTGTCCCCTCCACACACTGCACTGTACTGTCTGATTACTGCCCCCACATAGTACTGCACTGTACTGTCTGATCACTGCCCCCACATAGTACTGCACTGTACTGTCTGATTACTGCTCTCCACATAGTACTGCACTGTACTGTCTTTTTACCATCCACACACTGCACTGTACTGTCTGATCACTGAACCCACATAGTACTGCACTGTACTGTCTTTTTACCATCCACACACTGCACTGTACTGTCTGATCACTGCCCCCACATAGTACTGCACTGTACTGTCTTTTTACCATCCACACACTGCACTGTACTGTCTGATCACTGCACCCACATAGTACTGCACTGTACTGTCTTTTTACCATCCACACACTGCACTGTACTGTCTGATCACTGCACCCACATAGTACTGCACTGTACTGTCTTTTTACCATCCACACACTTCACTGTACTGTCTGATCACTGCACCCACATAGTACTGCACTGTACTGTCTTTTTACCATCCACACACTTCACTGTACTGTCTGATCACTGCCCCCACATAGTACTGCACTGTACTGTCTGATCACTGCCCCCACATAGTACTGCACTGTACTGTCTGATCACTGCCCCCACATAGTACTGCACTGTACTGTCTGATCACTGCCCCCACATAGTACTGCACTGTACTGTCTGATCACTGCCCCTACATAGTACTGCACTGTACTGTCTGATTACTGCTCTCCACATAGTACTGCACTGTACTGTCTTTTTACTATCCACACACTGCACTGGACTGTCTGATCACTGCACCCACATAGTACTGCACTGTACTGTCTTTTTACTATCCACACACTGCACTGTACTGTCTGAATACTGCTCCCACATAGTACTGCACTGTACTGTCTGATTACTGCCCCCACATAGTACTGCACTGTACTGTCTGATCACTGCCCCCACATAGTACTGCACTGTACTGTCTGATTACTGCTCTCCACATAGTACTGCACTGTACTATCTTTTTACTATCCACACACTGCACTGTACTGTCTGATCACTGAACCCACATAGTACTGCACTGTACTGTCTTTTTACCATCCACACACTGCACTGTACTGTCTGTTCACTGCCCCCACATAGTACTGCACTGTACTGTCTTTTTACCATCCACACACTTCACTGTACTGTCTGATCACTGCACCCACATAGTACTGCACTGTACTGTCTTTTTACCATCCACACACTGCACTGTACTGTCTGATCACTGCACCCACATAGTACTGCACTGTACTGTCTTTTTACCATCCACACACTTCACTGTACTGTCTGATCACTGCCCCCACATAGTACTGCACTGTACTGTCTGATCACTGCCCCCACATAGTACTGCACTGTACTGTCTGATCACTGCCCCCACATAGTACTGCACTGTACTGTCTGATCACTGCCCCTACATAGTACTACACTGTACTGTCTGATTACTGCTCTCCACATAGTACTGCACTGTACTGTCTTTTTACTATCCACACACTGCACTGGACTGTCTGATCACTGCACCCACATAGTACTGCACTGTACTGTCTGAATACTGCTCCCACATAGTACTGCACTGTACTGTCTGAATATTGCTCCCACAGAGTACTGCACTGTACGGTCTTTTTACTATCCACACACTGCACTGTACTGTCTGATCACTGCTCCCACATAGTACTGCACTGTATTGTCTTTTTACCATCCACACACTTCACTGTACTGTCTGATCACTGCACCCACATAGTACTGCACTGTACTGTCTTTTTACCATCCACACACTTCACTGTACTGTCTGATCACTGCACCCACATAGTACTGCACTGTACTGTCTTTTTACCATCCACACACTTCACTGTACTGTCTGATCATTGCACCCACATAGTACTGCACTGTACTGTCTTTTTACCATACACACACTTCACTGTACTGTCTGATCACTGCACCCACATAGTACTGCACTGTACTGTCTTATTACTATCCACACACTGCACTGTACTGTCTGATCACTGCCCCCACATAGTACTGCACTGTACTGTCTTATTACTATCCACACACTGCACTGTACTGTCTGATCACTGCCCCCACATAGTACTGCACTGTACTGTCTGATCACTGGCCCCACATAGTACTGCACTGTACTGTCTTATTACTATCCACACACTTCACTGTACTGTCTGATCACTGCCCCCACATAGTACTGCACTGTACTGTCTTTTTACTATCCACACACTGCACTGTACTGTCTGATCACTGCACCCACATAGTACTGCACTGTACAGTCTGAATACTGCTCCCCACACACTGTGCTTTCAACACACATTGTTGTACAGTACTGACAGGAACCCACTGCCAAAGTTTTACCCCCTTGTGTACAAGCCTGTAGCCCCCCCCACTGAATGTTAGTGTGTGTGTGTGTGCGCGTGTGTGTGTGTGTGTGTGTGTGTGTTTGTTAGCAGTTGATAGATTTAAAGCTGGAATCAGTTCAGCAAAGGTTTCAGAGTTTGTAATTTTGACTTCCCAAGAGAGACAAATGAGGATTTTACTTAAATTAGCCCTCATACAGACACACACACACACACACACACACTCACACACACACACACACACATACACACACACACACACACACACTCCTCGGAGGCTCATTCCTGTAGAATGTTAAACGGTTTCTCTGGCCGCACCCTTCAGAAGAGAGAGAGAGTCTTCTGTATGTTTCACAGACCCTAATTAACACTGCACCATGACTCAGCCTCTCTCTCTCTCTCTCTCTCTCTCTTTGCATGTGTGGGAACTCACTGTAAGCGCCCTTACAGGACAGGATGATGTCAACTTTCCTTTAGGCTGGGGCCTGTCCAGAACAAGAAAGAGCGAGCGAGAGCGAGAGAGAGAGAGAGAGAGAGAGAGAGAGAGACAGAGAGAGAGAGAGAGAGAAAAAGGGTGGGAGACAGAAGAGAAGTGGGAAAGAGAAAAATAAGAGACAGAATGAATAGAGAGGGAGGAAAAGTTGTAAATAAAAGTCTGGCCTTTCTCATAACTGTTGCAGACTGATGTACGCTGCGCTGAAATTACATCCTAATTACAGACGACAATGAGCCACTCTTTCAGAGCGTGGAAGCATGTTTGTGTTTTTGAGCATGTAGTGTTTCTCAGTCATACCGTCACCATCGCAATAACCTTGTAAATACGGATGAATCAAATTAAAAAGGTTTTAAAAGAGTATACATGGAAACTGGAGGCTCAATGGTTGTGTATATATACACAGTTGAGTTGCATTACTATGCCCGCTTCCTACTTCCGAGAGCAGCCGCGCGGAGGTGGCAGTTTTATGGTCTGAGGAATGTTTTCGTGGCATTGTCTGGGTCCACTCATCCATGTGGAAAACACTCTCAACTGATTTGGGTGTGAACCCATTCTTGCAGATCACGTACACCATACATGCTGACTGTCTTCTCTGGGGCGTATGAGATCTTCCAACAAGACGATGAGACAAGAACTGACCAAGACTTCCAAATCCTTCCCAGACTTGAACCCAATTGAGCATCTGTGGGACCACCAGGATGGTAGCGTTGGCTCTATGGATCCTCCATGCACTGCAGTCAGCAAGGCTCCAGACACCTGTAACAACCTACCAGGACCTTATTGAGTCTCCCAGTCTGTATGGCTGCTGTCCATGCTGCAGATGGTTACTCTGGATAATTCAATATTGGCACTATCCAAAGAAGAAGGTGTATCGTTGTGTCTCTAATAGCCTCCACTCCTCTAGGAAGGCTTTCCACAACATTTGGGAGTGTGTCTGTGAGTTCATTTGTGCCTCTTCAGTCAATAGAACATGCGTGAAGTCAGAGACTGATGTTGGACGAGAAGACCTGGCTCATAATCGGCATTCCAGTTCATCCCAAAGGTGTTCACTGGGATTGAGGTCTGAGGTCTGTGCAGGCCACTGGAGTTCCCCCACACCAAACCCATCAAGCCATGCATTTATGGAGCTGCAGTCTTTGTATGCTGCATTATTAACATCACCATTCCCTGAAAGTAAGATGCCCAAGCTTTTCCAAACAGCCCCAGGTCATCATCACTCTTCCAACTTTACTGTTGGCACTATGGATTCTGGTGGGCATCATCTTCCCAGAATCCACCAAACCCAGATTCATTCATAACCACATACATTTGGGCCATTGTAAAAAGGTAGATGGACCCAAGTCACGAGTCTTCCAGTAAAGATAGATAAGTTTCCAAATTCCCACATTTTTTTTATTAACATACACATAGAAAAGGTAATTTAAAGCTAAATTAAATTAAAAGCAACTTAAAGTAACTCCATTTGATTATAGCCAATATCAGACAGTTACCTAAGAAATATAAAACGACTGCAGTTCACAACACAGGCTGGTTCTGTGAAGCTACCCACTTCGACCCCATCTTTTTTCTTCCAAGCTTTGTACTAGAGGCCCCTCCTTCCGAGGACGCACTAGAACAGATTTTGAGTGTACACTTTCAGTAACTTTACATATTGCATATTGTCGCTGTCTAAAGAAAAACAAGTATCTCAAAAAATTGCAACTTTACAGGAGAGGTCAAAACAGCCTTTACCTTTAATGTAAGTCAATGAAACCAAATTATTCCCCCAAGTTATTTTGGAGCTTTTCTATTGGTCCTTTATGAAATTCTTACACAATGTGAACAACAGCATTCAAATGACATAAAAAAAATTAAAAACGTCTTTGGACAGCGACAATATACAGGTCTTAGCTATTTGTAACATTCAGCTAGCTTAAATAATTCTAAGCAACTTTACAGGAGAGAACAAACATTTTATTTACTTTCAACGTAAGTCAATGTAAAGAGGTTTTATTCCAAGTGGTTTTGGAGCATTTCTATTGGTCCATTCATCACGAAACTTTCACAGGATATAAAGAGCAGCTGTAAATAATAATAATATAGAAAAATGTCAAGAAAAAGTGGGAAATGTGTTTTCTTTGGACAGCGACGATATGTAAGCATATAGATATGTTGTATATCATCGCTGTCTTTACTTTCTATGTAAGTCAATGGAACCAGATTTTTTTCCAAGCCATTTTGGAGCATTTCTATTGGTCCATTCATCATGAATTTGTCAAAATGGTTGTTTGATGTTGATGTTGTTTTTTGTTGGAGAGCGACGATATGCATGTGCGCTGTAAAAAAAAAAAAAAAGAAAAGAAAAAAGAAATGAGGAGCTTCAGTAAACAGCACTTTTTAAAAAGTCATGATCTTCTTTACTGGATATTAGGTTTTAGTTCTTTAACCACAAAGTCAGAGCAATTTAGTCCTTAAATTGTACGAAAACAAACACACACTCGGATATACACATACACACTTTAACATAAACAGCAGCGTGGGCCAAAGAGAGAGAGAGAGAGAGAGAGAGAGAGAGAGAGAGAGAGAGAGCGCCACACACATCAACAGGCACAGACAATCCGCCCCCAACATGCAGAACAAGCACATAAACCCGTAACCACAACAGTACTGAATCCCCCCGATACGTTCCTGAGAGCCGAATGAGATCAGAGAGCAGGAACACGCACTTTATATACACTCTGAAAGACGAGAAGCTTCAAGAGCAGCCATTAAAAACAGCGCTCGGAGAGAGAGAGAGAGAAACAATGAGGAGAGAGGAGGGGAAATTTCCCTTTGTTCATAATCAGACTGTGTCATGGCCCATAAGGCTTCTTCCGTCCGCAGCCAGAAGTGAACGACTACGTCTTCAGTTTCACTGCGCAGGAGAAGCCGAGCCGTGAAACACTGAACGCTGGAGAAAGTTTGTTGGAGGGGGAGAAAGAAAAGAGAACAGATATTAGAGCTCGTCAAATAACAATTAACTCTAATCTCCATCTGCCTGAGAGGAATTTCATACAGCGAGAGCAGGAGGTGCTCGAGTTCTCAGGCCTGAAGCTGGTTTCCCACAGTAGTGGCAGTGAAGTCTACCAGTGAAGTGCTGCGTGTTAGACACCACTAGCCACTAGCACTGCAGGGTAGTGTGTGTACTACTCCGATGGTGGAGCTGGGCTTTCCAGCCGTTCTCACACTTGCAGGGGGTTAAAGGACGGAACGGAGGTCACAGTGGCCAAAAAGGAGCCTCAGACTAAACCAGTGTGAGGACCAGTGGCCCACATATCCAAACCCATTCATGTTTTGGTTATATGTTCTTTCACAGACCCTTAGGTTCTAGATATTAACCCGGAGGTAAGAGGGAGGTACTAGTTCCAAAGTACCAGACTTCATTTGGGGAATCTGAAGTTCTGGAAGTGTTTTAACGTTACACACCTTTTTACATATGATCACAGGTTATTCATGTGAGTATGCATTTAAAAAACATGTGATCACAGTTTTCCGCATGTAAGTTTTGATTTCCCATGATCACATGTCTTTTCACATGTGATCGCACTTCTTGCGCATGGCCACACGCTTTTTTAACATGTGATCACACATTTTTCATGTGATTATGACCTTTTCACATGTGATTATACATGTTTTGTGTAGCCGCTGTACATGTAATTCCATCTATTTCATGTTTTCCGGTATGTGATTGTGTCTTTCCACATGTGATTATACATGTTTTGTGTAGCCGCTGTACATGTAATTCCATCTATTTCATGTTTTCCGGTATGTGATTGTGTCTTTCCGCATGTGATTATACATGTTTTGTGTAGCCGCTGTACATGTAATTCCATCTATTTCATGTTTTCCGGCATGTGATTGTGTCTTTCCACATGTGATCTCTGTTCATGTAATGCCATGTCACATTTCATGTTTTCCTCATCTGATTATGCTTTTTTACAAGTGATCGCTGTTCATGTAGTGCAGTCTTTTTTCTACATGTGATTATACATTTTTACATGTGATCGCTGTTCATGTAGTGCAATTTTTTTTCTACATGTGATTATACATTTTTACAAGTGATCGCTGTTCATGTAGTGCAATTTTTTTTCTACATGTGATTATACATTTTTACAAGTGATCGCTGTTCATGTAGTGCAATCTTTTTTCTACATGTGATTATACATTTTTACATGTGATCGCTGTTCATGTAGTGCAGTCTTTTTTTCTACATGTGATTATAATTTTTTTACAAGTGATCGCTGTTCATGTAGTGCAGTCTTTTTTTCTACATGTGATTATACATTTTTACAAGTGATCGCTCTTCATGTAGTGCAGTCTTTTTTCTCATTTTCTACATGTGATTATAAATTTTTACATGTGATCGCTGTTCATGTAGTGCAGTCTTTTTTCTCATTTTCTACATGTGATTATACATTTTTACATGCGGTTCATGTAGTACATGGTTGTTGTTGGTTTTTTTGTTCATTTCTCACATGTGATAAAGCATTTTTGTCATGTGATCACTACTCATACAATACAATATTTTTCCATTTTTAGTTTTCCACATCTGGTTATGTGATTTGTCCACCTTTGATCACCTTTGATCACAAATCTGAGCATAGGAAAACACATTTCTTTAGTTAGGCGATTTCAGTCGCGGCCTTGGTTTTCATGTGATCACATTTTACGTTCACTGTTAGCTGTATTAATGTCCAAGCAACCATTTGTTGAGCCGTTTCTGTAAAAGGTATTTAAATACATGTTTTCAGTTTTTCTCCTCTGAATTTTACATGTGATCTTGTTTTTTCATTTGCAGTCACATTATTGGATAACCACATGCCAATCATGTGTCATGAGACATTTGCCTTCATGTGATCACATACCAATTCAGATGCTATCTCAGTCACATTTCGATCACATTTGAACGCGATCACATGCCTTTTCACATGTGATCATTGATTGTATTAACACATGGCACTGTTCTTCACGTGTGGTCTTTTTTTTTTTTACAAAATAACGTGAGGCGTCATGCACATGCAACATTTATATGCTTATTTCTGTAGGGGGTGAAAACTGATGCCAGATGTTTCTCCTTTCAAATCAACACGAATGTCATTTCCAACTGTAGGTAACTTTATCCAGTGATCTCAGCCTCATTAGCTCGTCTTTTAGAACTCAGCGTTAATTAAAGCTTGCCGGACCACCGCAAAGCACTTATTATACACTCGAGTTGGTGTCAGAAGTGTGCAGTGGACACGACAGTGGAAAGAAACTGTTGTGTTTATTGCATTTCCATCCAGAGTCCTCAGTGTTTTTAACATTGGTCTAATGAGTCTGTTTGGGAACCAGCGTTTGTGGGTCTATGTGTGTGTGTGTGTGTGTTTTGTAAATCATAATAACTCCAACCATGAGAATGACTGCTGTGTGGAGATTCATTTGAACACTCAATGAGTAACTTGTTATGGAAGTAACAATATAATTAGCTTACACCATATAATCAGCATCACTAAAATAACACATGCACACAAACAGATCTACTCACGCTGCTCATCCGCATCACCACCGTCATTCAGAAGTTTGGAGTGTCACTGGCTGTATTGATAGTTGTAGTTATTTTATTGTAGATTTAGATGTAATATTCACTAAAATGTATTTATGTTTGTTTAGGGTGGCACGGCGGTGCAAGGAGTGGTGTGCTCACATACCATCATATTATTAATTACATGTTCACATGATCACATGCCTTTTCACATGAGATAAGACACTGTTTTCACATGTTCACATGCTTTTACACAAGTAATCGTAAAGTTTCAGCATGTCTTTACGAATTTCACACATGGCTATACATTTTTGAAGTATGTGATCATGTGTTTTCCACGTGCAATCACATTTGTACATTATGGCATGCCATTCAAATGTTATGAGACTTTGTTTTCATGTGATTACATACTGTTTCACATGTCATCGCATGCTTGTTCAGTCACGTATTTTCATCACGTGTGGTAAGACATGCATTTTTATCTGTGATCGGATTTGGACATGATCACATGCCTTTTTACATGAGATGAGACATTGGTTTCAAATTATCACAGGCTTTTACACATGACCATGTATTTTGTCATTAGTACATTAGTACATTATCACATTAGTACATTATCACATGCATGTTACATGCTATGAGGCACTGTTTTCATGTGATCACATACCATTTCACATGTGATCACATGTTTATCCAGTCGCATATTTTCATTGCACGTGATCACACATGCATTTTTATCTGTGATCACATACGGACATGATCACATGCTTTTTTAATATAAATGAAACAACAAAGACGAGACAAAACAAAACAACAAAGACGAGACAAAACAACAAAAGATTAACGTGTTATTTTTTTCAAACGTAAGCAAAAAATGGGGCGTCGTGTACATTGTGGGTCTGTCTCAAAACCTAGTGAGCTGTGTAAGTAGCAGCGTTCTCTCCTCATCTCTCCTCATAACACAGATTACTGAGACACCCTTGTTATGGTTAGTTTAACTACACAATTTTAGCCTGGCTTTTCAGTCACCGACTGTTTTTTGTAGATCGCTGACAAAAACCTCTGCTCGGAGGCAAATCGGCGACCACTCGGTGCTCGCTCAGTCGTGTAGTGTAAACAGCTAAAAGACGCTCGCCGACTAATCGCAGACACCCGGCAAATAACTAGCATGTTTAATATCTAGGCCAGTCGGCGACTGTGAGTCAACAGCAACGTCTAGCTACAGCCAATGGGATGAATTAGAGAGAGAACCGCGTCACCACCTACGCAATCTCTCTGCGGCTGCGGGCGACACGTACGTTTTCATTGATAAAATATTTCCCTCCAGCTCTCTCTGCAGAACAGAGCCCCCTGCTGCCCCCCTCTCTTTATCCATCTTCATACCTTTTTCTTCTTTCTTGCAGATCAGCACAGTAACAACTCGTATCGCTGGTTTGTTGAAGTCCGTTTTGGAAATAGTGTGTTCTACATGGTGTCGCTAGCTCTCACGTGCGTTTAGTTTTCGTGTGTTCTCGTGACAATATCGTGTTTTTGGATCGAAGCCAGATAAGTCGGCGATTCTCACGGGTGAAAGTCGAGTAAATCGTCACCCCGTGTTGCCGATCCGTCATGTAGTGTGAAAGCCACAACAACTGAAAGACTCGCCATTACAGTCGTGTAGTGTGAACCAGGCATAAGAGAGAGACTGCGTCACGGCTTGTTCCCGCCCACAGCAGCACGCGACCGGTGGTTGCTAAGCTACCGGCCAGCTATCCAAAACAATAGCCCGAGGCTTAAAATCCGCTAGCGTAAATGCTAATATCTCGAGTATAAAACTGCTAAATGGTGAACGACTCGTTACAGAGTTGATAATAAAATACTGTTTTGTGTGATTATATGACCAGAAACACATTAAAACTCCAGAGAGAATCAAAATAACTCACAATTTAAAACCACTTCACTGCTCCTAGATTAGCCTGTGTTGTATCATGGGATTATCTTAGCAGCTGAGGAAGCGTTCAATGCTTCCTTAAAATCAGGTCTAAATAAGGTTTCTCAGTAGACAGCATGTTTAAGGTATGTAAGAATTGGGACAGTCTACATGTCGACAGCGCATACTATGATGTAAAATGCTGCCCATGTAGACCCTCACTTGGTTTTCAGACAGACCCTGTATATGCTTCTTTTCTGTAGGGGGTGAAAACTGATGCCAGATGTTTCTCCTCAAATCAACACGGATGTCATTTCCAACTGTAGGTAACTTTATCCAGTGATCTCAGCCTTATTAGCTCGTCTTCTAGAACTCAGCGTTAATTAAAGCTTGCCAGACCACCTATTATGGACGCGAGTTGGTGTCAGAAGTGTGCAGTGGACACGACAGTGGAAAGAAGTCTGTATCTGCCCTGGGATGTACTGGAGGCCCGTCCAAGGTGTTTCTGCCTTCTGCCCAATAAATGCTGGAATAGACCCCAACACAGCCTGCGACCCAGGTAGGTAAGCACCATTGAAAATGAGTTAATGTTTGTATTAGGCATCTTTTATTTAATACTTCAAGTATTACCAGCAAAAAGTTGTTATAATAATTTAACGAATATTATGTCTAACTGTATTTATTAGTTACTACACAATGCAAATAAATACACATTACTGTTATCCAACAGCACCTTCTTCTTCGTATATATATTTTTAAGCCAATTATTTATCCCTCAGTTTTTGTTATATTTACACCATTCCAACTCTGGAATGTTCTCTCCTATCAGGAGTGTGTTTGTATACAGATTTTTAATTGGATGAATGTATCACAAAACTTTGTGTAACCAGTTTATATCATAATGATATATGTCTAATAGAACCATCTTATTAAACATCTTATTAGGAACATCATAACAACCACCAGAGTCAGTATTCTGAAAATAATTAGTATTAGAGGTTTAATCTGTGTATGAATATTATTAGAACTTAGATTCTTAGTGTTGCTCTGTGTTGAGGCTGAATAGACCAGACGCTCGAGCTAAAAATAAGACTCAAGAGTTTGAATGCTGAGAGGACAACGTAGCCAACAAACAGGCTGACAGTGGAAAAACAAGGGGAACATCGAAGAGCAGCCCGCGGTCAGACAAGGGTCAAAACCGGAAGACACTAAACAACAATCTGGTCCAAGAGAGCAAAAAAAACAAAAGCAGAGTCAGAAAAACAAGTCACACTGTAAACAAAGAAAGTTAATTTAATCTAAATAACGTCCAGTTACTCTCAAAAAAACAGTCAACAGAACAAGATTTCACATTTTATGTCCAGAAACGTATTATTTCAAGTACAAATAAATAGAAATATTAAGGCAGCCTGGAGATGAACATCTTTATGTCCCCATTTTTTCTTTTTTACAATGCAGGACAACACACAGATTAAATCCAGCAGAGACCCCACTCAGTACACTCCAGACAAACGTGGCAACACTTTGCAAAGAAGGAGAGGAACCAGACAGTCTTTATAGAGAAAAGATAATGAGGTTCAGGTGTAGCTGGTTAGAGCTCCAGAGATGCTGATCCTGAAAAGGGCTGCTGATTGGACGTGATGGTGGAGAGAGTGTCACATGACCTCCCAAGGCATTCTGTAGTCTATGATGAAATCAGGGCTCTGGGTGATTACAGAGCTGGGAGGAGGCGTGACATCTTCAGCTCTCTCAGTCTTTTTATAATCTACTAGACTGTATTTATTTATATAAATTCATTAGAGCTTCACTGATTTCAAACCTGTGAAGTTGTTGAGCAGTAGCAGCAGATTGAGGTCATTCATGTGCTGCAATGAAATGGGCTTTGTGTAGTTGAAGCCATTGACTCTAAATGCAAAGGCTTGAGATAACATGTGCTGTTCATGTGTAACTACAAACCTGACACACGACAAAAGCTGATCATGACACTAACCCGGCCGACGGTGTAAGTCAGCAGCTGGAGGGCAGCGAGTATGTTCTGGGGGAGTATGTGTAGACTGTGTATGCTGCTCTATAAGCTGCAGTTCAAGCTGCATTCCTCACAGTCTCCCGCGGTCTCTCTCTCTGTTGTGATTGGCTCCTTGCCCCGATCCCACCACTCTGACACACACATTGGCTGTGTAAAAGTGTTGGAGCGCAGAGACCACTGGAAGACGCCACGGCGCTAAGAGATTGATTACCAGCACTTTAATTGCTGTGTAGATTTGTATTTCAGGATTTGTACATTGTTCCACTTCTTGCCGGTGATAATACATTTACATCCCGAGAGAATTTTTCAAGATTTTGTCCTCGAAAAAGTTGCCCTGCACTGTGTTAGACCACCCTTGTTCATTACACGTACTCTCTGCTGTAGGCTGTAACTGTGAGCAGTTTAATAGAACTATTATCCATATATATATATAAATAATATATACACTACCAGCCAAATGTTTTAGATACACTACCAGCCAAACGTTTTAGTACACTACCAGATAAATGTTTTAGATACACTACCAGTCAAACGTTTTAGTACACTACCAGTCAAACGCTTTAGATACACTACCAGTCAAACGTTTTAGATACACTACCAGACAAACGTTTTAGATACACTACCAGACAAACGTTTTAGATACACTACCAGTCAAACGTTTTAGTACACTACCAGACAAACGTTTTAGATACACTACCAGTCAAACGTTTTAGATACACTACCAGACAAACGTTTTAGATACACTACCAGACAAATGTTTTAGATACACTACCAGTCAAACGTTTTAGTACACTACCAGACAAACGTTTTAGATACACTACCAGACAAACGTTTTAGATACACTACCAGACAAACCTTTTAGATACACTACCAATTTTAGTAACTCTACCAATAGTATATGGACCATGGTAGTGTACATATATACATATATATATAAATGGATGAAGTAACACATGAATAATAATATGACATTATGTTGTCTAACTACAGAGCACTTCCAAAAGAAGAACTGTTAACCCAAATGTTTAGCTGCCATTAAAGCGACCAGCAGTGCTGCTATGGCCAGCAAGTTAGCTGAAGCAGTCAGACATCATAAACACCATGATTGATGCTGGAATGACTATTTGCTGGTGAAAAGCTGTATGAATATGGCCTGTGTTCTTTGTGAAACACTCAAAAAAACTTCCCTGTTTTTATAGCTGGAGCAGATCGATACCTGTTCTTGTGGAAACAAACGTTTTAATTAACACTGCTGTCTCTTCACGACTGAACTTTCAGTTTCTCTCAATTATTATTGTTTTTTTAAGTCCTGCATCTCACAAGTTGCAGTTCGCAGATGTGTCTATCGTTTTGCGCAATAAGTAAATCAGACATAATATTCAGGCACATTATAGTCACATCAACACACATTCTGAGTCATATGTACACCTGGTCCATAATCAGGGGTGTAATCAGGGGCCTTTTCTTTTAATGTGGGGGCAGGAAAGACCTAGGGATTGTAGTCATTTGTGTTACAATTATTCAGTGCACTCATCAGAATAGAATAGATAGATGTCGGGCTGTGGGGAAGTTGGTGTGGTCATCACGCACCATGGTGTGATCACACTTTCTATGGCGAGAGGTAGCCTTACCCACTGTCCTGCCCGTTTGGATAGTTAAAGATCATTCACCTCACTGGTGTCAGGGTGGGATAGCGTCCTTTTACAGATTGGAGGGGAATGGCACCTCCATAAACTCAAAGGTGGCACCATTATGCCCATGCGATGACTGAGGAAGAAGCTGTGCGGCAAATACGGGAAAAGAAGATTGCAGAGGAAGGATTGCATGCCCCAACGCACCCCAGGGACTCTGCTCAGACTCTCTGTCTCTGAGGTCACTGGGCGGTTGTGTGAACAGGGGGGCATTGTAGCATCCTGCTACTGTTTTTTGCACATGGATGCTCAGGGGGCCATGCAGACTAAAAAGAGTCACATTATGTGTGTATAATAGTGTGTCATGCTCTGCAGGACAGCAAACTTGGTGGGATCTTTTTTCTTTAGCATGTACGGCCAGTACATGGCTGTAACAGCCCTGCCTGCTTCTTGGTTGTTTCTGGAGAGCAGTTTCTTCTCTGTTACCATGTTCAGTAAAAGAGCATTCACTTAAATTGCTATGTTTTCTACAGCTTGTTCTACACCAACAACATTATTATATTTAAAAATTGTATTGTGTATAACTGTGTATTATTATATTTAAAAATCTTTTTTTTCAGACAAATTTTTATTTACTCAGTAAAACACTTTATTATTTAAATATTTAAACAGTATTAATACAATAAGTAGTGGTTTTACATACATCAGTGTGTTTATTTAACACTTTGCAAGCTTCTACTTCTATAAACAACCCAGTATTATTTACAGTTCTCATCTAATACCTGCTTTGACTGCTCAGTACTTCATTAAGCTAAATCAAGATTTGCTGCTGAAGGAACTGAACACATTCATACAGTGTCTGGGGCGTCCAGGAGAAATCTGGAACCTAACTTTGTTCTTCAAACTGGAGTCAAGATATGATCTACTTCTCTCACAATAACATATTCATGTTACTTTGTATTGTATGTATGATTATCTACATCTGTTCTAGTGATATTTGGTGTTCTTACTGCTGGAAAAAAACATTTATTGATCAAATAGTACCTTTGAATATGTTATGTTTATCTAGTTTCTTTATTAAATTTGCATCTTCTGTAGTGCTAGCATTGTAGTGTATTGAGGTCTATAGCTTCTTAATGTTCTCCAATATGGTTTTCACCCCCACTTACTGTTTATCGTTCTCCCTAGATCCTGAAACAAACTGAAATGTGAATGATCAGCGCACTCTGAGCGTTTAACGTCAAGAACGATTTAGCTTTTAAAATTTAATCATCAGCAATAACTTTGTGCTGGAGGCCAAACTGAGACTTGGAGCTGCTTCTACTTTTCAGTCTGAATGTTGAAGGAAGGCCTGGACAAAATCCAGGAGAGAAAGAACAAACAGTGGATGTACAGAGGCATTACTTACACACTGCGTTTGTGCTGACGCAGCAGACTTGCTCAGTTACAAGCGTTGTGTTGTGGTCAACTATCACAGCGCGTTTCCCAAAATCAGCTTTGATTGACTGCTAACCAGACTGATGGACTTCTCCAGCCAATCAGAAACCGCGGTTCCGTTGATGTCACTCTCACTGAGTGTCAGTTTGTTAGCTTCTCCTGGCAAGGCATCAGACGCTTGGTGTAATCAGTGGAGCCTCCGGGGCGAGGCGTGCCTGTACCACACACGCTCACTTGGAGTGCGGACGAGTCCGTGCAGGTAGAGCCCTGAGGAGCGGTGAGAAGAGGATCAGTCCATTTATCTGTAAAACAAAACATATAATTCACCTTTACTTCACATCTCAGAGAGGGACTGATATAAACTCAACTATAAGAGGAAGAGACGGAGGGAGGGGGGAAAGAGAGGGAAAGAGTGGGAGAGAGAGGGAAAGAGGGGGAGAAGGGGGGAACGAGGAGAGGAAAGAGAAAAAAGCAAGAGAGACATGGAGAGGGATGGGGAAAGGGGGTGGGAAGAGGGACAGAGTGAGAAAGGATGAGAAAAAGAGGGTGGAGAGAGAGAAAGAAAATGAGAGTAATGGAGAGATGGAGAGAAAGAACGAGACAGACAGGAGAAAAGACAAATATAAAGAAGGGGTGGAAGATATGCAGAGAGAATGAAAGAGAGGCAGAGAGAGAGAGAATAGGGAAAGGGAAAGAAAGAGAAAGAAAGAGAGGGGGAATAAATGCAAGTGAAAAAGAGAAAGTGAATAAAGAGGTGGAAAAAGAGAGAGAGTAGATAGAGGAGGTGGGAAAGAAAGAGGTTGATGATTCAAAGCTTACAATAAATAAGGTACGTGGGGAGAAAGGGAAAGTAGATGGAAACAGAGAGTATAAAATAGAAAAACAGAGAGAGAGAGAGAGAGAGAGAGAGAGAGAGATTAGATCTATTAGTATTATTGATGTACTTGTGTGGGAAGTTCTGGCACAGAAACAGAGCAGAGCTGTCAGGTATGTTCGCCACACCTGCAAAGTACAAAATAATACATAAACATTATACATACACATGTACATGCATATTTGAACACAGGCATGTATATACAAAAACACCACATACCCACAAGTGCATGTAAAGGTGTATACAGCTGCATGCTTGTGCAAACGTGCCATATGCACACATGCATGTACATTATTGTACTATATACACACAAGCATGCATATGCATAGTATGCATCTGCAAATGCACTATATACACATATCCATGCATCTGCAAATGCACTGTATACACACATCCATGCATCTACAAATGCACTGTATACACACATCCATGCATCTACAAATGCACTGTATATACACATCCATGCATCTACAAATGATGTATACACACATCCATGCATCTACAGATGCACTGTATACACACATCCATGCATCTACAAATGCACTGTACATACACATCCATGCATCTACAAATGCGTCGTATACACACATCCATGCATCTACAAATGCGTCGTATACACACGTCCATGCATCTGCAAATGCACTGTACATACACATCCATGCATCTACAAATGATGTATACACACATCCATGCATCTACAAATGCACTGTATACACACATCCATGCATCTACAAATGCACTGTATATACACATCCATGCATCTACAAATGCACTGTATACACACATCCATGCATCTACAAATGCACTGTATATACACATCCATGCATCTGCGAATGATGTATACACACATCCGTGCATCAACATCTGCTTCTGTGTGCCTATGGGCTTCCCATGGTTTGTTATCGCTAAACTAATCCCAATTTGCATTAATAATGCAGGCATAGTGAGCTCTAGTGTGAGGCTGCTGCCACTGCTGTTTCTGTTTTTAACAGTTGGTGACGTATCTAGAACTTCCACGTTTTCTCACTATTTCAGTCTTGCCTATTGCTTTTGTATTTCATTTAGTAAATATTCTGATAACTAATCTACCACATTAGGCATTTCTTTTTAGCTCCTGGAGCCCTAACCCAATGGAGAGCTCACTTAGCTGTAGTTACCTCCGATCCACAGAGAAGAAGTATTACCAGCAAGCTAGTTCTCCACTGACCGTTTCAAGAATTTAACTTAACTTAATGAAATGAGAGTAGTTCTGTAATGCTAGTAAAATTTAAGTAAAACAGATGCTATAAGAATTGTATTTGTTATTTTCTCTGAAAGCCTAGAAGCTCCTGAGTTCCAGAAGGGAAATCTCTTTGCTATAAATAGGCCTTGAGATGATGACGATGGTGGTTTAGAGATAGTTCCCACTGTCTGAGTCCAGGTGTGATGACTGTGTTCTGACTGTCTATACAGAGAGAAATCCCAGACAACCCCCCACCCAAAACACCTGAGTAACCCTCAGACTCCATGACGACGGCGACGCCCAGCCCCAGAGCAGGTACAAAGGGAGCATGAGCTCATGCTGGTCCACTCATAGTCCCGTAGGCGTGTGGAGCAGCTGAAACCTGCACTCAACTACCTAAGTGCTGTCACTGCTGTGAAATAGCTAATGACTGCAGTAGAAGTAAAAGTACTCTTTCAAAAACAACCTGAAACCTGCATGTTCCTTACCTAAATATCAGCCCAAGTCTACATTTATACTAAACCCTAACCTCTACATTTATACTAAACACTAACTCCTACATTTACACTAAACCCTAACTCCTACATTTATACTAAACACTAACTCCTACATTTATACTAAACACTAACTCCTACATTTACACTAAACCCTAACTCCTACATTTATACTAAACACTAACTCCTACACTTATACTAAACACTAACTCCTACATTTACACTAAACCCTAACCCCTTACATTTATACTAAACCCTAACCTCTACATTTATACTAAACCCTAACCCCTACATTTATACTAAACACTAACCTCTACATTTATACTAAACACTAACTCCTACATTCATACTAAACCCTAACCTCTACATTTATACTAAACCCTAACCCCTACATTTATACTAAACACTAACCTCTACATTTATACTAAACCCTAACCCCTTACATTTATACTAAACCCTAACCTCTACATTTACACTAAACACTAACTCCTACATTTACACTAAACCCTAACCCCTTACATTTACACTAAACACTAACTCCTACATTTACACTAAACCCTAACCCCTTACATTTATACTAAACCCTAACCTCTACATTTATACTAAACCCTAACCCCTACATTTATACTAAACACTAACCTCTACATTTATACTAAACACTAACTCCTACATTTACACTAAACCCTAACTCCTACATTTATACTAAACACTAACCCCTACATTTATACTAAACACTAACTCCTACATTTATACTAAACCCTAACCCCTTACATTTACACTAAACACTAACTCCTACATTTATACTAAACACTAACCCCTTACATTTACACTAAACACTAACCTCTACATTTATACTAAACCCTAACCCCTACATTTATACTAAACCCTAACCTCTACATTTATACTAAACCCTAACCCCTACATTTATACTAAACCCTAACCCCTTACATTTACACTAAACACTAACTCCTACATTTATACTAAACACTAACCCCTTACATTTACACTAAACACTAACCTCTACATTTATACTAAACCCTAACCCCTACATTTATACTAAACCCTAACCCCTTACATTTACACTAAACACTAACTCCTACATTTATACTAAACACTAACCCCTTACATTTACACTAAACACTAACCTCTACATTTATACTAAACCCTAACCCCTACATTTATACTAAACCCTAACCTCTACATTTATACTAAACCCTAACCCCTACATTTATACTAAACCCTAACCCCTTACATTTACACTAAACACTAACTCCTACATTTATACTAAACCCTAACCTCTACATTTACACTAAACCCTAACCTCTACATTTATACCAAACCCTAACCTCTACATTTACACTAAACCCTAACCTCTACATTTATACCAAACCCTAACCTCTACATTTACACTAAACACTAACCCCTTACATTTACACTAAACACTAACTCCTACATTTATACTAAACCCTAACCCCTTACATTTACACTAAACACTAACCCCTTACATTTACACTAAACACTAACTCCTACATTTATACTAAACCCTAACCTCTACATTTATACTAAACCCTAACCCCTTACATTTACACTAAACACTAACTCCTACATTTACACTAAACCCTAACTCGTACATATACACTAAACCCTAACTCCTACATTTACACTAAACCCTAACCTCTACATTTACACTAAACCCTAACTCCTACATTTACACTAAACACTAACTTCTACATTTACACTAAAAACTAACTCCTACATTTACACTAAACCCCAACTCCTACATTTACACTAAACCCTAACCCCTACATTTACACTAAACACTAACCCCTACATCTACACTAAACACTAACTCCTACATTTACACTAAACCCTAACTCGTACATTTACACTGAACACTAACTCCTACATTTACACTAAACCCTAACTCGTACATATACACTAAACCCTAACCTCTACATTTACACTAAACCCTAACCCCTACATCTACACTAAACACTACCCACTACATTTACACTAAACACTAACTCCTACATTTACACTAAACCCTAACCCCTACATTTACACTAAACCCTAACTCCTACATTTACACTAAACCCTAACCTCTACATTTACACTAAACACTAACTCCTACATTTACACTAAACCCTAACTCCTACATTTACACTAAACCCTAACCTCTACATTTACACTAAACACTAACTCCTACATTTACACTAAACACTAACTCCTACATTTACACTAAACACTAACTCCTACATTTACACTAAACCCTAACCTCTACATTTACACTAAACCCTAACTCCTACATTTACACTAAACACTAACTCCTGCATTTACTCTAAACACTAACTCCTACATTTACACTAAACCCTAACTCCTACATTTACACTAAACACTAACCCCTACATTTACACTAAACCCTAACCTCTACATTTACACTAAACCCTAACTCCTACATTTACACTAAACCCTAACTCCTACATTTACACTAAACACTAACTCCTGCATTTACTCTAAACACTAACTCCTACATTTACACTAAACCCTAACCTCGACATTTACACTAAACACTAACCTCTACATTTATACTAAACACTAGCCCCTACATCTAAACACTAACTCCTACATTTACACTAAACCCTAACTCGTACATTTACACTAA
Organism: Megaleporinus macrocephalus; assembly: GCA_021613375.1. Classification (NCBI taxonomy): domain Eukaryota; kingdom Metazoa; phylum Chordata; class Actinopteri; order Characiformes; family Anostomidae; genus Megaleporinus; species Megaleporinus macrocephalus. Next base: position 31,279,115 of record CM038722.1, on the reverse strand, counting down.
ACACTAACTCCTACATTTACACTAAGCCCTAACTTGTACATATACACTAAACCCTAACTCCTACATTTACACTAAACCCTAACCTCTACATTTACACTAAACACTAACTCCTACATTTACACTAAACACTAACCCCTACATTTATACTAAACACTAACTCCTACATTTACACTAAACCCTAACTCCTACATTTACACTAAACACTAACTCCTACATTTACACTAAACACTAACTCCTACATTTACACTAAACACTAACCTCTACATTTACACTAAACACTATCCTACTACATTTACACTAAACACTAACTCCTACATTTAACACTAAACACTAACTCCTACATTTACACTAAACCCTAACTCGTACATATACACTAAACCCTAACTCCTACATTTACACTAAACCCTAACTCGTACATATACACTAAACCCTAACTCCTACATTTACACTAAACACTAACCCCTACATTTACACTAAACATTAACTACTACATCTAAACTAAACCCAAAGTACACAACACTGTATATGCTATGGTCTATTTAAATTCATGCTGTGGTGATTAATTAATACTCATTATAGTCGACCACTAATACACTAAGACAGACACTGCTGTCTGAGTTCTGACTCATATCAGGGTTTTCAGTGACTGGACTCTGGATCACCTGTCTGGAGATAAACTAACATGTACAGAGGTCAGCTCAGGACGATGATGTAATGTCAGTGGTCATTGGTGTCTGTCCTGTCTGCGCCTGCTGGTGTGTCACCCTGGGGGGCTACAGACAGGTACAATCACCTGAGAACCCACGAGTTCCCACACTGGGGGGTGTTAAACACAGCGCCGTAGCCCCGAGCCTTCACCAATTACACAACTTTAATTCTAACTTCCTGCTCTCTTTCTTCCACTCACTTCAGTAGCATTCTTCCCCCTTTCCCACTTTTTCTCTCCTTATTTCCTTTTCAACTCTTTCTCTTCACCTCTCTTTCTTCCTCATTCAGTTTTTCTTTCTCTCTTTCCTTTCCTTTCTTTTCCTTTCTTTTCCTTTTTCTGTTTTCTTTCTTTCCCTCTCTCTACATCTCTCCCTCTTTTCTCCCACATTCTGTCTTATTTTCTCTTACTCTTTCTTTATCTCCCCTCTCTGTCTCTCTCCCTCTTCCTCCCTCTCTGTCTCTCTCTTTCTCTTTCTCAACACCCCCACCCCACCCCCATGGGAAGGAGTCAGAACTTCAATAAAAGACAGAAAAAAGAAAGAAAGAAAAAGGGATGGGCTGTTATTTTGCTCTTTTTTCTGTGGTAAAACAAAAACAGAGCGCTCTTCCCACGCAGCTGTAACACGCTATCACACAACGACATGTTCTCACCTTCAAAATACTCCTCTCCGTACTCCTCTCCTCTCTGTTCTCCTCTCTTCTCTTCTCCTCTCTTCTCCTCTCTTCTCCGTACTCCTCTCCTCTCTGTTCTCCTCTCTTCTCTTCTCCTCTCTTCTCCTCTCCTCTCCTCTCCTCTCTTCTCCTCTCCTCTCTGTTCTCCTCTCTTCTCTTCTCTTTCTTCTCTTCTCCTCTCTTCTCCTCTCCTCTCTCCGTCTCTCTCTTCTCCTCCTCGTCTCCTCTCTTTCTCCTCTCTTTCTCTTCTCCTCTCCTCTCCTCTCCTCTCCTCTCTTCTCCTCTCTTCTCATTCCCTTCTCCTTCTCTCTTCTCCTCTCCTCTCTCTTCTCTCTCTCCTCTCCTCTCGTTCTCTCTCTTCTCTTCTCTTCTCCTCTTCTCTCTCTCCTCTCCTCTCTCTCTCTTCTCCCTCTCCTCTCTGTTCTCCTCTCGTTCTCTTCTCTCTCTTTTTCTCTCCTCTCTTCTTCTCTCTTCTCCGTCTCCTCTCTCTCTCTTCTCTCTGTCTCCTCTCATCTCCCTCCTCTGCTCTCATCTCTTCTCCTCTCCTTCGCTTTCTCTCTCTTCTCTCTCTTTCTCCTCTCCTCTCTTCTCTTCTCCTCTCTTCTCCTCTCCTCTCACTCTCCTCTCCTCTCTTCTCACTCTTCTCTTCTCCTCTCTCCTCCTCTCTTCTCCTCTCTCTCTTCTCCTCTCTTCTCCTCTCTTTTCTCCTCTCTTCTTCTCTTCTCTTCTCCTCTCTCCTCCTCGTCTTCTCCTCTCTCTCTTCTCCTCTCCTCTCTGTTCTCCTCTCTTCTCTCTCTCTCTTTCTCCTCTCCCACTTGCTCTCTCTCTTCTCTCTCTTCTCCTCTCTCTCTCCTCTCCTCTCTGTCTCTCTCCTCTCTTCTCTTCTCCTCTCTCTTCTCCTACTCTTCTCTTTTCTCTCTCTCCTCTCCTCTCCTCTCTTCTCCTCTCTTCTCCTCTCTTCTCTCTCTTCTCCTCTCTCCTCCTCTCCTCTCTCTCCCTCCTCTCTGTCTCTCCCTCTCTCTCTTTCTCTTCTCCTCTCCTCCTCCTCTCCTCTCTTCTCTTCTGCCCTTTCTTCTCCTCTCTTCTCTTCTGCTCTTTCCTATCCTCTCTTCTCCTCTTTTCTCCTCTCTTCTTCCCCTCTCTTCTCTTGTCCTCTTTCTCTTCTCTTCTCTTCTCTTCTCTTCTTCTCTCCTCTTTTCTTCCTCTTCTTTCTCTTTCTTTCTCTCTGTCTTTCTCCTCTCTACTCTTCTTCTCCTTTTCTCTTCTCTTCTCCTCTCTTCTCTCTCGTCCTCTCCTCTCTCGTCTTTCTCCTCGTCTCTCCTCTCCTCTCTTCTCCTCTCTTCTCTTCTCTTCTCCTTCTCTTTCTCCTCTCTCTCCTCTTCTCTGATCTCCTCTCCTTTCTCTTTCTCCTCTCTTCTCTTCTCTTCTCCTCTCCATCTCCTCTCTTCTCCTCTCCTCTCTTCTCCTCTCTTCTCTTCTCCTCTCTATCTCTCTCCTCCCTGTTCTCCTCTCTTTCTCTCTCCTCTTCTTCTCCTCTCCTCTCCTCTCTCTTCTCCTCTCGAACTCCTTCTCCTTTCTCTTCTCCTCTCTTCTCCTCTCTCTCGCCTCCTCCTCTCCTCTCCTCTCCTCTCCTCTCTCTCTCCTCTTCTCTCTCTTCTCCTCTTTTCTCCTCTCTCTTCTACTCTATCTCTTCTCCTCTGTTCTCCTCTCTCTTCTCTTCTCTTCTCCTTCTCCTCTCCTTCTCCTCTCGTTTCTCTTCCTTCACTTCTCCTCTCTTCTCCTCTCTCTTCTCACTATCTTCTCCTCTCTTCTCCTCTCTCTTCTCCTCTCTTCTCCTCTCCTCGTCCTCTCCTCTCCTCTCCTCTCCTCTCTTCTATTCTCTTCTCCTCCTCCTCTCCTTCTCCTCTCTTCTCCTCCTCCTCCCTTCTCCTGTTCTCACTCCTCTCTTCTCCTCCTCCTCTCTTCTTCTCTCTCCTCTCTTCTCCTCCCTTCTCTCTCATTCTTCTTTTTTCTCCTCTCCTCTCCTTCCTCTTCTGTCTTCTCTTCTCCTTTCTTCTCTTCTCTTTCTCTTCTGTTTTTCCTATACTTCTTTTCTCCACTCTTTTTCTCCTCTCTTCTTCCCCTCTCTTCTCTTGTCCTCTCTTCTCTTTTCTTCTTTTCTCTTCTTCTTTCTTCTCTCTTCTTTTCTTCTCTTCTCCTCTTTTCTTCTCATCTTTTCTCTTCTTCTACCTACCCTATATCTTTTTTCTTCTCTTCATCTCTTCACCTTTCTTCTCTTTATCCTACTTTCTTTCCTTTTCACTGCTTTTTTCTCCTTTTCATCTCTTTTATCTTCTCTTCTTTTCTCTTTACCCCTTCACACTATCTTCTATTTTCTTAACCCCTTCTCTTCCCCTCTCTTATCTATCACACTTCTCTTCTCTTCTCTTCTCTTCTCTTCTCTTCTCTTCTCTTCTCCTCTCTTCTCTTCTCCATCCAATCCCTTTTCTTCCCCTCTCTTATCTATCACTTTTTCTCTTTTCTTCTCTTCTTTTCTCTTCTCTTCTCCATCCAATCCCTTTTCTTCCCCTCTCTTATCTATCACTTTTTCTCTTCTCTTCTCTTCTTCCCCAATCCCTTCTCTTCCTCCCTCTTATCTATCACTTTTTCTCTTCTCTTCTCTTCTCTTCTCTTCTCTTCTCTTCTCTTCTTCACCAATCCCTTCTCTTCCCCTCTCTTATCTATCACTTTTTATCTTCTCTTCTCTTATCTATCACTTTTTCTCTTCTCTTCTCTTCTCTTCTCTTCTTCACCAATCCCTTCTCTTCCCCTCTCTTATCTATCACTTTTTATCTTCTCTTCTCTATCACTTTTTCTCTTTTTATCTCTTCTCTTCTCTATCACTTTTTCTCTTCTTATCTCTTCTCTTCTCTTCTTCCCCCAATCCCTTGTCTTCCCCTCTCTTATCTATCACTTTTTCTCTTCTCTTCTCTTCTCTTCTCTTCTCTTCTCTTCTCTTCTCTTCTCTTCTTCACCCAATCCCTTGTCTTCCCCTCTCTTATCTATCACTTTTTGTCTTCTCTTTTCTTCTCCACCCAAAAAGTGCTTACAAGTGTTCAGTTTTAAGTTGTTTAATCTGTTGAATCTCCAGAAAACCTGCATCTGTGTTTTAATTCTGTTGAAGTTTATTCTGCATACATTTGCGTAGGTTCATCCACACAGCCAGCGTAATACCGTGTGTGTGAATTCCTGGAAGCTCAATCAGCTGCTACCTTATTTTAAGATATCATCATATAAACACTGGAGAGAGTCTGCAGTCACAGTGAGAGTAACTAGGCTTTCACCAGTTTTCATTCTGCTGGAAAACTAGGAAATCTATTATTCCAAATATTACAACCTCACTCCTCAGTTATCTGGTGCTGGACCTCCTGAACGATCTTCAAACTGCTCATCAGTGGGCTCATACGTGTTTGGCTGTATGATCCTGGTTTCCCTACATACGTCTTTATGTGCAGTATGTATGTATGTGCTGGCAAATATTACAACCTCACTCCTCAAATGAACCACACAGGGTTTCAGCATGAAATCACAATAACAGTGTGGCTTAAGTATCAGATACATCACTGTAGCTCTAATACCACCACAGGAGCTTAATATGAGTCTATGTGTTTGTTTTGTCCCATATTGTAGTAAAAAACAGAGAAAATCAGTTCTACACTGCAAAAAGTGGTGAAAAGATCTTAGATCTATTTGATATATCTCATATCATCCAAGTAACTTTAGTCAGATTATCTCTAATTTCACTTTTTATAAGAGCTATGCCAAAAAAAGCCAAAATATCGGTCAATGCGGTGAGATAATCTGACTCACTGCAATAAAACAAGATCTAAAAATAAGCTAAACACCCAGCTAGACACCCAGCCTTCGAGATCTCGCTTGACAGGTTTTCTGGTAAAGTCTGCTCGGAACCCTGATGTGTTTTTTTAATTCCACCCTCTCTTTTGAAGCTTGCACAGTAGCACTTACTAAAAATGCTTATCATTCCTGCAATATCTCCTCCACCTCTGCCCCTCACATGAGCTCACATGAGTCTTTATGTGCAGTATGTATGTATGGGCTGGTAATTCAAATGCATATATTACAGCCTCACTCCTCCCATATTCCACCAACTTACCAGGAAAGTCACAGTAACATTACAGTGTGGCTAAAGTATCACACACAGCACTGTAGCTCTAATGCTACCACAGGAGCCTAATATGATTCTATGAGCTTGATAGATGCCGACACTTTGATCGGCACCTTCATAACATCACACCTAGTTTATTGTAATTCTCTTTTTATTGGTGTCCCAGCAAAAATCTTGCACCATCTTCAATATGTGGAAAAGTCTGCTGCTCACATCAGTCCACCCTCTATCAGCTGCACTGGTAAGCCCATTTCTTTACACATGTAGGTCGGTGGTGTAGTGGTTAGTAAGGTGGTGTAGTAGTTAGTACGGTGGTGTAGTGGTTAGTATGGTGGTGTAGTAGTTAGTACGGTGGTGTAGTGGTTAGTAAGGTGGTGTAGTAGTTAGTACGGTGGTGTAGTGGTTAGTAAGGTGGTGTAGTAGTTAGTACGGTGGTGTAGTAGTTAGTACGGTGGTGTAGTGGTTAGTACGGTGGTGTAGTGGTCAGTACGGTGGTGTAGTGGTTAGTACGGTGGTGTAGTGGTTAGTAAGGTGGTGTAGTAGTTAGTACGGTGGTGTAGTGGTTAGTATGGTGGTGTAGTGGTTAGTATGGTGGTGTAGTGGTTAGTACGGTGGTGTAGTGGTTAGTATGGTGGTGTAGTGGTTAGTACGGTGGTGTAGAGGTTAGTTTGGTGGTGTAGTGGTTTAGTAAGGTGGTGTAGTAGTTAGTATGGTGGTGTAGTGGTTAGTATGGTGGTGTAGTGGTTAGTACGGTGGTGTAGTGGTTAGTAAGGTGGTGTAGTGGTTAGTATGGTGGTGTAGTGGTTAGTATGGTGGTGTAGTGGTTAGTAAGGTGGTGTAGTGGTCAGTATAGTGGTGTAGTGGTCAGTACGGTGGTGTAGTGGTTAGTAAGGTGGTGTAGTGGTTAGTATGGTGGTGTAGTGGTTAGTATGGTGGTGTAGTGGTTAGTAAGGTGGTGTAGTAGTTAGTATGGTGGTGTAGTGGTTAGTATGGTGGTGTAGTGGTCAGTACGGTGGTGTAGTGGTTAGTACGGTGGTGTAGTGGATAGTATGGTGGTGTAGGGGGTAGTACGGTGGTGTAGTGGTAGTATGGTGGTGTAATGGTTAGTACGGTGGTGGTATGAGGTTAGTACGGTGGTGTAGTGGTTAGTATGGTAGTGTAGTGGTTAGTAAGGTGGTGTACGTGGTTAGTACGGTAGTGTAGTGGTTAGCTATGGTGGTGTAGTGAGTTAGTATGGAGGTGTAGTAGTTAGTATGGTGGTGTAGTGGTTAGTAAGGTGGTGTAGTGGTTAGTATGGTGGTGTAGTGGTTAGTATGGTAGTGTAGTGGTTAGTATGGTGGTGTAGTGGTTAGTACGGTAGTGTAGTGGTTAGTATGGTGGTGTAGTGGTTAGTATGGTGGTGTAGTAGTTAGTATGGTGGTGTAGTGGTTAGTAAGGTGGTGTAGTGGTTAGTATGGTGGTGTAGTGGTTAGTATGGTAGTGTAGTGGTTAGTATGGTGGTGTAGTGGTTAGTATGGTGGTGTAGTGGTTAGTGTGGTGGTGTAGTGGTTAGTGTGGTGGTGTAGTGTTTAGTACGGTGGTGTAGTGGTTAGTACGGTGGTGTAGTGGTTAGTACGGTGGTGTAGTGGTTCGTATGGTGGTGTAGTGGTTAGTATGGTGGTGTAGTGGTCAGTATGGTGGTGTAGTAGTTAGTACGGTGGTGTAGTGGTTAGTATGGTGGTGTAGTGGTTCGTATGGTGTTGTAGTGGTTAGTATGGTGGTGTAGTGGTCAGTATGGTGGTGTTAGTGGTTAGTATGGTAGTGTAGTGGTTAGTAAGGTGGTGTAGTGGTAGTATGGTGGTGTAGTGGTTAGTACGGTGGTGTAGTGTTAGTATCGGTGGTGTAGTGGTTAGTACGGTTGTGTAGTGGTTAGTACGGTGGTGTAGTGGTTAGTACGGTGGTGTAGTGGGTTAGTATGGTGGTGTAGTGGTTAGTACGGTGGTGTAGTGGTTAGTACGGTGGTGTAGTGGTTAGTATGGTAGTGTAGTGGTTAGTAAGGTGGTGTAGTGGTTAGTACGGTGGTGTAGTGATTAGTATAGTGGTGTAGATTCTTGTTCTTGTTTGAAGCCACTAATACATGCAGTATATGTTGTTTTACAGTGGAAACTCGATATAACCGTTTGTTTATTAATAAAAATAAACATAAATCCTGTAAAAAAAAAAGTAGATGTTAACCTGGGAGCTAGTCAGACAGGTTTGGTTTTGGATTCCTCCTCAATGCCCCCAGCCAGCATATAGATCTCTCAAATTCCATCACCTGCTCACCTGAGTTCATTTCCCGAAGTACTTATTAGATTACAAAGGTGCTGGAATGATAACTGCTGATATATATACCACAGTCAGAGACCACATTGAACTTTGTCTATGTGTCAATTTAATTTCCAGTTAAAACAACCATTAAGTAGAAGCTGTGTGTTAAACAGCATTTAACAGAATGCACGCTGAAGCCTCACCAACTTACTATGATATCAGATGTTTCAGTGTTTACTGTGTTCACTCTTTACCTTCAATTCTTTTCAGGAGACTAGTTTCTCACAGACACCTCCAAAGTTCCTAGAAGCTGGTTTATAATTTTCTGCCTCTCACCATCCAAATAACCCCAAACACATTCAGTGATGTTGAGGTTTGGACTCTGGGGTGGTCAGTCCATTGTTCTGAGATGTTCTTTGTTTGATGTGTCTGTATCTCCTTTTTGAACAACAGCTTTTTGAACAACTAAACACAATTTAGTTATTATCTATATTATTTTCTTCTGAGAAACACACAACTTACAGTGTAGGTTAATGTAAAGAGGTTAGTCATTTTGGAGGCATTTCTATTGGTCCATTCATCTTTCTTTGGAAATGTGTTTGTGGTGTGTGTAGTAAAATGTGTGTGTGGGGAGTCTGAGATTCTCGTGGGAAGTACACGAGTCTTGGCCTGCTGGAACTGTGGATCTGTTCACCTCACGCTGTAATTAGAGCTTCAGATGCTAAATGAATGGAGGTGCGTGTGCATACTTAAATGCACAGGTAAGGAAAGCAGCACTTCCCCTGGACAGTTCGTCCTCAGGGGATCAATTTAAAACAGGTTAAGTGCATCTTTGCGGCAATTTGTTTTCCACTGTCTCCACATACATTACCCCAGGACATCTGAACCAAGTCTAGTTGGGCAAGACGTGATCATGTACGTCTGGGGACAATGAGTTCAATATATGGTGCTGGACTGCAGTAAAAAAAATTGAAGCATGTAGTTTATAGCCATTAATCTGGTTAGATATATATATTGACCTGCTCATCTGAAGATAATGATTAATATTATAGATAAATAAGATATTTAAATGATAATTAAAAATACTGGGGCAAAGATAGCCCAATCAAAAATATCCCTTCTGAAGCCCACCCCAAATCCCTTTAGTGCTTGTTTAACCTCCTGAGTGCAGTCGATAACCCAAGCAAGACATGATGCAATACTATGCAATACTCGACCATAATTTAAAATGAATGTTTCCGGAACACTGCTTGATTCAGTTCTCATTCAACATTCGCCCTGCACTATTTCACTAGGGGAAACACTCTCTCCATGTCTGACCACATAAGCAACAATGGCACCACATCTGGCTGTGGCTTCCGTGTCCATCAGTTCTCATTCTTTTCCTCATGAAGATCTCTAGCTCTCCTCAGTGCGGTTGGACTAGCTGGCTTTCCACTTCACTATTCTCTAGACCAGTGTTTCTCAACCCTGGTCCTGGAGGTCCACTGCCCTGTACTTGTGTTTTCCCTGCTCCCAGCACATCTGATCCAACTGATCAGTTTATCAACAGATCATTATTGTGTTATTATTAAACATCTCTACTATTAAAGTAGATGTGTTAAAGCAGGACAGTGGGTCTTCAGGACCAGGGTTGAGAAACTGTCCTGCCTAGCTTCTCCCTGCTAGCCCCACAGATGTCTTGCAAATGCAGCCTAGCTAAAGCAATATGGTGAGACAACACTCTTTAGCTAACATGCTAAGGCAAGGTAAGCCACCCATGTAGCTAACACCTTATAGTACTCTAATCCCCTCTAGTTAACAGATCACGGCCAGCTAAGCCCTGTTAGCTAACATGTTAAGGTGAACTAACCCACTCTAGGTAGAGTTACGGCGAGCTAATCTCTTAGCTAGCCACCTTTAGCTAACACAACAGGACAAGCTCAACTCCTCTGGCTAATATAGCTTATGTGTTAAGGCTAGCCTTTTAGAGTGTTACTGTTACCCACTCACAGTTAGCCTCTAGCGCTGAAGTATAATGGTTTTCAGGGAGTCATTACAGCCATGCTTAATTATGCTTCATGAGATGCGTCATGTCAAGTCAGAGATAATCGCAAATAAAACCAGTCCTGCCTCATTTATTTGCTTTATTCATTATTATTCATTATGATAGGAAAAATTTATTAGCTAATGAATCCTAATTCTGTTGTGAAAGGTTATTTATCAGTAGTAACAAAATGAAAACAGGTATGAGGTTTACCGAAATAAAGTGTAGCTGACTTCAGTGGTGATAGTTAATAGTGCAGTGTGTAATCCAGTAGGCATGTAGCATCTATCAAGCGTTCCACTGCACTTGCCTTTCTCACTGGTTTGTTTGAATATAATAATAATAGCAATAACAATAATAATAATCTTTAATTTATAGAGCAGTTTTCTCACCAGTGGCAGCTCAAAGTGCTTTACAGAGAGTAACAACAAAAAGTCTTAATAAAGTTCAAACTGATACAATGCTAAAGTTTCAATGAAACGGTGAGTTAAGGAGAGACATTTTTAATTATTTATTACAAATGAGCACTGATCCTGACTGTCTAATGAAAATTGGAACTGAGCTCCACAGTTTAGAAACAGAAGAGCTGAAAGAGTGTCTCCAGGTTCTCTGTATGTTACTGAAGGTGTGCAGAAGATCAGTATCTGCAGATTTAAGATTTTGAGTTGAAACATAAACAGAGAGATGTCCTGTGATGTAGCAGGTTCTAGATTATTTAGAGTTTATAGACGAGTACAGAAGTTTAAAGTCTGTTCTAAAAGATACAGGTAGTCAGTGCAGCTCTTTACAACAGGACTGATCTGAGATCTGTTTAGTGTTTGTTAGGATCCGAGCTACTGCGATATGTAAGGAATGGGTTGTTTTCTTATGAACTCCAGTAAGAGACCATTACAGTGATCAACTCTGCTTTTAACAAACAACATGAACGAGTTTCTCTGCGTCACTCTGGGATGGAAAAGGCTAAATATTTCTCTAATGATGAAAAGCTACTTTAGTGTTTAGAGTCTAAGATCACACCCAGGTTACGTACTTCAGGTTTAATATTAGTAGCTAAAGAACTGAGTCTGGCATGAAGCATTATTCTCTGAGTTTTAGTACCGAGAATCAGTATTTGAGTTTCTCTTGATTTAATTCTAACAACAAATAAATGTGACGTCCGCTGAGAAACAGCTTTTAAGGAATTTCCTTAAAAAAATAATTGTGCTTACAGATTGCTGAGGAATGATTCATGTTCTGGTTATTTGGGGGTTTTAGAGGATGGTGGTGGTGGTGGGAGGGCGGTTTAAATGCCGTAGAGTTCCCATGGACGTCTTTGTTGTTAGCACTCAGTATTTGGTGTTTTTACCAAACTAATCTCATGATCAGTTCACAGGAATTGTTACCGGCAATAGAGCCAATGTTGCTCAATGTTCTCACGCTACTGTAGTAAATCCCTGCCGGTAGGCTAACAAAGTGATAAACAGTAATGCACTCACACAGCTCAAGCTGTATAATTGATAGTTTGGCAGTGAAATTCATTTACAGTTGGTGGAGACATGTCTGGTGTCAGATGTGTGCTGCTTTAGTTTGACACTAGAGCTACAAGGCTAATGGGGGCTGCTAGTTAGCATCATGCTAACCACATAAATCATCCCATTTTGCCTACAACCGTGTTGTAAACTTGTGGTATATATATTTACTTATTTTTTATGTGTGTGTGTGTGTATTTCAAATCATTTGAACATGACAGCAGCCATAAAATGGTGCGACAATTTTATGATGTTTCAAAATAGCTTGGAAAAAAATTAGGTTCCATTGATTTACATTAGGAATGTAAATAGAGTTTATATATATATATATATATATATATATATATATATATATATATATATATATATATATATATATATATATATATATATATACTGTCCAATGCAAAACATGTATCTCCATTTTTGTCTGGTTCCATTGACTCCCATTGAAAGTAAAGTAAGTTTTTAGTCTCTCGTAAAACCAAAAAAGTTGCAATTTTGGAGATCTTTTTTGGGCAGCGACAATATATAACCCTAACCCTAGAGCTGCTGTCGTGCCCTTACAATATTAAACAATTATAGAGATTAATGTTTTTCTTTGCCCAGCGATGCTATTTTTTCTTTTTTCTTTCTTTATTTTTTGTGAATTCATTTTGTAAATCATTTTCATCTACTACACTGCCAAATGAAATAATTTTGAGTCCTAGTCATTCATTTTAACTCTCTCAGCTGTTTGTAATATTTTTCGTAGCTTTTCTAAAATAAAAGTCTCTGTACATCAAAAATCTGTTTGAGGAAATTAAAAATAAGTTTGTTCTTGTGTTGTGCAGAAGAATAATATAGGTGGTCCGAGGGAGGACTGGCAGCACGCTTTCTAAATAAGTAGTGATTGATTACGTCTATTTTTAATTATTAATAATAATAATAATAATAATAATAATAATAATAATAATGCTTACAACATATCTGAATGATACTGGGCCTGTTAGCTACACTAGTCTAGTAGCTGCTCCGTAGAACTACAGACGCAAACTCCAGACTGAACATGTCCTGGCGGGTGGGCCGTGATTAAAACAGTGAATGTGAATTCTCCCCAAGCTGTCGCTTGTTTGCGGTGTCGAGCCTCTTCGTGCGAACGAGTGATGCGCTGTTGTTTTTCTTTGTGCTGGCTGTTTGGGACGCATGCAGATGCACTGTTCCGTTTCTGTTGTGTAAGACGGGCAGTGAAGATGCAGGCATGGCTCAGACTTTGGTACGAGTCCAGAGGGTCAAGCCTCGAATACCTCCTCATCAAATTACAGCTGTGGGAACGAGACGGAGAGGGAGAGAGAGAGAGCGAGAGAGAGAGAGAGAGAGAGAGAGAGAGAGAGAGAGAGAGAGAGAGAGAGAGAGAGAGAGAAAGAGAGAGAGAGTAGGGAAAAAAGAGGACAAGGACAGAGAGAGAGAAAGTAAGAGAGAGGAGAGGAGAGAGAAAGAGAGAAGGAAAAATAGAGGGTGAGGTTGAGAACAGAGACGTAGTAGGAGAGAAAGAATAAAAGAGAAACATGCGATGAAAGAGGGCTGAAAAAGAAAGACGGAGGCATGCGGGGATACGCAGAGAGAGAGACGAACAAGAGGAAGTAAGACAGGAGGAGAAGGAAAAAGAAGTGAGAGAGAGAATGAAGTAGAAGGACGGGCATGCTGGGGAAGATGGCTGTGAGAGATCGAGGGAGAGGGAGAGGAATGAAGGGAGGGGACAACAAGCCGAATAAAAAGAGAAAGAAAAGAATGAAAAAGAGAGAGAGTATGTGTGCTATAAAGAGAGAGAGAGAGAGAGAGAGAGAGAAAATAGACAAGTATGCGGTAAAAGAGGGTTGAAAAAGAAAGACAGAGGCATGCAGGGAAGGAGGGAGGGAGGACAGGAAAGAAAGACAGAGAGGGAGAAGGAAAGGAAAGAGACGCATGCAGTGAGTGAAGGCTGAGAAAGAGAGAGAGGGAAAGGAAAGAGAGGCATGCAGTGAGTGAAGGAAAGAGGGGAAAAAGAAAGAGGGTGAGGAAAGAGAAAGAAAACAGAGGCATGTAGTGATAGAGCTGAAAGACAAAGGGAGAGAAAAAAAGAGATAAATGGGAGAGAGAGGTGGGCATGCAGGGAAAGAATAAAAAAACAAGAGAAAGAAAGATAAGGGTGGAGGAAGAGAAGGAAAGAAAGAGTGACATGCAAGGAAAGAGGGCTGACAGACGAATGCAAAGATAGTGAGATAAAGAGAGAGAGAGAGAGAGAGAGAGGCATAAGAGGCATAAGAGAAAGAGAAGATTGGGGAAAAGAAAGAGAGACAGAAGCAGGAGAGAAGGAGAGAGAGGGAGAGAGAGAGAGAGGATAAGCAGAAAAGAGATGCAGTGAAATACATTGGGAAGAGGAGAGAGAAGAATGGATGAAAGAAAGAGACAGAGGAAGGAGGAGAAGGAGAGAGAGAAAGAGAGAGAGAGATGACTTGTGAAAAACAGTTGTGCAGCTGTGTTCACACAAACAGAGTCATGTGATGGTCAGTGCTGGCCTCAGCTGCCCTGAACAAACTGACCAGACTAACTGATTAGTTACCAAATAAACACCAAACACAGTGAAAAACACAAATCAGCTGTACATACACTCACTGTCTCCATTACAGTTACTGCTATACACTAACGTTCAACACCGGCTACAGAGCCAACCTCAGCTAACACCAGCTCAGAAGAGGACAATATCCACCAATGCTATTTTTAATTTGAACCGGCACTTCAACAGGCAAGGCAACACTGGGGGGACACTCCATTTGAGGAGGGTAGACACTTCCAACCAAGGGCGTAGGAGCGGGTTTGACATTGGGGGGGACACATTTGCTAATCTGAATCAAAGCCCACCCTATCCCCTAAATATTACCTATAAGCTGATCCTGCTGTAGGTAAGATAGTAAATCACTGTATATATAGTGATGTAAATTATATAAAAATAAACAAAATATAACATTATCTGTATGTCTGTTTATTATTAGATAAATCCAATTAAAGCTCACTTTACAAACTAAACTAGATACTCCACACTACATGTACTGCTGTCAGAAAACTTGTCTGGATTATATACATATATAATTAAAAAAACATATTATTTTCTTTGGCGGCACATTACTGAAATGAAATGACAAAACAATGTATGTTGAGGTTTTCTGACTAGACTAGACTAACATTAATATTAGACAGTAAGGCTGTGTCCCAAACAGCACCCTCTGGAACATCACATACTGCACTACTGACAGCACTTCTAACGATATTTATTTATTCATTAATTAATTAATTTTATTTATTATATTTGGTCAGAGTGTAATGTAACTTTACATTTTAGAGTACTTTCTGACTAAAGTTAATAGAAACAGTAGCTAACCCAAACCCTCCTAGTCTGTTACCATAACAACACATTATACTTAAGCCGTTGTTCTATTGCAGTGTATTTTGCTGTTCACTGCTCTCATTACTGACCTCGCGTTTAAAGCTGGCGCGAGTTACCCGGCGCTCCAGCTGCTGACTGCAGGATATTTCTGAACAGGCATCTCAACACAAGCCATAACAAAGTAAAAGACCACCAAACAACCAGAGCCTGTTACTAACAACAAACACAGCACGTGAATTGCGAAAGCTGCCAAAACACGCTTTTAATATGAAGTGTTTTTAACAGTTTCTGCTTTCCTGTGCTTTCATTTTTGGGTGGAACTATTCTACCTGTTTCTGATATTGGGTGGGACACATTCCCCCCATTTCCCCCCGGTTCCTACGCCAATGCTTTCAACACACTACTACTACTACTAACACTAGCTCCACATGGCAACCCCAAGCTTGTAGTGTATGCTGGTTAGTCATCCTGGCAAAGCACACCATCCGGACAAAGTCCCTGGGGCACGTGTCCCGTCCTGCACAAGACCTGCCACAGGGAAATCCAGCCACATCCTGTACAGGTCTGAGTCAGAACATAGTACCCGCACTATGAGCTGGACGGACGTCTTATCCCAGTTGACTGTTGAGCTGCTCTCAATGTGAGGGAACATGTCTGGGTGTAGGAGTGAATGAGAACGGTGTACTGGGTTTATGCTGCACTTGACCCAAAGTCTGTGGCAGCAGCCAGTCCTGTAGGCTGGCACCTGTTTCCCTGCCAGTTCAGGTTCATAGCATTGACAGGTGCATCGCCAGCACACCAGTCACTCCACCGCCACTCTCTCAGGGGCTGAAATAACATTAGCTAGCCTCACTCTTACAAGTACAGCTTAGGCCAGCACAGCTGGTCACTAGCAAGCCCAGAATGTTGTTGTGTTTTGGATGCCGGAATGCTGGTCAACCAGTATAAACATGTTGGGTGACCACCTAAAGCAGCACAAGACCATGACTAGACCACTGGAATAGATTAGCTTAGACCAGAATGGAATGCAGAACTGCACTTTAGGGGGAAAAGCAGTGTAACTTCAGTTCTAACTGGTTTACTGGTCTGGTTTAGCTGGTCACCTAGCATGATCATACTGACCTGCATACAAGCGTTTGGTTGGTTTTACTAGCAAGGTTTAGCAAAGCTAGTATAAACATGAGCTCAACCGCTGGTTAGACTGATTAAGCTGGTAGACCAGCTTAGCTGGTTGATCCAGTGTATGGTAGGCTCCCAGCTGAGTCTTATAGATTGTCTGTTCAACCAGTATTTTTTGCCTCTTGCAGTCGGATGTCCAGCTGGTTAACAACCTTAACCATCAAAGAGCAGCTTAGATCATCTAAAAGCAGCCAAAAGTGATCTTCAGCTGGGTTTTTCAAGAAGGTGGGCCGCAGTAACCCAGCACTGCTTTGTTTCTTCTAGTCTGAGAGAGAAGGAGACTGACATTATTATCTCTAACTCTGGCCCCAGATGTTCCTCTCGCAGATGTGATTAGCCTCAGGGGACCGTTTGTCCTTCACCTTCTCAGCAGGCTGAGCATGAATCAAAACTAGCATGAGTTCTGTGCCGTGCTGAATTTAACATGCCCCCAGGAACGCAGTAAAGTATGAAGATTACTGAACCACCTCGGAGCGCACACAGTAGGTCCTCTCTGTTCTCTAATATAGGGAGAAGTAGGTTCTGCTGACTCAGCTCCAGAGAGAGTAAGGAGTGTGTGATTTACTCTACATGTCTTCGTCTTCTTTTTCCACAATACACACCAAAGGCTTAGCCAGGTTTTTCATTTTAGGGGTCCTGCTTATGGGCTGGGGGGCAGTGAGCAAGCATTCACAGCCAGAGATATTACCAATGGTCTAAGACTTCATTATAGCCAAATTTCTAGTAACATAACAGAGCCAGGGTTCTGTGTCGCCAGGGTTCTATATATTTACAGGGCCCTATGTTACAGGATCCTTTGTTTCCAAGACCATGTGTTTTCAGGACTCTGTATTTTCAATGTTCTATGTTCCCAAGGCCTAATATGCTTAGGGTTCTATGTTACTAGAGTGCTCTGTCCCCAGTGTTCTGTGTTGGCAGGGCCCTATATTTCTAGGGTTCTATGTTCCCAGGGCCCTATGTTCACAGAGTTTTATGTCCCCAGTGCCCCATTCCCAAGGTTCTATGTTCCCTGGGCCCTATGTTTACATAACTCTATGTTCCCTGGGCCCTGTTCCCAATGCTCTATATTCATAGGGTTCTATGTTCCCTGGGTTCGTCTATGTTCATAGTGGTCATTTAGGTTCCTAGGGTTCTATGTTCCCAGGGTTTTATGTCCCCAGTGCCCTATTCCCAAGGTTCTATATTTCCTGGGCCCTATGTTCACATAACTCCATGTTCCCTGGGCCCTGTTCCCAATGCTCTATATTTATATGGTTCTATGTTCCCCGGGTTCATCTATGTTCCCCGGGTTCATCTATGTTCCCAGGGTTCATTTAGGCTCCCAGGGTTCTATGTTCCCAGGGTTTTATGTCCCCAGTGCCCTATTCCCAAGGTTCTATATTCCCTGGGCCCTATGTTCACATAACTCCATGTTCCCTGGGCCCTGTTCCCAAGGTCCCATGTTCCCCAGGTTCATCTATGTTCACAGGGTTCAATTAGGTTTGCAGGGTTCTATGTTCCCAGAGTTGCAGTCGCCCCAGCTAGCCTAGCATTGGTGAGCTGATGGTTAGCTCAGCGCTTCATAATTGATACCACGTTTTAAGATGTTGGGAAATATGTTGGGAAAGTTTATTGAGTAATTGTTTGGTCTGGTTTGTTGTGTGGTGCACCACGTTTCGGTAGTTGTGTAGTTGTGTAGCCTTTAACTTGCTAGATATCACCAAACCTGAGATGGTAGCCTGTATGGGGAAATAATGACGGACATGGACATGTTTATCGTAGTCGAATGCTACTAAAAGCTAGATTATCAGCTCAGCATTGTTCTCACCAGCAGAAGTAACAGGCTAATGCCGTGTTAGCATTCAGGGGAGAAATCAACTTCACAGATGGCAACAATGTAGCACCCCTCCCCTCAGGTCCCCCAAACACACACTTATACTCTCTCTTTGGCATAAAGGATATAAATTATGCTACAAATTGCACTCTTTTCCTCTCCAAATAGCAGAGTGTAATAATCCTGTATTTCTTGGCTGGTAGTCGTACAGAGCAGATCCTCTCTTGGTTGGGGTGTGTAATACATGTGGGAGTTCACATCAGTGGTGAACCATGCCAATTAGATCTAGGCCTTCAATTCGGGACAAAAATGCCAAAAACTTGATGGAAAGCAAGAAAAAACACCTCTTCTTCAATATGCTTGTGTGCTAGCGCCCCTATGGGACTGTTGTAGTATTGCAGCGGAGTTGTCTACTGTGTCAGGACTTGTCTCTTCTGCTGTTTTTCTCCAAACTGAATCAGTGCTAACATTAACTATTGTGGATCTGTAAGGTAGCATCTGTCTATGTCCACACTGCCTTCATAGAACAGCTGAGCAGAGGAACCTCAGCAGGGCGGCGTTTTATATAAATATTACATCTGGACACAACTGGGTGCTTTGCTGCATCAGAATACTGTATAAACAGAATTAAACACTTACGATGTTTCAGACAACCGTGATATATTAGGACCCTATCTTTCCAGGGCTCTATGTTTCAAGGTTCTACCCTCCCAGAGCTTTATGCACCAAGGGTTCTATGTTCACAGGCTTCTATCATCACAGGTGCTTAACATTCCAAAGTTCTTTGTTCCCAGTGCCTAATTTCCATGTGTTCTATGTGTTCTATGTTCCAAGGCTCTATGTTCCCAGGGTTCTAGCTTCATTCCCAGGGCCTTGTGTTTCAGGGCTTTGTGTTCCCAAGGTTCTATCTACCCAGGTTCTTATTATTTAAGGGACCTGTGATCCTAGTGTTCTGCATTCCCAGGGCCCCATGTTCCCAGCAACCCTAAGGTTCTTTGTGCCCAGAGCACCATGTTTTCAGGGCTCTATTGTCCAAGATTTTTATATTCCCAAGACCCAATGTTCTGTTTTCCTAAAACACCATCTTTCCAGGGCCCTGTGTTCCAAGGAATGCATGTTCCCAGGATCCAAGGTTAGAAGCATTAAGTGTTCAGGGGCACATTTTCTAAGGGGTTCTATTCTCCCAGAACCTTAAGTTGCCAAATTCCCAGAGAAACATGTTTCTGGGGCCTATATTTGTGGTTCCCATGTTTCCAAGGTTCTACATTCCCAAGGTTCTGTGTTCTATGGTTCCAGCACCATAGGTCCCCAGGGTTCTATATGGACTAGGAACTACAGTTTAATTAATTATATATAAAAATGATGCTGTAAAAACACACAAACCACTGAAAATGATTTAAAAACACCTGGTTCTCAGTTACTGCATGAATTATGGGCCATTTTAAACCTGCAAAATGTGGCGTATGAAACTGTGGCCACTTGATTCAGTAACCTGGCTTCACAACGTTCGAGCACAGAAGACTAAAATAGGACGCGTTATAAGATTGCTTGTGTTCTGCTTTTTATCATTAAATGAAAATAAAAGCTCTCTTGGATATTGCGTCATGGCATCAGCAGAGTTTCTCAAGCTAATTGTGCTAATCTTGTTCTCTGCCCTGTAAAAGCCTGGAGGGGTTTTAGGTTTTGCGTCACATATTTCTTTATAAGTAAACATAAAACACACACACACACAAAATTAACCCTTTATTGACTGCCAACATGGAATAGTGACATTTGTTCTGAACCAGGACTCTCTGAAGATGTCTCAAAGCATGAGTATGGTCCAGTATGGTTTGGTTATGTCTGTGGTCCACCAACCCTTTCCCTGGAGATACTCTTATTTTTGAGTTTTGTTTTCAGGCTGGATGGACCATCGTGCTCCCACCCCAACTTACCTAACACTACTTTATTTGATCTGACCAATTAAGAACATCTGAAAAAGCTAATTAGCCAAAGCCGGTGTTGCATATGGTGGTAGGAGCTCGATTTCACAGGATGGTGGATCTCCAGGACCAGGGTGGGTGGCCAGTACCTTATGGTTTCACAATTTTGTGATATTTGTGTGTAATTTTAATGAGAACCAAAGTTACAAATGATGTTATTTTACCATTCCTATGTAATCAAACATGCACTCGTGCATTAAAAACTAATAAACAAACTAATAAATACGTTTCTCTCAAAGATAGGAAAAACTTGTTGAGTTGACTTCAAGTGAATTGTGGGCCAATAGCGTCCTCTGCTGGTCAAAATCTCTCATGACAAGCTCCTTTCTACTCTCCTGCCAAGCCACGCCCCTTGTATCCAAGTAACCAATCAGGGCTCTAGACCGTATTGTCAATGAGAACGCGTCAGTAGTAAAACGTGAGTAAGACCGAAGCGTTTGCCTGTCAAGAAATATTAGACTGAAAAGAGAAGTTAAAGCGCTTGCGGTTAAGTTGTTGTGATATTTTAGGTCATAAAAGTTAATATTTAGGTGCAGGTTGAGGTGGTTAGTCGTATTTTATGAAGTGGTGTTTAGGAGCAACCTGCTAGGACCCCAAGATGGTAGCCGCACGTCAAAGCGCTGAGTTTTGAAGGTGAGCTTTCTATGTGATATTAAATTTAAGAATTTGTGCAGATTTGGGATTAAACTGGAGGGATTTTACTTCAGTACGGGGTCATGTAGCCACAGCATTAGCTTTCAGAACGAAGCTGAAGTTGGTTTCAAATTTTTCCCTCCACCTTAAATACTGCAGCAGTTCAGGTGGAATCAAAAACATGAATTAGAAGCTGGCGAAGCATTAAAGCTTCAGTTAAGTTCAGGGAAAGTCTTCTCTAAAAGGCTCTGTAACTATATTCCGTATTTATTAGAAATATTTAGCTTTTGTTACTAAAGTTGCTCTTATTTTATACTAAATAATTCTAATAGACACGAGGTGAACGTGCTGTACTGTCTGTAGTAGAGATCACACAGTGTAAACATTTAATATCCTGATTATAGTGACCAGTTTTATTACCATTATCAGTATTATCACGGTTATTAGTAGAGAAGGTGCTAAAAACTACTGACACACAATCTAAAATCATGTCACCAATATTTAAATTTAATATCCTGATTATAGTGACCAGTATTATTACGATTATCAGTATTATCACGGTTATTAGTAGAGAAGGTGCTAAAAACTACTGACACACAATCTAAAATCATGTCACCAATATCTAAATCTATTATCCTGATTATAGTGACCAGTATTATTACAATTATCAGTATTATCACGGTTATTAGTAGAGAAGGTGCTGAAAAACTACTGACACACAATCTAAAATCATGTCACCAATATTTAAATCTATTATCCTGATTATAGTGACCAGTATTATCATGGTTATCAGTAGAGAAGGTGCTGAAAAACTACTGACACTCAATCTAAACTCATGTCACCAATATTTAAATCTATTATTCTGATTTTAGTGACCAGTATTTTCATGGTTATCAATATTATCACGGTTATCAGTAAAAAAGGTGCTGAAAAACTACTGACACACAATCTAAAATCATGTCACCAAGATTTAAATTTAATATCCTGATTATTGTGACCAGTATTATCACGGTTATCAGTATTTTTACGGTTATCAGTAGAAAAGGTGCTAAAATACTAACACACAATCAGAAACCACCATGTCACCAAGATTTAAATTTAATATCTCGATTCTAGTGACCAGTATTATCACGGTTATCTGTAAAAAAAAATCTGAAGTCACGTCACCAAATCCTAAATCCTGAAAAACTACTGACACACAATCAGAAACCACCACATGATTGAGATTTAAAGTTAATGTCCTGTCCGTACAGTGAAACACACTCACGCTAGGGAGCAGTAAACACTTACCTGCAACGGTGGGCAGCATATCCAAGACGCTATTGGGTGTTAGGTGCCTTGTTTGTGTGTGTTGGTTTAGGGAATCGAACCAGCGGTCTTCTGGTCACAAAGCTGATTTCCTGACCTGGAGCCCCTGGCTCCCCCTTTTCTCCACCTTGCCCTTTCACAGCATTTTTGTTGGTTGATGCCGGACAGTATATAATGCGGGTTTTTCAAACGTGGTAAATAAACCCCGAATTAACGACTATTATTAAAATAACTACAATATTTAAAACTGTACTTTCCATCAGGAGTTTTGCTGTGGTTCACTGTAAGCCCCGTAACTGTTGCAGCACCAGCCTGTAGGTTGGTTTTCATAAAATCTCCTGTTCAGGTTCTGACAGTGTTTTTCAAGGAAGAGGGATTAATAGCAGGTGTCATGCAAAGAACCTAACTGAGAAGCTATTAACAACCAACCTGATTCCTCATACTGGAAAAGTAGTGGCGGCTGAAAGAAGGAGAAGGTATAGCTGTTATATTTGCCTGTATCTCTGTTTGTTCTGTGTCCTCTAGTTCCTGCAGTCATGAGCCAGCTTCGGCGCTTCTGGCAGAATTATAAGGTTTTGATTGTTATGGGTACAGGCCTTGGCTTCATTCACTGGGGCTGGTACAAGATCAAATCCAACCCGCTGCTGCGCCAGAACCGAGACAGTTACATCCCTGAACCCGGTATCGTAACGTACGTTGCTCCTAGCCCACCTGCCTTGCCTCCTCTCCCTGAACGGCCCTCCAAGAAGAAGGAAGCGAAGGCAAAAGAATAAGGCCTGTATGTTCTCTCTGTGAGGTATTACGTATCACCTAATACATTCTCACCCACTGTGTTCATCAACCATGTTCATGTGACCTAATTCACTTCAGGACAGAGTGGTTTGGAGTGAAATGCTTAATTTTACGGGGGTGATGATGAGAACCAGGGGTCTCAATGTTTATGTGCTACTATACATTATGAATTATTATAAGTTGCTTTAAATTCCTGTAGATGATTTAGTAACTACTGTAAATTATTCAGTAACTACTGTAAATTATTATAAATTATTCAGTAACCACTATTTATTATTCAGTATCTACTATAAATAATTTAGTAACTACTATAAATTATTCAGTAACTACTGTAAATTATTCAGTATGTGGTATAAATTATTCAGTATCTACTACAAATAATTTAGTATTAACTATTATAATTTAATTATTATAATTTTTTCAGTAATTACTAGAAATTATCCAGTTTCTACTATACATTATTTAGTAGCTATTGTTAATTATTCAGTATGTACTATAAATTATTCAGTGACTACTATAAATAATTTGGTAGCTACTATAAATTATAAATTATTCCCTACTATTTCTTTTTTTGTAATTACTATGAATGATGCATTAACTACTACAAATTATTCAGTTTCTACTATAAATTATTCAGCATGTACTATAAATAATATATTAAATACTGTAAATGATTTAATAATTACTGTTTACTATTTAGTAACTATTATTTAGTAAAAAGTGATTCAGTATGTACTATAAACGATTCAGTAACTACTTGACATGATTCACTATCAACTATAAAATATTCATACCCACTATAAATAATATAGTATGACTCAGTAACTACTATACATTATTCAGATAATATAATATAGTAATTACTGTTTATTATTTAGTAACTACTAAAGTGATTCAATTTATACTATAAATGAATTAAATTCTACTATAAATTATTCCGTATCTATTATAAGTAATTCAGTAACTACTGTAAATTATTTAGTTTTTACTGTTCGTTATTTAGTAACTACTAAAAGTGATTTAGTTTATACTATAAACGAATTAGATTCTACAATAAATTATTCAGTATCTATTATAAATAATTCAGTAACTACTGTAAATGATTTAGTTATTACTGTTTGTTATTTAGTAACTACTAAAAGTGATTTAGTTTATACTATAAATGAATTAGATTCTACTATAAATTATTCAGTATCTATTATAAATAATTCAGTAACTACTGTAAATTATTTAGTTATTACTGTTAATTATTTAGTAACTATTAAAAGTGATTCAGTGTCTACAATAAATGATTCAGTATCTACTATAAATTATTCAGTATCTATAATAAATAATTCAGTAACTACTGTAAATTATTTAGTTATTACTGTTAATTATTTAGTAACTATTAAAAGTGATTCAGTGTCTACTATAAATGATTCAGTATCTACTATAAATTATTCAGTATCTACTATGAATGATTTAGTGTCTACTATGCATGACTCAGTAAATAATGTGTACTTAAGAGTGAAGAATTGATGTTTATGAAAACATACAGACTCTTTTTAAGAGTTTTAAGGTGTAAATACGAGCCTAATATCTTGACTTATGAGTTAAACCGTGCTGGAAGGTGGACGTGCTGTAGCTGGTTTGATGTAGTATAGAAGGTTTTCCAGCCTATGCAGTGTTCATTAGCATATTGCAGACTTTTACAGTATATGCACTGAAAAGCCTGTATCACATAGCTGCTTGTAAAAAAGAATACAGTTCAAAAAGTTCAAATTATACATTTAACTGATGTTCTACGTGTGAAAAAGTGAACATGCCTCTTTAGACACACAAAACTCACAATTACTGTGTATTTACTGAAATTTACAGATGAAAATGAAAAGTGGCCTGTGTAAAAGCTATAGCACATTTAACATGTCATTGTTTTCCAGAATGTTATATTCAGCTAATACATTGCGTTTGTGCTGTAAGATCTGCGGAGAAGACTGGATTTCAGTGTGTTCTCTGTAGATGACGTGCAATTTTTGGCTTAGAAAATAAACAGAATGTGTGATTTTACTTTGCTAATAGAAATGTCAACCGACAGATACCCCAGTTTTCTGATTCTGTTTTCTATTCTTCTTCCTGCAGCTGCTTGTAAGCACCGTGTCCAGCGAGGGTGCCAGTATTGAGAATGAGTCTAAAGGGCCAAAGCTGGCTGAGAAAGAACTGGCTCTGGGCCGCCGGCGGAGCCTTCCTCGGCCTGCATTTAGCAACGTGGATCATGCAGAAGGCCATGAAGCAGTCTGTTCGTACTGAGCGGCATCTCAAACAGAAGGCAGAGACAGAGGAGTAGCCCGAAGTAGCTGATTGTGTGTTTTCTTTTTTGTCACTTAAATTAATATGTATCAAAGGTTTCTATATTGTAATTACTCAGAGCACTGTAAATCTTTGTAGTATGATTATTTAACTGTTGTGCAAATGAGACAATAAAATAACAAAATATGTAACTTTATTTGGAAACATTACAATCCTTAAAAAAAAAATAGATCCAGCGGGGATCCAGGAATTTACAGCTGGGATAGAAATGTAGAGCTGCCCCCTAGTGGTTAAAAACACCATCACAGATATTAGTCTTTTTGTTTTGTAGCTCACTGGTTCCAGAGTTTAGTCGTGAAGAACCCCTCCACTGCACTGTTTGCCCTGCGTTACACTTTTCTCTGCTCCCTACAGGCCTAATCCAACTAATGAGCTCGCGAACAAGACCTTGCTTGTATATACAGCAGTATATTGCAGGACAGGAGTTGTAGTTATTAGCTGTCAAAGCTGTAATAGCAGTCCTTGTTGCTCAAGTGCCTTGAAGTAAATGCTTGCCGTTGGCTGCTTTTGGAAAAACTCCGCCTCTGGCTGCAGCTGCTAGAAGATGAAAGGTATCACCGCCTTTCTTTCTTTGGGGTAATCATGAAATTTGTCAAGGTAGTACCTGCAGAGAAATGAGAGAAAACAGGAGGTTCAGCGTGGATCCAATCACAAATTCCCAAAGACGCACTACAAACAGTATTTTGATCAGTTACAAGCCAATACACTAGCGCCTGTAAGCTGATAATCAAAGAATTCGCAGTTAGTGTTCTCCTCTGAGCGTGTTGAGCTGTACAATCATGCAGTTTTCGTTAAAATATATGGTGCACTTTTAGGTGTCTAATCTTCATCCTTCCAGCTTCGTGGCATCATGTGATGTAAGAGGCCTAGCCAGTATAGATACCATTTTATTTATTTGGTAATTACTATAAATTATGCATTAACTACTATAAATGATTAATACCTACTATAAATAATACAGTAACTACTATAAATTATTATATATTATTCAGTAACTACTGTTTATTATTTGGTAATTACTATAAATGATGCACTAACTACTATAAATGATTCTATACCTACTATAAGTAATCCAGTAACTACTATAAAATATTTAGTAATTACCGTTTATTATTTAGTAACTACAAAAAGTGATTCAGTATATACTATAAACGATTCAGTAACTACCAGACATGATTCACCATCCACTATAAATGATTCAATACCTACTATAAATAATCCAGTAACTACTATAAAATATTATATATTTTTCAGTAACTACTATTTATTATTTGGTACTTACTATAAATGATGCATTAACTACTATAAATGATTCAATACCTACTATAAGTAATTCAGTAACAATAATATTTAGTAATTACCATTTATTATTTAGTAACCACAAAAAGTGATTCAGTATATACTATAAATGATTCAGTATCTATTTTGCATGATTCAGTATCTACTATGAATCAGTAGCTAATAAGTACTTGGAGTGAAGAATTGATGTTACGAAAACATACAGCTGTCTTAATGGTTTAATTGGGTTGGAAATTTGAAGCCAGTAGTGTTTAACTGGCTGCTCATTGCTAGGTTATTGAGATGTAACCAGAGTGAATTAAGGATTTTATTATAAATGATGAGCTTTTGATGAATAATACACAATAAAAGAGTTCTGTAAATGTTTAATTTCTCCTTGTTGTTGCTTGTAGTAATAATCAGCCAGTTAAATCTAGATAGTCACTTAATGCGTGAATTAAAAGGGCTTTATAATCTCCCCGTACTAAAACCTTATCGAACATTCACTTGTTAATTTTCATTTTAAACCCGTAGTCCTTTTACAACTACAACATTGTGAAGGACTCTGGCTTTCCAAGAAAGGAGATGATTTGTATGCAAGTATCTGAGTTTTATGCAAGAGTTTGAACAACCCCAGTCAAATTTCCTGTCTGGTATTTGTGCATTAAATGTTTTATTCACACTTAGATGATCAATACAGCATGTACATTGTCAAGGTCACCCAAACTTTTGCATATGACTGTACATCATCATATTGTTGTATCAGTCGGTAAGTCAGAAAGTTTAACTGTGGTGAACTGCGTGTAGATGATTTGGACCAATAAGAAGAAATCACCCATGTCCAGCCCACCATAAGCACTAGAATGAGGGCAATGGAACCCCCTGCATGTGCCCCTGGTTTCCCGACAGACTGGGGCCCCAGTTTGGAAAGCCCACACTAAGCCCTGATATGAGGGAACTTGCACTAGGCTTTCATACGCTGGGTCCTGACGTGTAAGGGCTATCTCACCCTAAGCCCTCATATGAGGGGCTCTTGGAAGAGCTGAGTGTAGTTTACCAATATAGGGACTCTGGGGGCCTGCATATGCGGCCGGTTTCTCGACTGACTACCAACTTTTTAGTCCACATTATTTTTAGTGTTAAAACAATAATAATGTGTTTTATTGTCCAAAACATTTGGTTTGAACCTTTATTTCATTTATAGAAAATAATTGCAATTTTATGCATGTTGGTCAGGAAATTCTCAAAGAAATGTTTTCTCCACATCACTCAGTCCTACTCAGTACATCCACTACTCTCTGCAGTTCATTCCTGCAAAGACACACCTGACTTGTCATTAGCTAGTCATAACAGAGCATGATGGACAGCACAATGCCCTGGAGTTATGTTACTAAGCTAATAACAGCCAGCCAACATGACAAGCGCACCTATCGCTACATCTACAGTAAACATGCCTGCATGTGCTGCAGTAGTGTCTAGAGTGGGACTCTATGATTTACTTGGAAAAACCCTACTGATGATTTATCTTTGGAAATGGGTGGAACTTGTTTAGGTTCTAGCTGGTGGATTTCTGGCTGTTTGAATGGTTTTAAGCTAATGAATTCTTACTGCTAGGAAGCCCATTTAAAATCTTAACACAACTGTATAACTGTAGTAAAAAAAAACACCTGTAGATTTAAATCCTTTAAATCCTTAATTATAATAGTGGATTGCTCAAACGACTGAATGGCTAGAACAACAAACTTAAAGCTAAGTTAGCATCTCATGTCAGCTGCTGTCCTTTGTCTGAAAGTGTTAAAAACTCGTTTACAGAGTCTGTTTTCTGCTTAATAACAGTAGAATCGCTGCTTTTTGTTTGTACCTCAGACACCAAACAATAATAACAAAAAGCAGTGGTGCTAGCTTGGTTGTGTTTCTTAGCCTGTAGATCAGCGGCTAGGCTAGCAGTCAGTATTAGCGGACACCACAGAGATTCCCAATGTTGGTGTGATGTATTTGCTTAACAATATAAACAATATAAAACAATATAAAACATGAATTGTATCATGCTATTAGGACTGAGAGCTCAAACATCATATTAACAACATATTAAGCTCTGGTTTCATGTCAGAATGTTCTTTTGAACTCAAACTGAGGACCGTCCTATAGAAATCTCCCTGCTGTACTCATATCAGCTAATTGATGTATCCTGCCTTTTGAAATATCTCTCAGGGATCCAACATGTGTTGTAGTAGTACCTGTGGTGGTGGTAGGCTCGGGGTCCTATGGAGCACATGGTGAAGAAAGCGAAGGAGAAAGAAGGCAGAGACCATGCGGCTATAGCATAACCACACCACTCCAAAATCTCCCCCAAGAAATTAGCGCCGGATACCAACTCAAACATGCCCCCTGAAAAAACATAAACATTACATAGCAGTTATAGACTTATTTAAAGAAATATATTTAATGTTCATTAATAAAAAATGAACAAGGCCAAAATTTAAAGCCATCAGAGAAAATTATGAGAAGACCATCATGCTAGCTGGTGGATATTACAGTTTATAATTAGCTATGTTAGCATTGGTCAGACTTATCATTGCTTTTTGGCTACAAGTAGGGGACTAAATAAAGGATGTGGTCTTTCGGAGCATAAACAAGTGTTGTCCAAAGTGTGTCTTGTGGACCAAAGTTAGCTGTTTGGCATACCAGAAAGTTACCCTAAACCCACCCTCACACTTGGTAAGAGAACAAACCTTTTTATACAATGTCCACAATACTACCACCACCATGCTTCACAGAGGTAGTGGATCATGGATCAGTAGTTCCCTCCCTTTTCATACTCTACTCTTCATATCATCATGGTTGATATTTGTCTTATTTGCTATAAGAGGTTGCTGTGCCTGATCCACTTTTACCAGTGCAACACACACTAACATGCCATGCCAAAGCCCCTGCAGTGTTGAGAATACAACACCACCTACAAACTGTGTGCTTTGTGGTGGTCCTGTTGGGGGTAAATACAGGCTAGCAAAGCATGCAGAAAAACAGATGGACTACAATCTGCAATTGTAGAACTACAAAGTGCATCTACAGTTTACTGCCAAAATATAATATGATGTTGGTCCACACTGTGCAGCTATAACAGCTTTAGCTCCTCTGGGAAGGCTTTCCACACGGTTTAGGGGTGTATATATGGACATTTTTGTTAGGTCAGACACTGACAATGGATGAGAAGGCCTTTATGAATTCATCCCAGAGGTGTTTCTTGGGTTGAGGTCAGGTCAGTCAAGTTCCTCCACATCCAAACTCGCTCATCCACGTCTTTATGGAGCTTGCTTTGTGCACTGGTGTGCAGTCATGTTGGAACAGGAAGGGGCCGTCCCAGACTGTTCGGTCTGCACTGGAACTAAGGGGCTCGAGCCCAACTCCTAGAAAACAACCCCACACCATAATCCCCCCTCCACCAAACTTTACTCTTGGCAAAGATACAACGAGGTGCTATTATTGCTCTGTCTGATCAGTGCAAATAATTAAACTTCTTTATACATAGATATCACAGAAGTGACAGTATTAATGTTATCATTTGAGCTGCTATTAGAGTAGTAAACATGACTGCTACACTGAAGCCACAAAATCATCAGAAAAAATCTGCTTCCTGGTTACAAAGCATGAAAGGAGTAAACAGGAAAGATATCTGCGGTGATGATAGGCTTCTGTAGTTATACAGGCTGTGCTTTTCCTCTGCTCCCGAATGACTAGACTTTAGTCATTAAACAATCTTTGTTACTTTGTAGTTATATGACTTTTCTAATCAAGTCTGAGAAGTTTTGTTTTAGAGGTTTTAGAAATATAAGTGTTTTGTTTGTGTATGAGAGTATGATAAAGAAAGATTCTGCTGTGTCAGTCTCATCACCTTTAGGGATCTTGTAGGTGGTTTCTCCAGGCTTTCTCAGGTTCCGCAGAATGTAGTCACTGTGGATGTTGATGGCCATTCCTGAGAAGAACAGCAGCAGACCTGCAGACAGACACCACAGTATTAGTAGAGCTGGTTTTAAGGGAATGTGTCAGTGGTTATTTTTAGCGACTCCTACCTAGCTGCAGTCACTGGCCATTTTATCAGAAACACCTACCATACACAGTAATTAATTCACGATTCATTTAATATTTTTAATAGCAACTAACTGTGAAATCAGAAGTTTTAGCTTCCATTCCTTTCAGAAGACTTTCAGTCATACAAGCTGGTTACATTGTCTGCTTCTCACCGCCAGAATAACCCAAAATTAATTCAGTGATGTTGGGGTCTGGACTCTGCAGTGGTCAGAACATTCTTAAACTTTGAGGTACTGTATATCTGATAGGGACAGTGTAGTGTCGGTGGTCTACCAGGTCTTGCAAGGGGTCTTTTGTTAAAATCCATATCATATAGCTGATCTAATCAGAAACATCTCCTAATAGATAACTGAATAAAAAGAATTCACATTTGCTTAATTATGTTTTAACTAAATTCAGCTCAGTAATTAGCTCAATACTGTAACTGGCTGTTGCCCATCCGTTGCTGCAAAATGTATTAGCCGTAGTACCACCGCTGTTTTCCAGATATTGCTTGGGTGGTGGTCCGTTTTTAGCTGTAGTAACAGTTACAGCGGCTGTGCTCGTAGAGTTTTGACAAAGATCCCGCTGTCACTGCTAGGTTGGCCCACCACCCAGAAATGTCCAGCCAGGAGCAGCGGTGTGGTCTAAAGCGGACCATTTATGAAGGACAAGAGGGGAACAAGGTGGACATACAAGAGAGGGGTTTCAAATGAAGTGGCCAGTGAGTGTATACAGTGTGTAAAAACTTCAGCAACGCTGTGGTACCAGATCAGTTACAATTATATTAACGTTGTATGTATATTTTTTAGCTACACAGCATTAGATATGCATGCCTACACTGTCCATGGCGTTCCCTGCCTTCGCCTGATGACGCTGGGATTGGCTTCAGTGACCCCGACTAGTGGGATAAAGTGGAAGATGATGGATGGGTGGACATATTTCCCATTATTTTAACATCATCACCACTGCAGATGTAAACCCAGAGGACACAAGTAGGTTCACTGGTAGTTTTGAATAATAAATGAATGAGCTACATTAGTGTTGCACACATCACAACCTCTGTGATCAGTTCTGACTGGGCATTAGACATTAAGCCACTCTGAAGGACTTTGTTTTCCATCCTAATGATTTAATTATGTGAATTTTGATAAATCTGATGGCTGCATGTGAAGATATCTGGAGGTTATTATACTGTGATTATACTGTAGACCTCCCCTTCCACTGTAGATGGGGCCTCGAACTGTTTTTTCACTTTAGGAAACCTCTTATTCTCTCACTCTGGTCCGTGCGTGAGTACTTTTTCATGAGCATACCACTGAGGCTAAACTTACCCGCTATAAAGCGTACATCTGTGTGCCAGGCTTCTTCGTACTGTGCACAGTGCAGCATGTAATGACCCTGCAGGAAACCATTTATGGAGCAAAACACCACAGCCGACACCACGATGTGGAGAGGAGAGGGCCGGCCTTTCGTTAGTAAGGAGTAGATAAACGATCTGGTGGAAGAGACAAAACAAGTATATAGTAACTGATGCCAAGTGTTGCTCTTATGAAACATCAAACGCTAACTGCTAATGGTGCCCCCTTGTGGATAATCTTGCTAAACATGAGCGAGGAAATTACGAGCCAGGTAGCTGGAGCATCGAGAATATCAAAGTCAAGATTTTATAACTTTGGTCAAGATGATCTTGTAATATTAGTAATGGAGTTTCCAGTATATATTCCACTTTGTATGACATCGCTGTCCATTTAAAGTATCTCCAAAATAGCAAATTTACTTTCAATGCCAGTCAATGAAACCAGAATTTCATCCAAGCTATTTTGGGGCATTTCTATTGGTCCATTCATCACAATGTAAACAGCAGCTGTCGTTTTCGAAGGATGTAGAAAAATAATTTAAAAATTTTCTTTGGACCATGACGATATACTTCAATTTAAAAGGTTTGAATGAAACTATATGTTGATTAAGTGAGAATGAGTTCACATGTGTACCTTTTTGTGAGTGTGTTTATTTGTCTGAATATATTCAAACAAGGTCAAGTAATGGTGAAAGCACTACATTGAGACACTGGATCATGGTGGGTGGGCGGGCAGGGGTGCTATATATCATCGCTGTCCAATGAAAAACATATTTCCATTTTTGTAAATTTTGATTTTTCTACATCATTTGAACACGCCAGTGGTGGTTTACATTGTGTGAAAATTCCATGATGAATGGACCAATCGAAGTGCAAACAGCTTGGAAAAAAAAATTCTGGTTCCATTGACTTACATTGTAAGTAAAGTATGTTTTTGTTCTCTATTGTAATTTTGGAGATTCTTGTTTTTCATATGCTCTACATATCATCGCTGTCCAAAGAAAAAAGAATATCTTCAAAATGGCAATTACAGGAAAGACCAAAAACTTTCTTCATTTTCGATGTAAGTCAATGGAACACATTTTTTTCAACCGTGTTTTGGAGCATTTCTACTGGTCCAATCATCACAAGATTCCAGTAGAGTACAGTGCAGTAGATCCAGTAGAGTACAGTGCAGAAGATCCAGTAGAGTACAGTGCAGTAGATCCAGTAGAGTACAGTGCATCCAGTAGAGTACAGTGCATCCAGTAGAGTACAGTGCAGTAGATCCAGTAGAGTACAGTGCATCCAGTAGCGTACAGTGCACCCAGTAGTGTACAGTGCAGTAGATCCAGTAGCGTACAGTGCAGTAGATCCAGTAGAGTACAGTGCATCCAGTAGAGTACAGTGCATCCAGTAGAGTACAGTGCAGTAGATCCAGTAGAGTACAGTGCATCCAGTAGCGTACAGTGCACCCAGTAGCGTACAGTGCAGTAGATCCAGTAGAGTACAGTGCACCCAGTAGCGTACAGTGCAGTAGATCCAGTAGAGTACAGTGCACCCAGTAGCGTACAGTGCATTAGATCCAGTAGAGTACAGTGCATCCAGTAGAGTACAGTTCAGTAGATCCAGTGAAGTACAGTGCATCCAGTAAAGTACAGTTCAGTAGATCCAGTGAAGTACAGTGCGTCCAGTAAAGTATAGTGCATCCAGTAAAGTACAGTGCAGTACAGGGTATTGCTGTACTGTGGAATGTTTTTGTTTTGTTGCTAGTTCAACCGGTATGTTTGTCATCAGATTAGTTGAGGCCAACCGTATCACATTTCCTCATGCCAACAGATAATCAGTCTGCACTGGAATTTCTGCCAAACAGCTTGCTTACCTCTGAATCCTTTCCATGCTTTATGTGTGATGTGTGATTCAGTAAAGTCCTATTTTGGCCTTTTATGTCTGTTATTACTGGCACAGTATTGCTCGTTCTGTGTCGGGACAGCTGCAAAAGCTGTAGCTGGTGTGAGACACACTTAACCAGCCAAGTGTTTTAATAGACTGTTAAAACTGTTTACTCCTTTAATAGTGCAGATTTACTGAGTTCTTAGAATTACCACAGTGAACAGACTTAAATATTAAATATACTTCATCCACGGGTGTGTCTCAAAAGCTAGTGAGGGTCTACATAGGCAGCATTTTACGTCATAGTATGCGCTCTCAACATGTAGACTTTCCCAATACTTACATACCTTAAACATACTGTCTACTGAGAAACCTTATTTAGACCTGATTTTAAAGAAGCACTGAACGCTTCCTCAGCCACTAAGACAATCCCATGATGCAACACAGGCTAATCTGCTAGCAGTGAAGTAGTTTTAAAAAGTTATTTTGATTCTCTCTGGAGTTTTAATGTGTTTCTGGTCATATAATCACACAAAACAGTATTTTATTTACAACTTTGTAACGAGTCCTTCACCATTTAGCAGTTTTATACTCAAGCTATTAGCATTTATGCTAGCGGATTTTTAAGCCTCTGGCTATTGTTTTGGATGCCGACTGGTAGCTTAGCAACCAGCTAAACCGTTGGTCGCGTGCAGTGAGCGGGAACAAGCTGTGACGCAGTCTCTCTCTAACTAGAGTCTCAGTAATCTGTTTTATGAGGAGAGATGAGGAGAGAACACTGATACTTACACAGATACCTACCTAGACAGCCTACTTAGACACTTATTACAGACCCATCCATATGTGCAGGTCATCCTCACTTTAATAACATATATAGCATCAACATAATTATCACCAGAAGTAAGTAAACTCAAACACAAAACTGGGCTGGTGTACAGTGTATATTCAGATATCATTTCAGTTCAACCACATCAATTATGGTATTAATCTAAAGAGCTGATCCTGTAAAATGGTAAAGGTTTCAATCAATTAGTAGTTTTAACCCTAATGGATATTCAAAATCTTATAATAAATTAGTATATAACCAGAGATAATTTATAATAAAAAATGATGTATATAAGTAATGTATATATAGAGTTAATTTATGATAAATTATGATAAATTATTTATAATACTGTTATTAAAATGACTATTTAGAACAAATGTTTTATTAGAAGGAGTACTTTTGAATAAAACTAATCAAGGTAACATGCAGAACAAAATTTATAATAAAATTGAATTGGCAAAAGTATGCTTTCAGGAACTGATGTGACCCTCCTGAGGAGCAATGACTTAGGCTCTAATGGGCTCTAAAACGGTTGATTAGCCCTGAAGCTTCACCACTGTTGGCCAACTTTCTTGCATGAATTCCAAATCTTTCTACTGGACTAAGGTCTAGATTTTGACTCCTTTCCAAAATGCAACAGTTCTTTATAGACTGTCTGGTAATAATAAAACATACACACAAGAACACAAGGCTAGGGTAACAGGCTACATGATATAAACAATGTCAGACCAAGACAGGGAGCAAACAAAGGGGTCTAAGTAGCACAAGGGTAACTGGGAACACCTGGGAACACCTGGGACAGGGAAGAGACCCAAACTAGTAGCAGGTGATGGACGTGACAAGAGGGCGTAGACAAGGAGGAGCAAAGAAATAAAAAAAAAACATAAGCATATGGAATCAGGGCGACATGACACAAGACAGAGACAGGGCAATGTGTATCACAGTGTTTCCTCCATCGAAGCACAGCCCAGAATTCATAGCTCTATCCAATGATGCAAGTTGCCCTGGTCCAGCTAGTACCAGCCCTACCCTACGATACTGCCACCGGCATGTTTTACACATGGAAGAAGCTCTTATGCTGGAAGGCCGTGTTGAGTTTTTCCAAGCACACATAACATCTTGTATTTCATCTGTAAAGATCAACTTTGGCCTTATCCATTAACATAGCATTATTTCAGTGGTCTTCTGGCTCATCCAGGTGGTCTTTAGGAAACTTTAAATAAGCAGAACTATTGTTTATGAAGAGAAGTGCTTTTCTCTATGCTGTCATTTCATATATATTAATTATTTTTCTGGGGCTTATAAACACTGACATTAGAGATCCTTAGATGTTACCCTGGGCTTCTTTCTAACCTCCCAGAATATTCTATGCCTTTAGTCTTTAGGTCATTTCTATGGAATGCCCACTCCAGGAAGGAGGAACAATTGTGTTTAATTTCCTCCATTTGTCAGGCAGCAGATCAGTGAAGTCTAAACTCATTAGAAATAGTTTTGGAACCTCTCCCACTATAATAAGCTCTGGAAGACTTTCCTGTCATTTGACTGGACACGGCATGCGCTAACAGATGTGTGCAGTAAAGAATATGGTAAAGCCACACTCAAACCTGGTTTTCATTCAATTAATTGAACCTCCTGACTTTTTTATTGTATATATATATATATATATATATATATATATATATATATATATATATATATATATATATATATATATATATATATATATAATAATTATTATTATTATATATATGGATAGACTGTCGCCTCACGGTCAGGGCCATTCTGTGTGGAGTTTGCATGTTCTCCCCGTGCCTGAGTGGGTTTCCTCCGGGTACTCAGGTTTCCTATATATTCCTAAATATACATCCTAAATATGTGAAATATTACATAAAACATAAAAGTACCTCTTTACTGTATGTGTTTTTTTATAAACAACCAAATATTACTGATATGACAAGCGATTCTTAACTTTTGAACAGTACTGTAAAATTTGTGCACTTGAATCAAATACATTTAGTACATCACTTTTTTCAGTACATATGGTTTGCATGGGATGAGGCGCATAGGATAACGTCACATTTTGTAATGCATATGTTTTGCAATGCAACGTTAACTGCAGGATGTTACTCAATGTTACGGCGACCCTCATCACTCTGGTGTGTAACTGAAGAAATACCATAACAGTAACTGTCAAACCATATAAACAAGTCTGTGCTTTACTACTGCTGCACGGTTGGACAAGCTTTACAGAATGTGATCAACATGTGCATTCAGCCTATAACAGTAAGAGTTTCCTGTTTAAAACTATGGCTGTGTTGTAGTAGCAATCAAAACTAAACAGGCTGAAAACAGCAAATTTGCTGACATGCTATCGTAAGTATTTGATAGTATTTTGGGAATATTTGGGAGATACTAAATGATGACATACTGTTATTATCTGCTCATAACAACTTTTGCTAACAACTACACCACCGTACTAACCACTACACCACCATACTAATCACTACACCACCGTACTAACCACTACACCACCATACTAACCACTACACCACCATACTAACCACTACACCACCGTACTAACCACTACACCACCATACTAACCACCACACCACCATACTAACCACTACACCACCGTACTAACCACTACACCACCGTACTAACCACTACACCACCATACTAACCACTACACTACCATACTAACCACTACACCACCTTACTAACCACTACACCACCGTACTAACCTCTACACCACCGTACTAACCACTACACCACCGTACTAACCACTACACCACCGTACTAACCACCACACCACCGTACTAACCTCTACACCACCATACTAACCACTACGCCACCATACTAACCACTACACCACCATACTAACCACTACACCACCATACTAACCACCACACCACCATACTAACTACTACACCACCGTACTAACCACTACACCACCATACTAACCACTACACCACCATACTAACCACTACACCACCGTACTAACCACTACACCACCATACTAACCACTACACCACCATACTAACCACTACACCACTGTACTAACCACTACACCACCATCCTAACCACTACACCACCATACTAACCACTACACCACCATACTAACCACTACACCACCATACTAACCACTACACCACCTTACTAACCACTACACCACTATACTAACCACTACACCACCATACTAACCACTACACCACCGTACTAACCACTACACCATTATACTAACCACTACACCACCATACTAACCACTACACCACCGTACTAACCACTACACCACCTTACTAACCACTACACCACTGTACTAACCACCACACCACCATACTAACCACTACACCACCGTACTAACCACTACACCACTGTACTAACCACTACACCACCGTACTAACCACTACACCGCCATACTAACCACTACACCACCACACTAACCACTACACCACCATACTAACCACTACACCACCGTACTAACCACTACACCACCATACTAACCACTACACCACCATACTAACCACTACACCACCTTACTAACCACTACACCACCATACTAACCACTACACCACCGTACTAACTACTACACCACCGTACTAACCACTACACCACCGTACTAACCACTACACCACCATACTAACCACTACACCACCATACTAACCACTACACCACCTTACTAACCACTACACCACCACACTAACCACTACACCACCATACTAACCACTACACCACCGTACTAACCACTACACCACCATACTAACCACTACACCACCATACTAACCACTACACCACCTTACTAACCACTACACCACCATACTAACCACTACACCACCGTACTAACCACTACACCACCATTCTGTCACATAAGTAAAAATAATAATAAATCAAAAAAATAAAACATTACATTAAACTTAGTTTGAAACAATCAACTGTAAACCATGTACTTGATCAATATGTGGGGAGGTCTGACCAATATTCAGAATATTTAATAAAGAATTTCCAGTGCAAGTAGAAACGGTCTGTTGACCCACGCAGACTGAACTAACCTCAGAAGCATCATCATATCTGTAGGTCAGGAGCTAAAGACGGTGAATTATGAGAATTTCATTGTAATGATATTCTGCGTTGGGCTATAAGAGAGGCTGAACTGATACTATAAGATTGCTTGGAAGTTATTTGCAAAAAGAGATCAGGAGTGCCAGTCATAGTGATACGGACAGTACTTTAAAAATAGAGATCCAGTAAGACTGGGGTTTGTGACATGCCCAGACCATATGTGTTCGACCAGCAGGAGTACCACCACACCAGTTACAGGTCTGATCTATGTAAGGGTAAATCTTTGCAAGCTTGGCTCTTTAAAAGCAGACTCTGTACAGGACTTGAGCGCAAGAAGCTGATGTACGAACCCGGCGTGCAGCCTCCTTCCACCATTCATCAGTGAAGCTGGTATTCCATCCAAGCCTTTGTTTTTGAGCAAGGCTGTCTTCATCCTGAGTTAAAATGTAACTGTATAGCTGAGTGATTCGGCCTTTCTGATCATGTGTGAAATGCTAACCTAATGTAATATATCACTGCGGTCGGGACGAAACCTCATAACTTTTCAGGAGAAGGTAAAAACCCTTCTTAACTTATAAATAGAATTCTTTTTCATGTACTTTTGTTCAGTGTATGTCAGTCTGTCCATCAGAAAGTGTTGATACACTGCAAGCAGTGTCATGTTCAAATGACTTCAATGAACTTTCCTCATTTCGCATATTTATTTGCAACCCATTGTTAAAATCCTTTCATTATTAGGGTCGAAAGTTTTGAATGCGTACTGCTGCCATACCTGTGGAAGTAGTGCAGAACGAAGGTCCAGAGCAGAAGGTCTCTCCCGAGGCTAGACGAGCTGTCAGTGGTCAGCAGCAGAAGCATAGGTACCAGAAATGAGGGTATCTCCTGGATCAGCCAGGCAGCTTTGGCTGGGACCATCACCTCGGAGCTTTTGAGGTCCACATAACGACCGTACGGGGTGTGTGTTGTCATCTGGCGGAGGAGGTAGAGCACCCCCCCTATGATGAAGCCCCAGCTGAGGTAGTAGATTGTTCGCTCTTGGCAAAGCATGGCTCTTAAAGAACGGTGTGTCAGTTCACGTAAAGTGCCTCCTTCTGCTTTCTTCAGAGCTTCCCTGCGTTTTCCCTTCTTTTGTACCCCCCTCTCTCTTTCTCTTTCTCTCTCTCTCACTCACTCACTCACTCACTCACTCACACTCTGTTTGCTCCTCCCCTGTAAGCTAAACCATCTGTAGTTAATTCCTTTTTGGTTTCCAAAAAGGGGCCCCAGCATTTAAGAAGCTGAATAAATGGACATCAATAGCAGGAATCAGCCGTTTCTTGTATTTGGCGACCAATCAAAGACATCCAATCCAAGTTTTTTTATAGGAATAGATGCACATGTTAAAATTAGCGAATCCTCGTGACGAATGGATTCGTCCGACAAGTACTGTTGACGGAAGGTTGTTGTTATGGATAATTAATGGGTGGATGAAAGATCAAATGACATTAGCTGGTTGCCAAGCAGGGCCAGCATGCCTGAGGCGGGAGTGGACATCCAAGCAGAAAGAATGAAGCGTTTTGGCAAGAGTCCAAGAGATTTGCATCTCCTTAACCATTTCAATAGGTTCCTCAGATTCCACATTTTTTTCTGAATGCATTCACTCGACTTCAGTGGTGCTACTTAACAATGGTCGCAAATGAAAATTGTCTATGAAGTACACTGGCAGAAAAAATTAACTTGACAAAGATACTGCTATGGTGTCCCAGGTGGTTGCTAAAGTGTTGTGAGGTCATCATTGCTATGGTGTTCCAGGTGGTTGCTAAAGTTTTGTGAGGTCATCATTGCTATGGTGTTCCAGGTGGTTGCTAAAGTGTTGTGAGGTCATCATTGCTATGGTGTTCCAGGTGGTTGCTAAAATGTTGTGAGGTCATCATTTCTATGGTGTTCCAGGTGGTTGCTAAAGTGTTGTGAGGTCATCATTGCTATGGTGTTCCAGGTGGTTGCTAAAGTGTTGTGAGGTCATCATTGCTATGGTGTTCCAGGTGGTTGCTAAAGTGTTGTGAGGTCATCATTGCTATGGTGTGCCAGGTGGTTGTTTGATGGTTGTAAGGTTATAATTGCTTTGGTGTCCCAGGTGGTTGCTAATGTGTGTGTGTGTGTGTGTGTGTGTGTGTGTGTGTGTGTGTCAGTAATTAATGCCTGTGAAGGGCAGTGTGAGCTTTGTGACTTCTAGGCACTGAACATTTTACAATGTACAAAAATGCTTTCATGCTACAATATGAACAGTTGATCTGAAAGATAAGAAACAAATTTGTCCTGTATTGCAAACAAAATCTTGGCTAGTCTAGATTTTAATACTCTTTAATACTCTCTCTCTCTTTCTCTCTCTCTCTCTCTCTTTCTCTCTCTCTCTCTCTCTCTTTATATGTGTGTGTCTGTGTGTCAACAACAAAGTGTATGAAACACATGTTAAATACAAAAAACTACATATTGTAGTGTATTGTATGTAATAAATAAATATAAAATACGAAAGGTATGGTGTATAAATACATATTTAGTACAAAATATGGTCTATCATGATGAATGTTTTGTATTAAATACATATTAAATACAAAACACCATGTAATATAGTAGATTTAGTGTAATAAATACATATTAAAAACAATAAACAGTGCAGTATGATGTATTTTGTGTAATAAATGCATATAAAATACATATAACCATGCATTATGATAAATGCATATTACATACAAAATAACAATGTATTATAGCTTATTTTGTGTAGTCTATACAAGAATACAGTGTATTATGACATTTTGTTTGTATTAAATACATATTAAATATAATCATATACCGTATTATGGCATATTTACTGCATTAAATATATATTACATATAAAATTCTAATAGTAATTTATTCTAATAGTAAATTATGACGAATTTTGTGTAATAAATACATTTTAAAAATAATAATAGAGTATTATGATGTATTTTATGTAATAAATACATCTTTAATATAAAATATAGTGTATTACGACGTATTTTGTTTCATAGAGGCATATTTTTTTATAAAAAATATAGTATATTATG
The DNA here is from genome assembly GCA_021613375.1 of Megaleporinus macrocephalus. Taxonomy (NCBI): domain Eukaryota; kingdom Metazoa; phylum Chordata; class Actinopteri; order Characiformes; family Anostomidae; genus Megaleporinus; species Megaleporinus macrocephalus. The sequence goes on along the minus strand of CM038722.1, from coordinate 31,237,763 downwards.
ATGTATTTGGTGTATTAAATATATATTAAATATAGTAATATAGTGTATTATAACGTTTTTTTTTTAATAGACGAATATTAAATATAGAAAATATTATGACGAATTTTGTGTACTAAATACATGTTTAATATACAAAATATAGTGAATTATGACATATATGGTGTATTAAATATATATTAAATATAAAAATATAGTGTATTATGACGTATTTTGTGTAATATTTAAATATAAAAAATATAGTGAATATATTTTATGACCTGAATGACGGTTGAAAACAGAAACGAACGTTAGCACCTCAGGTTTTCTTAAATTTGAGTTACAAAGGGGGGATTCAAACTATAAACTATTAAACAGTAAAACATTAAAGTGACAAAAAAGCCCATAAAACACCAGTAAACAACAAAAATAAACAACAACAACAAGCTAAGCTAGTCAAGTGACGTGCCGCGTGACCGGCCTCAGAGATCAGCTGACGCGGCTTCACTTCCTGTGTTGGTGTTGTGATGAGAGTCAGCTGGAGCGGAGCGAGAGAGAGAGAGGGAGACAGAGAGACAGAGAGAGGGAGAAAAGAGCGGACCAACATCTTCTTCATTTTTAATGTAAAGTCTCACTCCTGGGAAGTATTTCTTTCATTTCTCGGTCGTCTCAACCTCGTGTGGACTGTATGCAGTTTGTATCGGCGCCACAACTCGGAGCTGTTTTGATAGGAGTGCTATTTTCCCGTTCCACCTTTAAATCAGATACCAGAATGTATGAGACCCGTTATTGAGCACCTGACGTGGCTCTCTGAAGTTAGCTTCTTATTCGAACTCCTCGTTCCACCTTAAATGGGGCAGCGGTTACATTCTGGCGTCTTAGGCTGAAGTTGGCTTTTTATTCGACTCTTCTAGTTCCACCTTAAATGGGGCAGCAGTTACATTCCGGCGTCTGAGGCTGAAGTTAGCTTCCCCGTTCCACCTTAAATGTATCGTATGTAACTGTTACCCCATTTAAGGTGGAACGGCGAATTCGAACAAGAAGCTGACTTCAGAAAGCAATTAGTTGAGCTTTTCCAGGTTACTGACAGCGTAACCCAGAAATCTAACTGTTGCACCATTTAAGGTGGAACGGGAAGTTTCCAACAAGAAGCTAGTGAATAGGAAGGAACGACTCGTAGATCTGTATGCATGCATGAGTCAGAGTTGTGTATATTGGGATTGGACATGTTTTTTTTAGTTATCCAGGCCAGTCACTCAACTGTTCTTGTGTTACCTTTAAAGGGGAATTCCACCCTTTGTTCAAAATTTGGCTAGGATTGCAGTTCAGAGTTATACAGAAGCTTAGAGAATCAGATTTCTGAACAGTGGTGGTGATAGCAACCAGGGGTCTCAATATCTACAGTCTAGCCTTTTTATCCACCAGTGAACCTACACTTAAGTATATATATGTACTAGTGATATATAGATAGTGGTAAAAGCTGAAAAGCCTTTTCCTTGAGGACTATCCTTTACTTGCAGTGCCTGCCATGTAGCTGCCAACAGTCAAGTCATACCATGAAGATAAGTTTTAAGCCAAAAGTACTGTGAAAACAGTATCTCAGCCATCAGACAGAGATTCATAGCTTTTTCATCTCATAGCTTTCCGTGAAGGTGGCTTCAGCCTGGCTTCTGCCACCACTGCTGTGCCCAGTTTCTCTACAACAGAGCATTTCACACCCAAACCAGTCTGAATGAGTTTGTTTACATCTTAAAGGTTCTAGTAAGTGGAATTGCCCTTTAAGTGCTTCACATAAACATGTTAAACAGTTGATGCCAGTGTTGTTGCAGAAATGTTTATAGAATTAGAAGCTGGGGCTAAATTAGACGTATTAAATAAATTAAAATTAAAATTCAAAGTCTGAACGTCTGTTTGATGACGGCATTTCTTTCAATAGAGCCTGTAGCATAAAAAAAACAATTTGCTGTGTTTCAGGACATGCTGTTCACTCCTCAGTCTCTACAGACCGTAAATGGAAAACTTAGCTGCAATAACGTTCAGTTTCAAATCCACTGTTTCTGTAGTGTAATGAAAGCCAATGTATTTAAAGATAACTGCAAGGCATGAGTAGGCATGAAATCGCTAGACTTTATCACAGTGTTTCTCAGCTCGAGTCCTGAAGGCCCACTGTCCTGCTGGGGACATAACATGGCTGTTTATTAGCTGACTGGTTGGATCATGTGTGTTAGAATCAAAGAAGACACTAAAAAAGAGCAGGACAGTGGGTCTCCAGGACCAGGGTGGAGAAACTCTGAAGCGCTCTACTAGGTTACTTGACAGGAGAGGCCAAAACTATCATTACTGTCAATGGAAGTCAATGGAACCAAAATCTTGGAGCATTTTTATTGGTCATAAAGGACATAAAGAGCAGCTGTCGTGTTCAAGTTATATGTATAAAACATGAAACTCAATAAATACATGTTATTCTTTGGACAGCGACGATATCCTTATCTTTAGGTTGACTGAAAGAAATTCCCCCTTTTTTTTCCACAGCTGTGTGTGACTTGCCCCCCCACCCTGCTCCATTCATGAACACCTCGGACAGCGAAGAAGACGCTTGCAACGAGAGGACGGCGCTGGTGCAGGCTGAAAGTCCGTCCCTGCCCTCGTACACAAGGCAAAATGACCCACAGCAGCACGGCACGACTGAGGCAAAGCGGGTGAGGGTGAGGCTATCAAGGACTCTATGGTCCTCACATGACTTTGACTTGTAAATGTTCAAGAGACTCTGTTTGCAGACTTGTATCGGTATATATAGCGATTGTGCCATGTCAGCTGCAGTCGCTGAGTTTTGTAAGACTGGGGAATATGATGATACACTATATGGCAAAAAGTAGATGGACGCCTGACCATCACACCTATGTGATCTTGTTGGGCATCCCGTTCCAACAACCTTGCACATTACAATGGAGTTGCCTCCTTCTTGTGGCCGTACAAGCCTCTGGGAGAGCTTTCTACAAGCTTTTTTTGGGGTGTGTTTGTGGAAATGGGTGTCCATCCAATCAAAAGTGCATTGATGTTTGTATGCTGTAGCGTTAACGTTACCCAGTGCAGGCCCAAACCCTAAAAAAACACTCCACATGCCACATTTACCGTCACTGAGCTATTCGGTACAGTTCATTCTACTGCAGTTTGTATGGATTGCACGGTTATGTGCTTGATTATATACACCTGTTAGTGATGAGTGAAACACCACAAAGCGTCCACATACTTTTGGATATATGGTGTATGTTATTGTCATTGTGAGAAATCATGGATGTTATCAGTACAGGGATCTCACAGGTCATGGAATTTCTGGAATGTCAAAGAATTTAAAAAGTTTGCTCTGCATACATACAGTGAGAGTCTGGAGATTTTGTTTTACGTGGAATATCAGGGTTATTATGTTTTTAGTTGTCGTTAAAAGGGCGGTGTATTGGCAATACATTTCATAAAACTGAGGGTTAGAATTCGATATATACTGCGATGCTGTAAACAATAAACTGCCACTTTTTTATTTGAATCTAATTTTAGGAAAACTGTCGAAGTATTAAAACACACACCACCAGTAGAATAGGTTTACTAGTGCTGACCTTAGTGATGCTTTCCTACGCTGCTTGTTAAATGTTGGAGTCTAATGGCTGATGATGGCTGTTATCTAGTGGTCAGGGGTTTATACACAACACAAAATGAGCCACTGACAGCCACAAATCTTTGCACATAAACACACAATTAAATAAAAATCGATTCTGTGTTTTTGAGGATCAGTACAGAATCATTTAATACAATACTGCAATGTTTTCTAGTAATTTATCACATGCAAGTCTTGGTCACTCCAGTCAAAATATGCAATCTCTTAAAGAACACTGAACAGCTTTGACAATAACAGCAGGCAAAGTCAGTTTTAACACAGTCTGCTTTGCAGCTGACCATTACTACAGTTCTACTTTACAGCATACAATAACAGAAAAACTTTCTTGCCTCGATTTCTCATTTACAAAAAAAGACTTGCAAACTTGCTTTTGCAAACAAACACCAACTACATATATTAAAAATAATGTCCGCTGTTCAAGTTCGCACATAGTGGTTGGAAAACAGACACTTCACAGACCACAGACGCATTATTAGTCATCATGGTACCATCTAAAATGTGCTGTGTCCTGTGCTTTTAGCTAAAAGGGTATCAAATCTGGAATTTAGTACTAGTTTTAAGGGAAGACGTTCTCAGTTCTTCAAGTAAATGGATGTGATTTTGTTGTCTTAGCTTAATAAATGGGAAATTCACTGCTTATAGATGGATGGATGGATAGATGGATAGATAGATAGATACTTTATTGATCCCAAAGGATGCCAGTAGCAGTTACACATTACAAAACAAAGTACAAAACACAGTACAAAAAACAATAAGGTATATAACACAGTATAAATAAAGAAGAATAAAGAACTCCAATAGTCAAACAGAATATATACAAGAATATATGAATACAAACTATGTTCTCTGTAAGCACTTACATAAGTTGCTTTGGATAAGAGCATCTATATGTAAATGTAAGTGTGATCCTGGACAAGTATGTTCATCGTACGTTTGATTATTGAGTTGGTCAGATAATCAGAGCATGTTCAATGCAAAACCACAGTACTGTGCTGTCCACAACACAAAGTGACCACCATCTGTGTATACGTTTTTTTTCTTTCTGGCCTCGTTAACTGTGGCTCAGTCTGTTAATAAGAATGACAATAAAGAAACAGAATTAACCAACAACGGATGTTATAGTTATTATGACTGAGTTGACCAGCACAGCAACAGCATTTTCCAGTGAACCATGGTGTACGAGCATTTCCTCTCATGAAGATGGAAAAAGCTGCTGTTTGTATGTAGACCAACGAGAATGTGCGTGAGAACGTCTTCCTGGAGGCTGTGGTTAAAAACCATTTCACAGAACAACTCTGCCTAAACATCTGGGCAGATAATACATTTATATGAGTGTAAATTTATGCACATTTTATATGATTTGGTGGGTGAAAAGTGAAGCCACTGTAGTGTTTGGAACTATTTGAAGCATCAGCAAACCCATTTATATGCTGGAGTCAGATGAACTGTTCAACATCTGGAAATGTTAAGACATTCGTTGCATAACAGTGTCTATACTGGAAACCTGCACTGTGTGGGTTGTCTTTGAATGGTCAAGTATAGGTATAACGTTGAAGGTGTTGTGCTGCCATCACCGTGGTTCCTATACTCTGAACTAGTGAAACACATAATATTCACTTAGTGCTGTTAAACAGTGACTGACTGTAGCCTTGTAGGAGGATGTCGAGTCAGATTTCCTCTGAAAGCCACAGGCATTAGGAGCTTGAGGTGGCTGGTCTAGAATCAGCTCACTCTGCCCTTGTGATTGCGGTCATATGAGTTGGCTTTCACATCCCTTTACTGTTGTAAGAGTAGGAGGGGCTAATCAGCCCCTAATCACTCTGAGATATGAGGCCTGTTTTTGTATGTAGTATTTCAGCGTTTATGATGGCAGTAATATAATAACACTACAAGTATCTCCTCGCTGTCCACAGAAAAACGTGTCTCCATTTTTGACCGTTCTTATTTTTCTACATCATTCAACTGCAGGTTACATCGTGTGATGATTTCATGATGAATGGACCAATGAAAATGCTCAATTCTAGTTTCATTGATTTACATTGAAAGTAAAGACTGTTTTTGGTGTCTTGTGTTAAGTTGCCTGTTTGGAGATGCTTGTTTTTTTTATTGGGCAGCGACGATATCAGAGCAAAACATTTATTTTTGTTTTTTGACATAAGTGGTAAATAGTGGTTGTGTTTTACATTGTGTGTAAATTTCATGAAATGAAAAATGTGTGGTTATTTAGCAGATCAAAGAAGTCTAGTAGTCTCAGAAATCGATTGATGTAATGTGCTACATAGAAATATAGAGAATGTATATTGTCTTTGTAATGTTTTTGTCTAAATAGAAATCAGAGTGGATATATAGTCTCCTTTTTCTATCTTTGTGTTTCACTTGTTGCCCCAACTTTCTTAGAATGGTTGGATGTTTTTTAAACCAATTAAATCACATACTTGCCTCAAAGTGTGTAGTTCTGTTAAGATCTCGCAAACAAACTCTTTATTTTGTTAATTGCGCTGCGTGACATACGGTTACCTGTAACATTTCTAGAAGTGCACATGAAATTAAGTTTATACTACCAGTATAGCTAAGTGGTATACTTACAAACCTGTCTGGGAAAATTGTGTTTATTTGCTGAACTGGTCTACTATTCCAACCAGTTCCAACATCTCTGTAGTCTTCATCACTATTACACACTCATCTTCATATCTTCATTGTCTTGTTCTTAGCGTCGGCCAGTTAACTCTGACTCCGAGGCAGGGCATGTTGCCGCGGGAGCGGGACGAGACCCCGGCCCTGTCCCGGACGGCGAGGATGAGGAGCTGACGTTGAAGTATGGTGCCAAACACGTCATCATGCTCTTCGTCCCCGTGACGCTCTGTATGGTGGTCGTTGTGGCGACTATCAAGTCTGTCAGCTTCTACACCGAGAAGAACGGCCAGCAGTTGTAAGTTAAAGTAACACTTCCGGGCTAGAAGTCCATTATATTGTGGTTATTATTCATTATTTATTGTATGTTGTTGTTGTTTTTGTTGTTTTTACATTATTTAGAATGTTAGGTCATGTGGGGTTCGGCCATATTTGTGTAGCATGATTTTGCTGTAGCTGTAATTTGTTGCAATCCATTTGACTACATGTGATAATTTTAATATTTATTTATTTAATATTTTGCTGTAACTGCAGGAGATTTGCTTCCAAATTAGATTTTGAATTATTTATTGTATGTTGTTGTTGTTTTTGTTGTTGTTATATTATTTAGATTGTGAGGTTAAGTGGGGTTCGGCCATATTTGTATAGTATGATTTTGCTGTAGCTGTAGTTTGTTGCAATCCATTTGACTACATGTAATAATTTTAATATTTATTAATATTTTGCTGTAACTGCAGGAGATTTACTTCCAGTTTTGATTGCATGACGGTCAGTTTACATTTTATAGGACAGGATTTGTTTTGCTTTGTTGTCAAGCAAGTGGTGTGTATTAAATTTGATATTGTTTATATTTGGTCTCTTTATAGGGTTCTGTGTTTTAGTGCACATAGTATTACTAACTTTGTGAGTACCGGCGTTTGCGGGTCTTTTGTTGATTGTTTATTTATCCTCACATACTTTTAGCTTGTATGTACATGACTGTTTGTGTGTTTTGTTTCAGGATCTACACTCCGTTCACAGAGGACACTAACTCTGTGGGTCAGAGACTGTTGAACTCCGTACTCAACACCATCATCATGATCAGCGTGATTGTGGTCATGACCATATTTCTGGTGATCTTGTACAAGTATCGCTGCTATAAGGTAAAAAATCTTCTTTAAGAAATTCTTGTTGCTTTTGTATACATAGGAAACAACTTTTAGATTTGCACACATACGTATCCTGTTTGGTTGCTGTTGATTACTGAAATGTCTTCTCCAATCTTCACTCTGGTCTACAATCTCTCTACCATCATTGACATTGTTCTACAATGTCTACCCCACAGTCACACTGCTCTAGTATGGCTCCTCTATGTACACTACTCTAGAATGTCTCTGCCATCATTGACATTGTTCTACAACGTCCACATCACAAATCACACTGCTCTAGAATGTCTCTGCCATCATTGACATTGTTCTACAACGTCCACGTCACAAATCACACTGCTCTAGAATGTCTCTGCCATCATTGACATTGTTCTACAACGTCCACATCACAAATCACACTGCTCTAGAATGTCTCTGCCATCATTGACATTGTTCTACAACGTCCACATCACAAATCACACTGCTCTAGAATGTCTCTGCCATCATTGACATTGTTCTACAACGTCCACATCACATATCACACTGCTCTAGAATGGCTTCTTTATGCACACTGATCTAGGATGTCTCCCCCACCATTGACACTGCTCTAGGATGTCTCCCTCACTGTTGGTCTAGAAAGCCCATCGATGACACTGCTCTAGAGTGCCCTCCCCCGCTCTTGACACTGCTCCAAAATGTCTCCTCCATCCACACTGCTCTAGAATGTATCCCCCACTGCTGACACTGCTCTAGACAATCTCCTTTATCCACACTGCTCTAGAATGTCTCCCCCACTGCTGACACTGCTCTAGACAATCTCCTTTATCCACACTGCTCTAGAATGGCTCCCCCACTGCTGACACTGCTCTAGACAATCTCCTTTATCCACACTGCTCTAGAATGTCTCCCCAACTGCTGACACTGCTCTAGACAATCTCCTTTTTCCACACTGCTCTAGAATGTCTCCCCCACTGCTGACACTGCTCTAGACAATCTCCTTTTTCCACACTGCTCTAGAATGTCTCCCCCACTGCTGACACTGCTCTAGACAATCTCCTTTTTCCACACTGCTCTAGAATGTCTCCCCCACTGCTGACACTGCTCTAGACAATCTCCTTTTTCCACACTGCTCTAGAATGTCTCCCCCACTGCTGACACTGCTCTAGACTTTCTCCTCCATCCATGCTGCTCTAGAATGTCTCCCCAACTGCTGACATTGCTCTAGAATGCTCTCCCCCGCCATGGACATTGCTCTAGAATGTCTCTCTTATTCCCACCCTTCAAAGTGCACAATCCTCTATAGAGTCTCACCCACTGCTGACACTGCTGTAGAATACCCCCCACCCCACCCCCCCCCCCCCCGCCTCTGACACTGCTCTAGAATGCCCCCCCCCCCCCCCCGTCGCTGACACTGCTCTAGAATGCCCCCCACACTGCTCTAGAATGCCCCCGTCCCCCATTGCTGACACTGCTTGAGAATGCTCCGCCCCCCGCCCCCCGCCGCTGACACTGCTCTAGAATGTCTAATGTCTAGAATACTTTCTACATATCTGAGAATAATATATATGGCCGCTGATTTAGTCCCCCCCTAGATTTATAGCCGTGATGTTGGACGTTACAGATCTGAGCTGTGGAATTATGTGTTTCCTATATGACGGGAATGTTTGTTTTATTCTTTTACCAGTTTATCCACGGCTGGCTCATCCTGTCTTCTCTAATGCTGCTCTTCTGGTTCAGTTACATGTATCTGGGGTGAGTCACGCCCTTCTCTATGGGCTTTGTACAGAAGAAAGCAGTAATAATACGGTAGCGTGTGTTTGATGACCTCTGTAGCTTCTGGTTACGAGGTGACCTCTGGTGTGTTTGGTTCTTGTGTTTTCATTTTGTAACCTCATGCTCTTGAGCCACATTGGCAAAGAATATGCCTAGAGTTCCTTCAGCTCTTGAAGGTACACCACTGTGCTGAAAGAAACCTGGGAACCTGGGAAGCTTTCTAAAGCATTTCATTTTAAATGAGATGTAATGCATATTTCACATGATCATCTTAAATTACATTTTATAGGCAAATACTTTAATCTACAAACAAAGCTTATTAAATAGAGAACCCGTTTAATACCGGATTTAATTCAAAACATTGGAAACGTGATAACTAACCATTCAGTGCTTCTGCAGGTGCCACCTTGAATTTCACAGAACTTTTGTTCTCGCATTCAGAACGTCCTGTTTAAGAAGCAGTGTGGACGTCACTGTAAGGTTATAGGTTACAAAGTTCTTAGGGTTTACATTTCCATCTGACAAGATGGAACAAATAATAATAATAATAATAATATCTTCTCTTCTACTTGCACAAACAATAGTGGTGTTTATTGGAAGTTTAGTTTCAGCACCTCCTACATGATTTCTCTGAGCTGAAAAGAAAATGTTCACATGGAATCACACTCTGCTTTTGTAATCAATGACTGCAGCGTCTGGCCGTCTCTTCTCAGGGAGGTGTTCAAGACGTATAACGTGGCAATGGATTATCCAACGGTGGCCATGATTATCTGGAACTTTGGAGCGGTGGGCATGATTTGCATCCACTGGAAGGGTCCTCTACAGCTTCAGCAGGCTTACCTCATCGTCATCAGCGCTCTGATGGCCCTTGTCTTCATCAAATACCTGCCCGAGTGGTCAGCCTGGGTCATACTGGGGGCCATTTCTGTTTACGGTAAGACTTGAGCAAAAATATCGGTCAATTTTAAGACGTGTGCACAATTTTAAGAAAAGGACAGCAGCCAGTTTTAGATTATGCCATAACCTGAAAAGCAATAAAGATATGTGATATAAGGTTTTGTTTAAACAACAGTGATAGTCTCAGCATCGATTAAAATCTTTTCCACCAAAACGAAACACATCTGACAAACTACAGTGGAAGTTCGGCAGGTTATATGCACTGCAGGGAAGCATTTATCAAAACATCTCCTTTGCTTCTCACAAAACATCCTTTACTCCAAAACAGGGAAACACCAATACTCCTTATTTTGGAAAAGTAAAAGTGGCCTTTTGATCTTTGTTGTTTTATTCAGA
>CM038722.1:31189796-31222296 GCA_021613375.1 Megaleporinus macrocephalus | reverse complement strand
GAAATATTTAAAGGACTATACAAAACATACACAAGATATAAACATAGGATATACAGGAGGACATCTGTGAAAAATGTGAAAAATTTTGCATAGACAGGTTCTAAGAAGATAAATCTATTAAAGTGACTTATTGATATTGTCCATAAATAATATAAAGTGTAACAATGTAGCAGTGGTCGAGTGAAGGCTGACAGCGTGTGGGTAGAAGCTGTTCAGTAGGCGAGTTGTTTTGGCCTGGATGCTGCAGAATCTCCTGCCTGATGGCAGTTTGGTGAACAGGCCGTGTGCTGGGTGACCGCTGTCTGACCTGATCTTCTGGATTTTCCTACAAAAACCAGTCAGCGACTGAACATCAGAGTCGTGTAGTGTGAACGAGACATTAGATGATCTAAAGAGATCAACATGACTTTCTCACCATGTGATGAACGGCTATAAAAAGAGGGGCAGACGCATGTGATTCACAACATGATTCTAAGGAATTTCTATCCCCATGTTAAACAGTTAGCACTACAGTTAAAGCTACATTTGTTGTTCTTTATTAGTCTAAATTGTGCGTTCTAGCATAAACACTGCATTTCTGTAATGTTTCTGCCTAGAAACTGCTAGCATGTCGTGCGTGACACTCATCAAAAAATAGAAAGAGTATTTTTGGGCTGTGTGAAATTGATTAATATGGGAGAGTACAGCGGCACTGCTTAACAGTTTCATCGTGTTACAGAGTTAGGAGAGTGTAGCAATACACTCTCGCCCACAGGTAGTGTGTGGTGTTCACTACATTACATTACTATGTTATCTCAAACACAGAACCTTTTTGAAGTTGAAAGAACGTTTATACCCTGGAGCCGTACTTCAAGGTTGTTCAGTCTTATCCATTGAGAGCTGGTGAGGTTGCAGGTTTTCATTCCAACACAGCAGGAACACTGGTTAACATTGGACAACCCTGATATACATCAAAGCCTAGAAAAGAACCTGCGTTTTTAAAATTTTATTTAATATATCTCTTTTGCCCCAGATGAAGAAGTGCGTCACATCGAGGGAGAGGCTTTGGAAAGGGAAGGGCCCGAGCCTCCGAGACAGGCGGTCCGTGGGCAGAATAGAAGTTACTCAGTGGAAGAGGATCTGGAGGAAGACAGTAAGTGGTTTCCATCGCAATAAAGCCAACAGTCTGTCTGTAAACCTCACTCTGTTTTCACAGCTGGTTTAAACTCAGTGCAGATGTAGAATCAGTTTCCTGTTTTTAATTCAGGCTGGTGAATAATAGTGAAACGTTGTGTATTTATTATGTTGCTGTTAAATGGAATCAGTTGAGCAAGAGCGTTAGAAGAACCTCAACACTGGACACCTTTAAATCTAGACTGAAAACATTCCGGTTTGAGCAGGCTTTTACTTCCACAATTCTTCCACAACTCTTCCATAGTTCAATGGCCTTTATTGTTATATTTCTTTTTTTTTCCTTTGTCTTTGTTTACACTACTGCTCAAAAGTTTAGAATCACTTTAGAATTTCATTTCATGCTATTTTCATGCAATTCATGCAATTTTCATGAAATTCACAAACAATATTGTCCATTTCACCATTAATGTAAGTGTATCAGATGATTTTAAAGAATAAAAATGTTTATATTAAAGTCTATTTTTGTATAGAGGCTTATTTTGCATATAGTCCTATTATCAGTAATTCTCAGTCCTCTGTCTAAATCTCCTGGTACGGCCGCCAAAGCAAGTTAAGGATGTTATTGGACTAATTGGTTGTTATCAGCAGTTGATGGCTTGCTGACCGACTCAAAATGACCAGAAAGAAACAACTTTCTTTAGAGACTCGTCAGTCCATTGTTGTGTTAAGGAAGAAGATACTCCATTAAAACAAGAACATTTCACTGTGATCCCAAACTTTTGAGCGGTAGTGTATGTAAAGTTGCCACTGTGTGTATATTAAATAAACTTATTTGTAAATATACAAATAACCTTGCCTTGCCTAGAATGCCCTGGTCAAGTTATGTGACTAGAGTATTTTGTAAGGGGAGCTGGGTGAACACATCCTCCACACAGAACACACTTCTGCTCACTTTAATACTCAATTACTTTAAAACCTCAGTTTCTTGTAGGTGCATTTATTCAGTATTTAAAATTGTTCTCTGATCTCTACATGGAATGTCTATGATTTTGGTTGGGGTAAAAAAATGTATACCCTCTGATGTGGTCCTAGAATAAAAGGAGCTGTTCTTCTCTTTTAGTGAGCTCATAAATAATTTGATGAGCTCAGCTCTGATTGGCTGGTCTACAGCGAGATGATCATACAGAGGCAACATAGGCGCAGAAAGGAAAAAGTAATGAACCTCTATGTAAATAAACTCCATCCTCATACTATATTGTTATCTATACTATTACTTGGAGCTTACTAATAGCCAACATGACCTAAACTAGCTAATGAAAGTAAATGAAAGTTGTTACTTACTATGAAACTTTCAGTTTAAGAGGATCTGCTTCAACCAGATAACAGTGATACACTCATACAGCATGGCTGATACTTAGAGGTCACTGTTGGGCTTGTGATGCTGCTAGATATCGTTCAGGGTTTGGGAGCTGTTAAAGATGTGGGAGCTGAAGTTCCTATTTGCCAGCTTGTTTTGGGAATTTTCCATTCCACCTTAACTGGTGCAGCTACATACAGGCGCCTGTACAAGCTGCAGCATTTAAGGTGGAACGGAACAATAAGCCGAAGAACAGATACTTCAGCCTGGCTTAAACGTGAACATGAGTCATTTCCACTGACTGTTCGGCTTCTTGGGAAGGGACTGAAAAAGTGCTGACCCTCCGTTTACAGCCTGGATTGCTTAATTCCTCCACACAGTCCACCAGTCTGGTTGCTGTGTATTGAGTATGTTTTGGAACAGTTTAGGGTTTTTGGAATCGGCTTGTTTTACTATCCCTGTTTTGCGAAAGCAGGATTTGTATTTGAAGGAAGAACACCAGTATTTGAAATTCACGGTATATCAGTTCTGTGTACTGAGAACTCTCCTTATTACACCATGACATTGGGTTTCCATATTATGGCACCAAGTTCTTTGTAGTGGGAGGACAATACTAAAAGATTCAGATCCAGCCCTGATCAGCACACAGTCACTCTTACTGTGACTTTATACAGACATTGAAACCCTGAAACCCCGAACACCTAAAACCCGTTAGCTGTTTATCCAGAAGCAGTAGCCGGCGTGGCTGTTCAGGAGGTTCTCTTATGACAGTGTTAGGATATTCTGTGATGGTGGAAGCTGTTAGTCAGACTGTCTAGCATTAGTCACACATGCAGCTGAATAACTAACTGTCTCTGTGTAGGGGGAGTAAAGCTGGGTCTGGGAGACTTCATCTTCTACAGTGTTCTGGTGGGGAAGGCAGCTGCCACCGGTGAAGACTGGAACACCACGCTGGCCTGCTTCGTGGCCATCCTCATTGTGAGTCTCCAACCCAGATATTAATCGGTCAAGTTCTGTTGTATCTGTATGCGAGAAGTCTCTTCCATTCACGCTGTTCTGGCACGGCTGGTGCAGCTACCAGGGGATGTAGCGAACAAGTACTAGAAACTTGCTGTAACTTCTTTACTTGTCGTCAAATGAAGAGAGAGACCAGTTCAGAGTATAATCACAGTGTTCCGCTGCATTTACACTGCTCCACCGCATCAATGGACGTGAATGCACTCCCCCTCTTCAGCTGGCCGCATGTGAACGTAACAAGGGTGTTCCCTGCGTCGTCCAATGAAACCTCTAGGGGTGACGGGGCAGCGGTGATTAATGCTCATGTTTAATATCGGCTATTTTAAACCATATTTACCTCATTTTTATGTACTTAAATCAGATGTAAATATAAAAGACTGTGTTTAAATTTAGTTCTGTATATGGAACAAATATTTTATACGTTGAGGACACTCATCGCGCGACCACCCGCCCTCTTCTCATTGGATAGATGCCGGATTCATTTGCATAATGTTCGTCTCGGCTGAACTTTTCGTCGCATCGCACCCGCCGATCTCGACGCGTCGGACCCACGATGCCCCGCACGGCCACGTCTGACGGAACCAACGCATCCCATTGAAAATGAATGGGATACATCACAGTGTGTTGATGCGACGGAGCAGCGTAAATGCAGCGTTATAAGCCTGCCTCCATGTTTCAGCTGGCCCATGTGACCCGTCTGGCCAAGTCGTTATCTCCTGGGTTCGAGGCAGGTTTTCTTGGGGGCGGGTTCCTGCCGTAAAATCACGGGATTTGCTGAACCAAAAACTTCCCATAACCTCTGTAGCATTTGGTGTGACAGCCATCTGTGTCTGAACGGACTCACTTTAGCAGATAGGCTTGATATGTAAGAAACATTTACAGAAAACTTAAAGTAACAGAGGCCACTAACTGATAGCTACTTATCATTAACATGTTTGGAGTGCCAGTGTTCATTTGCAACCAAAGCATCACAGGCATTTCAGCCGTAGGACGCCTGTTATCTCTAAAGTATGCTAGTTTAAATATTAGAGGAAGATAAAGTGGAACGCTTGAAGAAACAGTTCACTCAGAAGCTCTAATGTTGCTGAGGATAAAGAAAGCAAGTAGTTCTAGTAGTTAACAGGGCTGTGTATTGGTAAGAACCTGGCGATACAATACATATCGTGATACAGAGGTCATGATTCAATATATCTCGATATAATGTGATACTTGCAAGTAAAGTGATATATCGTGATTTTTCAAATACCACTATTAAAACACACCACTATATGAACAGTTTTATCAGTGTTTACAATAGCATTGCATCCTTGTGCTGCTTGTTAATGTTGGAGTGGAGCTGAAAATGGATTACAACACTGCCATCTAGTGGTCAGAAGTTTAAACACAACACACAATAATTCACTGTCTGTAAGGAATCTGTGTATCGATACTGTGTTTTTGAGAATCAATACAGTATCAACAAACATAGTATCCCGATATTCGATATTTTGATATTTTCACACCACTAGTAGTTAAGGTCACCTGATGAAAATTTTAAGGCAGTGCTTCACTCCCTTAAAATAAAAACTAACTGTGGTCAGTAAGCGCAGTGCTTCATAGATTTATTCATACTTGGGCTTTTTTAATGAAGCTTTCTTTAAGGGAACAGTTGTGATATCACCTCGGTGTCTTTGTTTGTAGGGTCTGTGCCTCACTCTGCTGTTACTGGCCATCTTTAAAAAAGCTTTGCCGGCGCTGCCGATCTCCATAACGTTTGGACTGGTCTTCTACTTCTCCACGGATAACCTGGTGCGGCCGTTCATGGACAACCTGGCAACTCATCAGTACTACATCTGACCGAGGGTCTCCGGAGGGGATGAGGAAGGTGGTACTGCCTGTGGGGAGGTCGTAGCAGCGCACCAGTGAACTTGGTGTAGTATATTCCAGTGAGAAAGTGTACAAAGTGTCTTTTATTTATCCTCGTATCTCAGATGGTTTTGGTTGTACCTGAGAAGACTGAGTGTTGTAGAGCAGGCCGGTTGATGACGCACCTGGACAAGGTAACTGGTGACACTCACACGGGTCAAACGGCCAGTCAGCCCCGTATTGCTGGCCAGGGAGAAAGCAGCATCTGTGGTGGACGCTTTGGGCGTCAACTACTATTCAGCTTTGGAATGATCTTGGGTCGTATGTGTCAGGTGTCTTACAGTAAGGGTGCTGAACTTACTGCGTTTAAGCTAACAGAGCATAAATTATTATGCTATTATTATTATTAGGGGTGTCCGGTTATTTCCGGTTATAATATCGGCTAGTGCTAAGCAGACTGGGCCAAATACCTAATTCTGAATTTTTTAATATGAGGATGGCAATTTAAATGTGATTATTTTCTATGAAGTAAAATCAATTTTTCCAAGTGCCAGTTGAGAAGCTCTGCGATATCCGACTGTGATTAATAGTCATTTAATATTCAGCCCCGATTTGGGTAGATATTTGTTTCCGCTCCGGACATATGATTATATTTTAAGACATCCTTCAAAGCAGTATTTGATAACACATTTACTCTACTTCATTCATTTTATTGCATTTCTCTGTAAATGATGATGATGATGTGAATTTTGTTCTGATCTTTACATTTTATCCACGCTGACCCGGAACAGGGTGGGGTATGCAACGGCATCACTTCCCCCCAGAAAAAGCCCCTAATTCTACGAATTTCACCATATGAAGCTGTTGAAGTTAGTTTTCTATTATCCAGTTTCTTTCTTCTGAATTATCTGTACCACCTTAAATGGTGCAGCAGTTACATTCTAAGCTGAGGCAACAGCTGCAGCATTTAAGGTGGATGTGGAAATCCAGGAGAATGAAACTGACTAATAGAAAAAAACAACTTCAGTCAGTTTTTCTATTCTGAATTTTCTGTTCCACCTTAAATGGGGCAGCAGTTACATTCTGACTTGAAGCTCCAGATTGTAACAGCTGCGCCGTTTAAGGTGGACCTAAAATCCAGAAGAATGAAACTTACTCATAGGAAACCAACTTCAGCCAGTTTCTTTCTTGTGAATTTTCTGTTCCACCTTAAATGGGGCAGCAGTTACATTCAGACTTGAAGCTCCAGATTGTAACAGCTGCGCCGTTTAAGGTGGACTTAAAATCCAGAAGAATGAAACTGACTAATAGGAAACCAACTTCAGCCAGTTTCTCTCTTCTGAATTTTCCATTCCACCTTAAATGGGGCTGCAGTTACATTCTAACCTGCTGCACCATTTAAGGTGGACGTGGAAAAAAGACGCTGGTGAATAGAATCTGTTGGGTTTTCTTTTGTCAGACTGTATAAAGAGCGCTCTGACTCCCAGCAGAGTTAGTTTCTACAGTCAGTCACAGCAGCTCTCACTGATTTATATTAGTTGTTGTGTTTCTGCTGCATCCAGACTGACAACTACCGCTGACACTCAGTGGGCGGTGACAGTGAGACAGTGACGTCACGTGCATACCCTCTATTCCCACATCCACGTGTCCCTACTATCATTCTTCTGTACAGCTTGCCCAACATGACAACAGTTGCTATAGCTGGAACACATTGGTGGGTGCATATCGTCGATGTCCAAAGAAAAAAACGTGCATCTCCATTTCTGTTGAGTTACAGTCGGTTTACATTGTCTGAAAATTTCATGAAGAATGGACCAATAGAAACGCTCCAAAATAGCTTAAAAAATATTCTGGTTCCATTAACTTACTTTACCGGACAGACCAAAAACTTTACTTTTAAAATTGATTTTTGGAGATACTCGTTTTTCTTTGGACAGCGACAATATGCAAGGCCAACGCTGATCCTGGATCAGCATTCTTATGCTACTTTGGTTGGCTCCTCTGGCTCTGCATATGGTTTTTAGATGTGGCCTTGAGTTGTTTCCAGTTTATCTCTTTAAAAACTTGTAAATAAACAGATAAACCAAAGCATCAAACTCCAGTAACAGAGAACTCCCCTGTTGTTGCCGGATGGCGGCAGTCAGTTGGGAGATATTGTGAAAATTGTTTAGTTCTAGGTTAATTAGTTACGCATTGCAAGATATTTGCTATTTATTTGGTGGTTAATATCAAAAGATGTACATTGTTGTAACCAGTGCTCTAATAGCTTCTGTATGATGTCATGTTTTAGCCCTATGAGCTCAGTGTGAAATTAATTGACTAACATTTGTAAGAGTTATTTAACCTAAAACTAAATGAAGCGACAGTTCAGTCAAATGACATTTTTGCTGATTTTCTAAATGAAAATAATAACGTATCATCCAAACGAGCCCTTTATTAGGTACACCTCCTTATATCTACACTCACTGTCCATTCTATCAGCTCCACTTACTATATAGGAGAACTTTGTAGTTCTACATTTATAGACTGTAGTTGATACATAGTCTGATAAAGTGCTGAGTGAGTATATATGATTTTTTCCCAGCAAATAAGTGTATATTTTTTTTAGTTATTAGTTTTGTTATTATTAGTTTAACATATTAGAGACACAAAACATAAAATATGGGAAAACTTTTGTACACATCCTATTCTGTTAGATTTTTATTCCAATATTATAAAAAGACCATTTTTTCCCTTAAGTGTTCAAATATTTCAATACAACTATTATTATTATTATTATTATTAACAACCCTCACAGAAACACGTACTGGGTTCCTGTAAGGTTCTGAAGAACCCCTGATCAGCTATTTCCAGCTCTTTCTTGCCATTCATAGATGTGCGACTGTCGGATCATTCTGAAGTTTCATAACGCCGGATCATGAAGAAATTACAACCACAAAAAGAAGGCGGTGCCACGAGTCTTAAACTGATCTCCTGCTGAACGAAGGGTTTTTGCATATGCTGACAGTGTGTAATCTTTATACTGAAGAGGAAATCTATATTTTATAAATTATGGTTTAAAACTTGATTTGATTTTGTATGTACACATATATAAATGTGAGTCTCTCTCACCGGGTTTGTTTCTCTTGTCATATTCTAAATGTAAATTCTACTGTTATGTAAGAAATTGAAGTGTAAATTATAAACAAACTGGATAATAAACTGTAAAAGCGAAAAACGTTGAGTCTCTTGTTTAAATAATGAATGAACCAAATAATTTTCTGCTTCAAAGTATTTATTTGAGTTTTTAGAAAAAAGGAAAAAAACTACTACATTGCAAACAGTTTCATGAGTGCGACACCGTTATGTTTCTATTGAAAATGAAACTATTTCATTGCTTATTCTCTGGTTTAACTCCGATCCTCGAACTGCGACTTGTTCTTCAGGAGGAACGTTGCTAAAAACTCGATGGGATTCGGAGGCCTTCAGGAAAGAGAGGAGGACAAACAAGAAGAAACAGAAAAAGAAGTATATATTAGTATAGACATATTTCTGATAAAGCACAGTAGCCAGTCAGTGATGAATGAGCTAAACTCAAGAGTTCTTAATGTTTTCACCTCTTTGTGCTTTGTGGCCTTAAATACGCACAGTTGTCAGATAGTTTGTGTGTAGTGTGGACTGACGTCCTGCCTAGTCAGCAACACTAAACACTGCTATACAAACATGGGCTACTATTAAAAGTCAACTCTATCAACGCTGTCCAAAGAAAAACATGCATCTCCAACATAGTAACTTTATCAAAGAGACCAAAAACCATCTTCACTTCTAATATAATTCAATGGAACCAGAAATGTTTCCAAGCTATTTTGAAGCATTTCTATTGGTCCGTTCATCATAAAACGTGTAGACCATGTAAACAACAGCTGTCAGTTTTTTTTAAATGATGTAGAAAAAAAATGGACAAAAATGAAGGTATGTTTTTCTTTGGACAGCCATGACATACTGGGTTAGTATGAACTGTTTTTCATGGTTTTATGCATGTTAGAAGAAAATAAATCACTTTGTATTACTGTTACTAGTGTGATCAAGATGTATGTAAAATATGTTATTCCTACTAGGTCTAAGTATAATTTCATGTAAGGCTAATACAGTTCTAATTCTGTTCACTGTTCATACCATGCATGTGTGAATATTATCTAGATCCACTGTTTACACCAAACTTATGCTCTAATGTGGGCTAATCCTCAGAGGTTGGGGTCGTGCTGCAGACATGCAATCTTAAGTCTGTTTTGCTTCAAAAAGGCGTCCTCCATGATGGTATACTATTAAAACCTGGTCCTCCAGTTCGTTCATTCCCGTATTCAACAGTACAACAAGTCATTTTTGTTATTATTTCATGGATCCCACTCATTTTGCTGCCTAACTGCCTGTGATGTCCACTCCAAGATGGTCTACGGGTCACTCAAATGACAAATGTCTGAAAAGGATGAAAGGCTAAAGCTACAGGTATCGAGGAAGCTATGTAGCTACCTAGACACCTTACTTCAGTTAGTTTTTTTCTGGCTGAAAGGGTTTAAACTTGTTCCTAATGTCAATTTTTAGACCAAAAAACAAAGTAGAATCACTTTTTTCTTTATGATTTTGTTTGATGACCGAAGTTAACACTGATGCTACTGTTGTATTTATAAGCCTTTACAGATCACCGGCTTGCAGTCAGGATTGGTTAACACCACCAGGCTTCTCAATGGGCATATGATTGGGTGTAATGCATGGTCTACACTGTAGTGACAGAACGCTGACAAATGAGTCATTTCTCAGTTTATGCTATTCATGCAACATTTTCGGTTTATAGCGTGCAGCCATGCAGGGGCGATGAAGCATACCGTTCCTTGGCCAGCACAGACAGGCCTTGGAGAAGAATTGGCACCACCGTCTGATCCAAATACGCTCGCGTGGGGAGAGTCTGTAGGGTCTGTAGATCCACTTTCTGTTTGGTGACTTTGTCGGCGTTGGTCTTCTCGCTCTCCACTATTCTCTGCAAGCACGAGTGAAAACGTGGGCTCGTTAGGAAACACGGCAGCCAGTGCAGTTGTGAAGACTGTCAGGTTAATATCCACTTCGTCTTAGGTGGATAATAAGCTTTAGGCTTAACATTTAGTCAGTAATCTTAAGCCTAATTGTTTAAGAACGGTTACACAAACAGATTTTTTTCAGATAAATGATTGTTTTATTGCTCCAATTTCCTTTGAGATCTTTAACATTTCTACGGGTGTGTCTCAAAACCTAGTGAGCTCCTACATAGACAGAATTTTACATCATAGTATGCGCTCCCGACATGTAGTCTGTCCCAATTCTTACATACCTTAAACATACTGTCTACTTAGAAACCTTATTTAGACCTGATTTTAATGAAGCATCGAACGCTTCCTCAGCCGCTAAGACAATCCCATGATACAACACAAGCTAATCTACGAGCAGTGAAGTGGTTTTAAAATGTAAGTTATTTTGATTCTCTCTGGAGTTTTAATGTGTTTCTGGTCATATAATCACACAAAACAGTATTTTATTATCAACTCTGTTACGAGTCCTTCAGCATTTAACAGTTTTATACTCGAGACATTAGCATTTATGCTAGCAGATTTTTTTAGCCTCGGGCTTTTGTTTTGGATGCCGGTGTTCTGTGCTACCTTGGTGGAAAATAATACTGCAAGTGCATTAAAACCACAGGTAAAATTATTTGATAGTGTAAATATGTTCATAAAACAGTACCCCCTGCTATTTTGTCAACGATTATGATCTGCCATGAATGCTTTTGGAACATTTCAGCAGACAGTAACATTAAGCTAAATTTAGATAACAAGCTTAAAGAAAACAATTAACATTAAAAAGACGTTCAAACATTATAAATAAGAAGGATAAAATTATGCACGTA
This sequence comes from Megaleporinus macrocephalus, assembly GCA_021613375.1. NCBI lineage: Eukaryota > Metazoa > Chordata > Actinopteri > Characiformes > Anostomidae > Megaleporinus > Megaleporinus macrocephalus. The sequence goes on along the minus strand of CM038722.1, from coordinate 31,211,053 downwards.
CGCGCCAACCATCGAAATCTTGACGTAATCGTGATGTGCGAGTGCGCAATAAGCTTTAGTAGGACCGATCGATAGGTAGGATGAAATGATAGAACACCGGCCGGTAGCTTAGCAACCAGCTAAACTACTGGTCGCATTCTGCAGTGAGCGGGAACAAGCCGTGACACAGTCTCTCTCTAACTAGAGCGTCTCAGTAATCTGTTTATTTAGGAGAGATGAGGAGAGAACACTGATACTTACACAGCTGCTACCTAGACAGCCTACTTACACACTCACTAGGTTTTGAGACACACCCTATATGTCAGCGTAGCCAGTTGGCTAATCATATTGTTTAAAGCAAATCTCCAAGTTAAGAGAACGAGAAATCGAAGTGTTGACCAATATACAGTGTATACGAGTGTAGACAACTGAGCATTGTGGCATGGTGTGGTTACAAACCTGTCATGTGTGCTTTTCACTACAGAATGAACTGTACCGAATACGGTGGAGCTAGAAATAGTGCAGACCAACAGAAGCCCAATTTCTAGGCCTGCACATCCATCTTAAAATGGTCGAGAATAAACAATCTGGAGGGAAACTACAAAAGTGCCGGGTTTAGAAGTGAATATTGTGACTGACAAGGATAGATAAGTTCAAGATACTTGGCTAGCTAGATAGACGATACAACCAAGCCAAGCTGTCCAGTACCACCAGCATGGTATAATGCCATGCTATTATGTTTTTTAGACTACTGATGTTAAATATTGGGGTGTAACATAACCAGTCTATTTAATCTATGTCCCGAAACCAGAACTGGATAGCAGTAGAGCAGCAATTTTGGTTTGTTTACATTTTGACCTGATGTTTCGTGTGTAGACATCTTGAAGGCTTTGCGACTCGATGTGACACTGCATTTGATTTGATTGATCACTTGTCATCAGATCATGGCGTTAGAATGACTATCAGCATAATCAGTGACAGAGTAATTATAAAGCAAACTGTCAATCTGTGCCTTCTGGAAGTTCTAGAAACGTCCCTGACTGAGTCGGTGTCTGAAACTGAAGATAGTTGTCTAGATGCCTTGTAGACCATGCTGCCCCACAAGCAATTCCTCTACTGCGTCAGAGTTCATGTTTGTTTTCCTAATCACACTGGTGCTGACACAGAGTATTATGGGATATGTACTCAATGAATAGTTCATCAATGTGGTGCCTTCATAAAACAGCCGAATGGAGGAACCTTGTTATACAAACAACAGATTCAGACATGACTGCGTGCCTTCCTGCCTCAGGATACAAACCTCACAAGCAAAGTAAAACATGAAGTGTCTTTCAGAGGCTTCAAACGTCTGTGTTTTATCTAGAACTGCAAGAACTAACAAACTACTAGAATCCCATAGGGGCGCTAGCAGAAGTTAGCATTATCGTAGGGTTTACAATCACCCAAGTCAGATGATCACTGTTAGCTAGAATCTCTGTCTGTGACTCTTCACCCAAACAAAAAACAAAAACAAATGCAGTAACAGATAAAATTAGAAACTCCTCAACTGCTGCTACTGTTTGTGTTTACTGTTGACATTAGATTTCAGAGAACCCCTCCTACTTGTATGGTTCCGCAATGGAAAACAGCTGGGTGTGGATAGCTTCACGTTCAAATTACTAACTCATGCCATACAGCACGGCCCGGTGGAAAACAGTTTTAGAATTTACTGGGTTAATAGAACGCCAATATAAACATATGCTTTTGGGGATTTTTGGCTCATTTATGTTCTTGTTTTTTTTTTTATTATTATTTTATCCGGTACCTGGATGTTTTCTGTGAGGCCATATTCTGCATGGGGGTTTTCTGCAACCTGAAATTCAGGAACACAAAATGTCAGACGAACGCAGACAAATCTGACAAAATTTCGATACAGTCATGTCTAGGTTTCCAAACATGGAAAACACAAACAGCATGGTGGAGAGGTAGAACTGGACTCTGGACGACATGAGAGGTCTCAACAGGAACGCTGACACTTTTCAGCACATAGCTAATGATTGGTTCAGAGTGCTGTTCATCAGGCCTGGACCCAGGAGGATCCCCTGCTCTGCACATTGTAGGGTTTTCACTGCTTCCAACACTCCTGATCCAACTAATGTCCTCTAAGTGAGATGAAGTGGTTACGTTAAAGGAAACATTTTGGTGTGAAACATGTGGTTATTGCACACATTGTCTACAATATATGCGAAAATGGATTTGTAGTGATCACAACTCCTGGTTACCATCACCACCACTCTAAATGAATCTCTACAATGAACTATTTCACATCAAGACACTCTTAATGACTGCTGACATCTCAACAGCTGAACTATGCAGATCTTTTTGAAAATCCCCTTTTAAAGTAGGGAAACTAATATGTCGAGGACAGTGATTCTCCAGGACCAGCATTGGGAAACACTAGTATACACTGTAGGAGTATTATGGAGTATCTCACAGGAGTGTGTCCTTCCATGCTCTGATCCGCATCTGTGTGATCTGAAAGCATACCAAAGAAAAAAAAACCATAAATCATCAGCAAGTACATCACATCTGTCTATGAAACAGTGTTACTCGGTGTGCTGGTTGTGTGAGATGGAAGTCTATGAACTAGTATGGCAAGGGATAACACAAGCCAACAACAATGGTGCTGTTTGAGCAATTTAGTCAGGAGCAGTGTGGATATTTTATTATCAGACTACGAATAACATGTCTTCAGTCAGTGTTTCAGTCATGAACTGCACCGCTTCATGCTGATCTGCTCCAAACAGGAGCTAGCTATGTGAGTAACGAAGCTCAGGAGCATGGAAACATGGAAACATGGAAAAATGTGCAAAGCAGGTGGACTTCAGGGTTGAAAGCGTTAAGATTCACCCACAGGACTCTAAACAGTCCACATACTTTAGCCGGTTGTAGCTGCTGTCGCTCTCTGGCGGGATTCAATGAGCCGCGTTAGCTTAGCGGGCTAAACTCGAAGCTAACTAGCAACGCTGAACCTCCTGGAGAAGCTTTAAAGCGACAAAGTGCTGTGAAATCTCATCCTGCTAGAGTTCACGGTTAGTTTAATGATTAAGCGTTTCACAAAAACACAAATTTACTACCACAACAAGTAATTTTTTTATATTAATGAATCACAAAGAGGAAAGAAAGCGCTCACCGTCCGCCATGTTTGTTGTTAGTTTCTACGCAGTTATTCCTGCGCAGCGCGTCGAGCGCCAACGAGAATCAGGCTTTGGGACGCAGCTTACGTCACTAGCGTAACTTGCGACAGATTTAGCGTATTTTTTATTTTAAAAAATAATAAAACAGAAGTATAAGTTTGATTTAATTATTATACTTATTCTGAACTTATACATGTACAAAAAACTATAAAAAATGCGTGGGAAAATACATATTTGAAAAGCGTCACGCACAAACAAAAATATGAATCTAGAAATAAACAATATACAAATATACAAATGGATAAGATTAAAAATCAAATATATACATAAAAAATATTTAACATGAACGAGCTAGTATCTCACTTTTTTACGTTTTAAAAAATATACGTAAACTACCTCCGTTGACCTCTATTGCTGTTTCGGTTTGAATGGGCGGAGCTAAACTGCTGCAGACTGTAATATTCAAATTACTTCAGTAAGAGGCGCCAAAACAATAAATACAAAACTTAATAAACACGAAAATCAATTAATAAATGGTACATAAAGAGACCCAGTGATTTGCAAATATCCACAGGTTTTAATATCCGGGCAGTTTTAATACACAGCCACCTTGACATGATTAAATTTACATTCAAGTTGTTATTAAATATATTGTAATTGCGTCAATAATGTAGCATTGGTGGATTGATAGAAAAATGTAACAAGAGATATATAACCAGGAACAATGTAAAACAAATACTAAATATGTATTTATTTAAAAATAAAATAATAATTTAAATTTGGATTTCCATTATATGGACAATTATATTATAAAAATAAAGAACATTACAAATTCTATATAAAACACGTTATGACTTATAACAATATATACATAAATTTAATCTGTAATGTATTAAAAAAAATATAAACTTTTATACTACTACTACTTATACTACTACTACTACTACTACTACTACTACTACTAATAATAATAATAATAATAATAATAATAATAATAATAATAATAATAATAATAATAATCGTATCGATTGTTATTTCCTTTTGCGTCACAGCAGCGTTGCTGACGCTGTTTCCGGTTTGTCTCCGCCCAAACAGTGTCAGAGAAGTGAACGGAGCAGGTTTGTTTTGTTTTTCCTCCGCGGTATTTAAACTCTCTGTGTATTTACTCCGGTGATGGTTTTGGGTCTGTGGAACCGGGTTGATGAGCTCTGCGCCCGGAGGAAGAGCGAGGTCCCACACCGGCTCTGCTGCTCCATCCTGCCGTGATCAGGTGTCTCCAGCCGGGGGTTTAACTGTCTACACGCGGCGGATCTTCTACTGGATCTTCTGCTGGATCTACCTGCTCCCTTTCTGGATCTGTCGACTCTTGTTTCTTCGCACCACCATGGCGGCCAGACCCACCGAGCTTGGTGGTGGTGGTGGTGCTGCTGCGGAGCACGATGCCACCGGTGAACGGATCCGGAACCACCACAAGCAGGCGTTCGAGTACATCTCCGTGGCTCTGCGCATCGACGAGGACGAAAAGGGTACAAGTAAAATCTTCCTCCGCGTGTCTGGAGCTCTCAGCCTTCCTGTCATGTGTCTGCTGGAACAAAGCTTTCTATTCTCCAGCCTGTTGTTGGAATTTTCCCGTTCCACCTTAAATGCTGGTGCAGTTTCACTCTGGCGCCTGAGGTTGGCGAATAGGAAGTCAGCTTTGAACTAGTATAAGACTAAAGTGGTTTAAAATACATATAAACATCACATTTCTCAGAATCTAGTACAGAGTTAAGACTTGTACTAAAATTAATATCCTGGGTTCATCATATTCCATCATATTCCAGTAGAGATCAAATCAAGAGGTCAGATCTTTGCTGTGGTTCCCAGAATTAGTGAAAGGTATACAAATTGAAGAAATAATCATAAACATTGTTCAGGTGTGCCACAAACAAGCACAGGTAATGTGACATGGCCACCATAATGTTCGTCTGTTTAGCCGAGTCAGGGATCTTTCTGAGGCTCAGAGGTGTGTATTCAAGCTGATGTAGACTTCTTGTTCAACTGATTTCCAATTCCACCTTAAATGGTGCCACACTTCCATTGCAATGCAACCCCTGCTCAGTTTAAGGTGGAACAGAAGGTTGTAAGAGTATGAGAACTTTAGCCATGTGTTGCTTCTTTGTTTCTAAACCCTGTGGTGGTGCTTTTGCTGGACCAGTACTGACCCTGACACTGATGATGGTTGTTGGAAAAGTGACAGGCCCCCCTAGAATAAGAGTCCACTGCTCTGTCCAAAAATAGGATTCAAGAAACTACCTCCTGGTATCTACATTAACTGTCCACTGTATCAGCTCCACTGACCATATAGGAGCACCTTGTAGTTCTACACTTACAGACTGTAGTTCATCTGATTCTCTGTATACTTTATTACCCTGTTCTTCAATGATCAGGACCCCCACAGGACCACCACAGAGCAACTATATCAGCTCCACTGACCATATAGGAGCACCTTGTAGTTCTACGCTTACAGACTGTAGTTCATCTGATTCTCTGTATACTTCATTACCCTGTTCTTCAATGATCAGGACCCCCACAGGACCACCACAGAGCAGATATTATTTGGGTGAGCCTGAGGCGCCAGAATGGAACTGCTTCACTGTTTAAGGTGGAACGGAAAAATTCCAACAAGAAGCTGGCCAGTAGGAAGTCAGCTTCAGTCTCGCATGAGGAAATCCAGCTCTATAAACAAGCCTTACAGAAAGCCTGTCAGCTGAGGAATTTCTTATTTACCCACATGACCTGAGCTTAACTCTTTAATGCACAAGCTAAGCAAAACCCCTGCTAATAAATTTACTTCATGAACAAAAATAATTTTAAAATGTTTCTGACTGCAAGTGTTGACAGTTACTATCAAATTCCATAAGGGTTAATTCGGACTCATGTTGTGTGTGTTAGAAGGTAGAGATGCAAAAATGATATATATTAAAAAAGTAAAACAAAATAAACTGAAATCAGAATTTGTGATGACCAAAAACTAGCAAATTGAGGAATACATGGTGCTTGAATGATGAAATTAATTAATTGCAAAGATATAGAAAATAAAATCTCAGGTTGAGCATCAAAGGGTTAAAGTCAAGCCTATCCATTGGGGAACTTCACAGAATATCCAACCTGATAACTTGAGTAAAATGTCTGAGCCTTCTAGTGGAAGATTTGCACTATTATTATTATTATTAAGCCCAAAATTGAGTGTCCATTGGGAGATCATCACAGAGATATTTTCATGTGGCCTGATAACGTGAGTCATGTCTGATCTCTATATTGGTTACCTTTACTGTTACTTATTAGATAGATAGATACTTTATTGATCCCAGAGGGAAATGTAACACCCTGTAGCTATCCCACAAGTGCACAAGCTAAATATAGAATATACATATATAAAAAAAAATATAATAATTGTACGTATTGTGATACAACAGTCACAATTCAATATATTGCAATGTTCTGTGATACTGCAGGCAAAGTGATATATTGCAAATTTATTAAATACTACTATTAAAACACACCACTGTATGAAGAGGTTTATCAATCCTTACAATAGCATTGCACCCTTGCGCTGCTTGTTAATGTTGGAGTGGAGCTGAAAATGGATTACAACACTGACATCTAGTGGTCAGAGGTTTAAACACAACACACAATGATTCCCTGTCTGCCAGGAATCTGTGTATCGATACTGTGTTTTTGAGAATTAATACAGTATCACAAAACATAATATCCTGATATTCGATATTTCAATATTTTCTTACAGATATGCAGTTATGCAGTCGGCAGTGCAAATAATAATATAATAAAAAGCAGCAGCACTGTTTATATGTATAGACTGTATACATGATGTATAATATAATACGCATAGTGTAATAATAACAGTATAGTCATTATTATATATAGTTAATGACATAACAATATAGAATAATTAAATCTTATAACTTTAATGTATGTTAAGTGGTGACTCCGGGATGTGGTCAAGTTTGTGAGTTTCACTTGTCCACACTCAGCGGACCCTCACTCTGACCCTGCTCACTCTTTCTTCACTAATCTTGTTTAGGGTCATCATATTTGAACTCCAAAAACTGACTCCAGATCAGTCGTGAGAGTGCCCAGGGCCCCCTTTGGCCTCGTGACCCGGGGTGGGGGATCAATAAGAGCTGGCTGGTACTGATGCAGAATGACAGTGATTGTCCTGATTGGCAGTGGAGTGGAAAATGTGGCCCCCCTGTTCATGGTTAGCATAGTGGGCTCTGGGTCAGCGCTGGAGGTTCTATTTATAACAAGTAGTCAGTATCACTGCTGTGCTGAAAATGACCCACCATCTAAATAATATCTGCTCTGTGGTGGTCCTGTGAGGGTCCTGATCATTGAAGAACAGGGTAATGAAGTATACAGAGAATCAGATGAACTACAGTCTGTAAGTGTAGAACTACAAGGTGCTCCTATATGGTCAGTGGAGCTGATACAGTGGACAGTGAGAGTAGATACATGTAGATGGTTTTAATTCTATGGCTGATATGTGTACATTGTTTATGTTATTGTATGTAAAATAACAGAAAATCTTGGTTTCAGTCTCTTTAACTGTTGTGTATGTACAATTAGAATATGTTGTTTATAGGGGAACTCGTGCAAGCCCTGCGGACAGGGAAACTCAACGACCCATTGACCTAGAACACAATAATTAGGCCACTGATTGCTTACTATCACCTCGGTACTACTTTCCTTATACATCAGTCCTGATTTCCTCTTCTCTCCACACGGGTTGAAAATGAATCAGCGCTTATCAGCAGCTCCATCTGACTCAGGGAAGAGGAAGATCTGCATGCTTTGCAAACTGGATGGTTTGGCCTGTCGCACAGTTCTTCATGCAGTAGTGTGATGTTAGGAGTGGTGCTCATGTTCCCCACAGTGATATCAGAATAATCACAGTATTACAAAAACACACTGATAGTTTCTTTAAAAGCACAGTTCTACAACCTGAGGCAAGTTTTAAAATACTCAGTATACACTTGTGAACTTTTCTGAATTTCACCTTAAATGTTGCCGCAGTTCCATTGAGGCACAGGTGACCCAATGCAACGTCTGCTCAATTTAAGGTGGAATGGAAAAGTTGGTTTACGTCTCGATTTCTACACCACACACAACTTTACTTTCAATGTAAGTCAATGGAACCAGAATTTCTTCCAAGCTATCTTGGAGCATTTCGTTAACCATGAGGATATAAATGGCAGTTGCTGCGTTTAATTGATGTAAGAACATAGAAATTGACTAATGTATCATCGTTGACGGATGATGTTGTACATAGTAGCAGCTGTTAATTCTGAGCATAAGTTTACATTACCACGTATGGGGTTTCAGTACCACATATTTACTGTATCTCACTGTATCAACCACAATATAACTATATATGAGAATACCTCCAACACTGCTGATCACATTATAACCATCATCCTGATTAGTGGGTTGCGTCTAAACCTCTGACCACTAGATGTCAGTGTTGTAATCCATTTTCAGCTCCACTCCAACATTAACAAGCAGCACAAGGGCGCAATGCTATTGTAAGCATTGATAAACCTGTTCATACAGTGGTGTGTTTTAATAGTAAGATTTGAAAAATTGCAGTATATTGTGATATATTGAATCGTGAGCGCTTCATCACGATACTTATTGTATCGCCAGGTTCTTGCTAATACACAGCCCTAATCCTTATGTTCTGTTGAGGGACTCTAGCAGTAGAGATATCCGCTTGATGTATCCGCCTTTGCATCCGGGGTCAAGCCTCTGCTGCACTTCCAGTACTCCCCTTGTTTTAATAGATCTGAGTACAAAAACACTACTCTATTATAAATTTTATCGACTTTCCTCATGATGAGAAAGAGAAGAGCAACTACTGCAGTTGCGTTACATTTCATAAACAAATGAAAAATAAACTCGGTTTTACTCAAACACAGTTATGTCGTGACAACGTTGTGACAACCTATTGTTTTGAAACGTAATTCCTCAGAAGGTTGAAAGATGTTTTCTGAAAATGATGTAACGATATAGCGGCAATGTTGTCAAAACGTTGTCATAAAATCCTAGAATGCTTCATACATTCTGTTACATCTAACTTGCCAGCAGGTAGTAATGATAATAATGATGACATTGTGACAACGTTGTGACAACCTTGTTTAGACAACATAAAAAGAACTGTGCCAAGTACATTGTAGCAGTTTGTAGCAACCTTGTAGCAACATTGTAAGAAACTAGACTAGCTTGCTAGTATCAGCTAGCTTGTTAATGTTAGCGCCCACTGACAGAAGCCAAACTGGTCCATTGCAGATGCTGTTAATTATAAAACACAGGGTTTTATAGGGTGTCTCTTACTATTAAGTCACATCTTCGTGTTTGAGTTGTCAGACCAGGCCTGCCAGGACAGCTAACTATCTAGTTATCTGGCTAAAGCGGAGCTAGCTCGCTGAAGGGGAGCTAGCTAACTAACATAGAGATAGTTAGCTGATTTCACTTTAGTTGGGTAGCACAGATAACAGCCAGCTAACATCCGGAACAGGAAGACGTGGGTTCATGTGTGCAGGAAACGCCCTATAAAACCCATCGCTGATCTCAAGGAGATCCACAAGTATTCAGTATAGCTTTTGCTAATCGGTGCTAATGTTAGCTAGATTAGCCAGCTAACATTAGAGGCCAGTGACACCAAACTTTTGTTTTGTTGTCGTTGTTTTTTTTGTTTTTTTTTTTTCATTTTTTATTGGAATTATACCTAATCTTTTCAGCCATTTCCTCTTTTCTTTTTCTTCACAAGGAAAGCGCTAGAAAGATAACTGACTTCCTTTTTCTTTCACTCAGATTGATTCAGATAACAGCTAGCATATAACTGCAATGTGCTGAAAAAACAATACCTCAGCGGCTCAGCAGAGGTTTGGACCTGGATCGTTAAAATAAGATGAATTTAGACTCGTTTTAACCCTCAATGGTACCTAAATACACAAGGAGCGGTTTGTGAAAAGGTTTACAGGTTTTGTGATTGTTATTAAATTTGGGGATCTGTGAGCGCAGAATGGCTGTTCACACCAGACTTAACATTCAGATCTACTTTCACTATGATATTACGTGTTTATCTGTTAATTGTCCAACATGTGGGGATGTGATTGTTATAGGTTATTATGCTGTGGTACCTCTTTAACACCAGGACCGGTGCTGTCCTCATGTGGCATCACTGAAACAGATAATATGGTTCACTGGACAGCATCACTAACTGTGCCACTGTTCCTCCATGTCTCCGGGTATATGGGTCACACAAGTTTAAATCACAAAAAAACTCATACCCACCGCTTCACTGTGCTATTCCAGTTATATTAATCAACCCCCCACTTCAGCGTATAGCTTTCTGCTGCTTTTATTTTTGTGTTGCTGCTTTTGTTTATTCAAAAGGTGCTCTATAAATGCAATTAAACTTTTACTATATGTTTGTAGAAAAACTTATATTACTAATAGTAATCGTAATAATACTACTAATAGTAATTGGCTGCTCTGTGTGAGCGCTGATCTGTTATGTAAGGTATTTGGGGAAGCTCATGCAGCACAATAGAGTCTTCGGTCTGGAAATTGATTTTACATGGTGAAGGAAAGACATGACCACCAGTTTGTCTTTCCCATGTAATAATAGCCAAATAACAACTGGAAAAGTCACAACGGCTAAGTTATGCTGGCCAAGTTGTGTTGGTTGTAAGTTATGCTGGCCAAGTTGTGTTGATGGTAAGTTATGCCGGCCAAGTTGCGTTAATTGTAAATTATGCTGGCCAAGTTGTGTTGGTTGTAAGTTATGCCGGCCAAGTTGTGTTGATTGTAAGTTATGCCGGCCAAGTTGTGTTGATTGTAAGTTATGCCGGCCAAGTTGTGTTGGTTGTAAGTTATGCCGGCCAAGTTGTGTTGATTGTAAGTTATGCCGGCCAAGTTGTGTTGATTGTAAGTTATGCCGGCCAAGTTGTGTTGGTTGTAAGTTATGCCGGCCAAGTTGTGTTGGTTGTAAATTATGCTGGCCAAGTTGTGTTGGTTGTATGTTATGCTGGCCAAGTTGTGTTGGTTGTAAGATATGCCGGCCAAGTTGCGTTGATTGTAAGATATGCCGGCCAAGTTGTTTTGGTTGTACGTTATGCTGGCCAAGTTGTGTTGGTTGTAAGATATGCTGGCCAAGTTGTGTTGGTTGTAAGATATGCTGGCCAAGTTGTGTTGATTGTAAGTTATGCCGGCCAAGTTGTGTTGATTGTAAGTTATGCCAGCCAAGTTGTGTTGGTTGTAAGATATGCTGGCCAAGTTGTGTTGGTTGTAAGATATGCTGGCCAAGTTGTGTTGGTTGTACGTTATGCTGGCCAAGTTGTGTTGGTTGTACGTTATGCTGGCCAAGTTGTGTTGGTTGTACGTTATGCTGGCCAAGTTGTGTTGGTTGTACGTTATGTTTGCCAAGTTGTGTTGATTGTACGTTATGTTTGCCAAGTTGTGTTGGTTGTACGTTATGTTTGCCAAGTTGTGTTGATTGTACGTTATGCTTGCCAAGTTTTGTTGGTTGTATGTTATGCCAGCCAGGTTGTGTTGGTTGTAAGCCATATGGCCAAATTGTGTTGGTTGTACGTTATGCTTGCCAAGTTGTGTTGGTTGTACGCTATGCTTGCCAAGTTTTGTTGGTTGTATGTTATGCCAGCCAAGTTGTGTTGGTTGTAAGCTATATGGCCAAAATGTGTTGGTTGTACGTTATGCTGGCCAAGTTGTGTTGGTTGTATGTTATGCTGGCCAAGTTGTGTTGGTTGTAAGTTATGCTTGCCAAGTTGTGTTGGTTGTAAGTTATGCCGGCCAAGTTGTGTTGGTTGTAAGTTATGCCGGCCAAGTTGTGTTGGTTGTACGTTATGCTGGCCAAGTTGCGTTGGTTGTACGTTATGCTGGCCAAGTTGTGTTGGTTGTACGTTATGCTGGCCAAGTTGTGTTGGTTGTACGTTATGCTGGCCAAGTTATTGGTTACTCATGCCAAGTTATGAACTACAAGCCTTGGCTGTACTGTGGTAGTTATTTTACTCCTGCTTACGTTTCAAATATCATAGGGCAGCATCCCACATGTTCTAGGTTCTAGTTTAATCTACTTGTCGTGGTGTGTTATAGGTCTAGGGTTAGGCAATGTACCTCAGGCATACTTAACTAGGTGTGTTCTTGTTATAGGACACAAGCACCAGGCGGTAGACTGGTACCGCAAAGGCGTCACTGAGCTGGAGAAAGGCATCAGCATCCAGGTCACAGGCACTGGTGAGTTAGCCTCCTATTGCTTTGTGAACTCCAGCATACATTGTATAACATCTTAGTTCGTATAAACCAAATATCCATACAATACAGTTTCAGCATGTTCTGCCTGCAATCATTTTCTCTGATTATAATTCTACTTTCTCTTGTGATTGTGTTTTGCTGTCTTTAGGAGAGAAAGCCGAGCGAGCTAGACGACTGCAGACTAAGATGTCCACTAATCTAGCCATGGCTAAAGACCGGTTAGAACTGCTGGGTAAGCACATGTACCATTTAGTTGTTCAGTTTAAATACGTTTGTTTCTGTGGTTTACAATGCTGTATGATACATTGTTATTTCCTAAACTGAACATTAAAAAAGGAAAAAAAATTAAACATGTTAAAGCTTAAAGCTGACCATGTTTTACAGTGTGTTAGACAGTGTCAGAAACCACACAAGCAATTTTATTATTTTTATTATTATTATTATTATTATTATTTAGCAACCTGACACAGTTAGAGGGAAGCGTTTAAGACAACCCCAGTCAGGAATATGGCTGAATTCATAGTCTAACTTCTTCATGATGTCATTTCTGAATAATGAATATCATCACTGTCCAATGAAAAACAAGTATTACCAAAGTTGCATCTCCAAAATTTACAGGAGAGTCTTTACTTTCAATCTAAGTCAATGGAACCAGAATCTTTTCCAAGCTATTTTGGAGCATTTCTATTGGTCCATTCATCATTCATCAGTTTTCACACAGTGTAAACAGCCATTGGTGTTCAAATTATGTAGAAAACTCAAAATTGACAAAAATACATGTTTTTCATTGGACAGCGACGATATATTAATTTTGTATAATAGTGGCTTTTAGCCCTAACAGGGTTTTATAAGGTCTTGGTCGTGTATGCATTCTGGCCCAGATTTTCTTTCTTCTCACCATAACATGCACGTTCATGGACCTGAGCCCAGTTTAGTGCTATATTAATCTGGTAGACAGAGGCTTCAGTATGATGCTCATCCACCTTTTGAGATTTGTGCTAAGATGCATAAAACTCACCACGTTAGTAAGTGTAGGCTTAATTTAAGGGAGCACAAGGTTAATTAAAACTGGTTTAAGACTATATTAAACCACTCACAAACTTTCTTCCTGCTCACACTGAACTTTTCCTTCTGCTCACATGAGTTCACAGTCCTTTCAAGATGTTCGGCTTCCTTGATTTTGGGTCACTGGGTCTGTACACTTGCTGCGTTAAATCTCTGAGCCACCATACCAAGTTTTCACGTCTTATGATGGAATTATGCCAAAACACAGCAAATCAATCACCCTGCATGGTTTTCCAAATACAAACCGCGACTGTCAGTCATATGGTTATAAAAAACATGGCTTTCATACAAACGTAAAGCTACAGTCAGGTCTGGGGATTTGAAGACCTCTGTTTTTCATGTTGTCAGTGTTACATGATTAGTGAACCAATGAAAATGCTCTAAAAATTATTTACCATTAACTTGCATTGAGAGCAAAGAGGATTTCTGACCTCTGCTGTAAAGTTATTCTTTTGGTGATTCTTATTTTTTCTTTTCTTGCTGTGATGATACAGAAGACCTGATTAGTAATATATAGGGTATGTATGTCTCAAACCCTAGTGAGTGTGTAAGTAGGCTGTCTAGGTAGCAGCTGTGTAAGTATCAGTGTTTTCTCCTCATCTCTCCTCATAAAACAGATTACAGAGACGCTCTAGTTAGAGAGAGACTGCATCACTGCAGCACACCACCAGTGGTTTAGCTGGTTGCTAAGCTACCGTCCGGCATCCAAAACAATAGCCAGAGGCTTAAAAATCTGCTAGCATAAATGCTAATAGCTTGAGTGTAAAACTGCTAAATGGTGAACGACTGGTTACAGAGTTGATAATAAAATACTGTTTTGTGTGATTATATGACTAGAAACACATTAAAACTCCAGAGAGAATCAAAATATCTCACATTTTAAAACCACTTCACTGCTCGTAGATTAGCCTGTGTTGCATCATGAGATTGTCTTAGCGGCTGAGGAAGCGTTCAGTGCTTCATTAAAATCAGGTCTAAATAAGGTTCCTCAGTAGAAGCATGTTTAAGGTATGTAAGAATTGGGACAGTCTACATGTCGGGAGCACATACTAGGACGTAAAATGCTGCCTATGTAGGAGCTCACTAGGTTTTGGGACAGACCCATAGTGTCTAAAGACTGATGTCCCAAGCAGTTACCTGAGTGTTTGAATTCCTGCGCACACACCCTAATGGAGACATGAGTTTTACTCAGCACGACATACAGAACAAACACAGCGTGGACTTCGTTCGGTGGCTCAAAGGTCTGAATGTCCGCACTCTGGGTCATTTCACATGGAAGATATTCCAGTTTCTTTTAGTTTTCATTGTTTCCTCTGTTGCTGTGGTTGGTGGATTTGGTTTATCTTCACTCTCCTGCTTCTCTCTCCCCCTGAATGTTCTCCTTTTCTTCATCTCTGTCTGTCTGGTTGTGGTAAAGCTAAGCTGCAGTCAGATTCTCAGCGCTCTGTTTACACTGACGCCTCTGACCAGCCTCTCTCCAACGGCAGCCTGCGGCCAGGTGGGTAGACGACCGGTGACGAGGTGAACTGACCTGTAGTGGTCAGAAACTCAGATGAAAGCAGCTCAGATAAAAACATGAAAAATAAAAATTTCCATGATTCACATTGATCCTCATTCGTTATGGAAGGATTTGATGAATCAAGAGAATCGAATTGATTCAGTTTAAAGTAGAAACACACACACAAATGTGATCAGATTTTAAGTGAATATTCTTATATTTGATTATAATTAGTGATGCCATTTTTTTTCTTGTCCATGGAACATGTTACACAAGCAAAATGCCTTAGTATTTACCTGGGATACCATAACAACTGTCTAATAACATCTAGGCGACATCCTCCAATAGCAAACCATCTGGCAAAAACCGAGCAATGACCCTATAGCAGCCATAGTAGTATGCTACCTGTAACCCCCTAGTACATGATATAAACTACCTTACAATCCCAGATCAACCATGAGTAATACTAAAGTAACCACCTATCAACCTAGTAACCACTTAGCAGCATCCTAGTCACCACCTGGAATACCATAATAACTACCTACTGACATCTAGGCAACATCCTCCAATAGCACACCAAACCATGTGGCAAGAACCAAGCAATGACCCAGTAGCAGCCAACAGAGATGCTGTAGTAAATACATAGTAGTATGCTGGTAAGCACCTAGTACATGATCTAAACTGCCTTAAAATCCCAGATCAACCATAAGTGATACCAAAGTAACCACCTATGAACCCAGTAACCACTTAGCAACACCCTAGCCACCACCTGGAATACCATAAAAACTAATGTCTAATGACATCCAGGCAACATCCTCCAATAACATAGCAAACCATGTGGCAAGAACAGAGGTGTAGGTGTTCTATAGTACAATATATTATTTTGAATTTGAGACTAATAAACATTACAGTAATCAAAACATGAAGAGATATCTAAAATGCAACATGGGATTTAATATAAGAACATGTATAGAACTAAAGTGTAACAGGCCTTCAGCTAGTAAACAAACTAGACTCCATAATAATGCATAATGCTTATGAAATAATTACACACAAACACTTGTTAATAAAAAAGCACTCAAAACACTATTAATCTGTATACAGAATAATGAACATCATTACAGTCCAAAGAAAAACAAGTATACAGCAACTTTACAGGAGAGGCCAAAAACAGTATCTTTCAATGTAAGTCAGTGGAACCAGAATTTATCCCAAGTGATTCTGGAGCATTTCTATTGCTCTATTCATCATAAAACATTTACAGGATATTAGGAACAGCTGTCATATGCCAGTGATGTAGAAAAATGAAAATTAACAACAATATAGATACGTTTTTTTCTTTAAACAGGGATATATTAAGTTAGTCGATGGCTACAACTCTATCAGAACTATATAAGGATATGTTTTGCATGTTTATCTGCCTAGCTATCCAGACATTTTACATTTTACACGCATGTGATTTTCATTTGATGTATATATTATTTTTATATACTTTACTGACATTAAATAAGCTGTAAAGCCTTTTATCAAGACAGCTCAGTGCTGCTTATCTCCCAGTGCTGATTACTGTGATTGTAAATGTGTTCCGCAGCCAGTGGTGCTGTGCCTAAGAAGAAAGACTCCGTTCCGTCTCTGGTGAAAGCGAAACCGCCTGCCAGACCACCCAGCAGCGCCCCCCAGCGCACACATACCTTCACTGCAGCAGCCACCGGCCGAACTGGACAACAGCACAAGGTAACCACAGGGAACACCAGCCTGCTCAGAAAGGCTCTGCTCAGGAGGCGGTGTGTGCAGCGTGTGTGCCTGTACGGGTTTGTTCAGTGTGTGTTTGAGGAAAAGAGTGCTGTACACTGTTTACTGGTGTATCTGTGTATAAGTATGTGTGTTTATTGCTTATAAAAATCAAGACCCTGAAGATCCTCACAGTCAGTTTAACATATTCAAGAAAAAACAATTCCTATGTTCTTTTGCTTGACCTCTCAAATGTATGTTTATTTATCTTCAATTATCATCTTAAGTGATTAAGACTGGACCGAGACTGGACAGTGGATGGACGAAATATTCCCGTCTTTATAATAAGCATTTTGTTGGGCCAACCTGTATCACTTAGGATGAGAAGAAATCCTTTCAAGCTGATGTTAGATGTATGTGTAGATGCTTACATATGGAATATATATTACTATTACATACAAACCACTGTGTAAAACTTTTAGGCACCTACGTTCATTGTTTAAAAGTCTGTATCTGATCAATAAGTATATTTTCACCAGTAAGAACTGCAGATCTGATTAGAACAGATGTAAATAATCATACATACAATACAAAGTAACATGAATATCTTATTGTGAGAGAAGTAGATCAGATCTTGATCTCCAGTTTGAAGAACAAAGTTAGGTTCCAGATTTCTCCTGGACGCCCCAGACATTGTATGAATGTGTTCAGTTCCTTCAGCAGCAAATCTTGATTTAGCTTAATGAAGTACTGAGCAGTCAAAGCTGGTATTAGATGAGAACTGATAATAATACTGGGTTGTTTATAGAAGGAGAAGCTTGGAAAGGTCTAAATAAACACTCTGACGTATGTAAAATCACTACTTACTCTATTAATACTACCTAAATATTTAATATATTGAGTGTTTTTCGAAATAAAAGCTTCCTGCCTGGAAAAAAATAGCTTTTTAAATAATGTCCCCAAGTGCCTCAAACTTGTGTACTCTATTGTAAGTACTTGTAAGTATATAAATAATACATGTGGTACATTGTCATTATTATTGTTATAGGTACTGCAATATCAATATTATATATGATGCCTTATTGATACGTGCATGAAAATAAGAACTGTGTTTAGAGAAAGTGGGGTGTTGGTCACTTTCCACCTATGATTTCAGTCAGAACCCTCGAATAACTTCTTAAACAGGTTTACATTTAAAGT
The DNA here is from genome assembly GCA_021613375.1 of Megaleporinus macrocephalus. NCBI lineage: Eukaryota > Metazoa > Chordata > Actinopteri > Characiformes > Anostomidae > Megaleporinus > Megaleporinus macrocephalus. The sequence continues at coordinate 31,193,068 of CM038722.1, read as the reverse complement.
ACATGTGGACACTAGAGTACTGGTACTGCAGATGTGATCGGACTGTATATAAACAGACTGTATGTATGTGTGTATCAGGCTGCAGCCGGTCGCGGTGGTGGCAGAGGGAACGCTAGAGCCGGTGGAGCTCCCTCCGCCGCTCCACAGAGACGGAGAGACATGAAGAACTTTAAAAACGTGGACAGCAATCTGGCCAACCTCATCCTTAACGAGATAGTGGACAGGTGGGATAGTTTTCAGCCATGGAACTCTGTAGGTTTAGGATATGGATTAATACACACCGGGTCATATTTCAGCTATCACAGTGTTTGTGGTTTATAAGTGTATCAGTGTGTACTTGTGTTGATGTTAAAGTTGTGTTGAAGTTATTTACTTATTATTATTTGTATAATCAGTGGAAGTTCTCACGTTCTCTGTGTGTGTGGTGCTGCAGTGGCTCAGTGGTGCGGTTTGAAGACATAGCCGGACAGGATTTGGCTAAGCAGGCTCTCCAGGAGATCGTAATCCTGCCAGCGCTGCGGCCCGAGGTATGTGCTTTTCCACTTATAAGATATACTGTGTTTTGCATCAAGGTGGCGTATCGTCGCTGCCCAATGAAAAACATGCATCTCCAAAATGGCAACTTTACAGGAGAGGCCGAAAACTGTCTTCACTTTCAATAGAAGTCAGTGGAACCAGAATTTTTCCCACGCTATTTTGGAGCATTTCTATTGGTCCATTCATCATGAAATCATCCCACAATGTAAACGGCAGCGGCTGCGTTTAAATGGTGTAGAAAAATAGAAATCATCAAAAATGGAGATGCACGTTTTTCATTGGACGGTGACGATATATTGATCAGGTTTTCCTCTTCCAGGAAAGTTTAATACGAGAACATTCCCACATACAATGAAACCATGTTCCCACCTCCACACCACGTTTATTACATGTACAGATATGGTCCGTGAGCCGCAGCGTGTTTGGTGTCTGTAGGTTTTAGTTTTGTACTGGAGCGTGAAGCTGCCATAGCTAACCATCAATACAAGCTTACGACCGTTCACTGGTGTTGTGGGAACCGCAGGTCTAAATCATAACACAGCTTAGCCACTTGCGAATGTGGTTTCTGACACTGTTTGCCACATGTTTTCTATAAACATGAACAAAAGTGTGTATATAGAAGAGCCTTTGTCCATTATCTTATACTGTTCACCAGCTAGTACAAAATAAAGAAGCCCGTACTCTCCAAACATGTTTTAACCTCTACGTTTAGATATCCTGGTGGAAGATCATGATTTTTTTATCTGGTTAGTCTGTTGCTTTAATAGAATTACAGTATAATTGCGTTGTAAGTAAAACATATATTTTAATAATGTTTACTAAAGACTACTGCCACCGAAGCAGCAACCCATTTCGATTAGGATTATTGGCCAGTTTCTGTTAACCCTTTAATACAAACTGGGACTGACATTTTACTTTGCAGTAAGTTAATTTCATGATTCAGGCATGAATTCCTTAGTTTACTTGCCTTTGATCTTCACAAATCCTCATTTCAGTTTTATTATTGTTTTTTTACAATAATATTAAAATAAAAAGCATTGTTTTTTATTATAAATCATTGTTTTTTATTATAATAAAAATCATTTTTCTATCACTGCCCTTCTAACGCACATCATCAAAATTAACCCTTAGGTGTTCACCGTGGAATTTGATAGGAACTGTTGATGTTTGTAAACATTTGCAGTCAGGATTATATTTACAAACACTATTTTTGTTCATGAAGTAAATAAACACTAAGTAAAATAATGATTTATGATCAAAAACAAGATTTTTAACAAACGCTTGAAACAATAAATAATGAAATAAACTGATTTTAATAGATTTACCAAAGAGACACTCGGCAGTCCATACAGTAACATAGGAAATGAATGCGGGTCAAATTTAACCCTTGCTGTGCATTAGGAGGGGTTTGCTTAGCTTGTGCATCAAAGGGTTAAAGCCAGTTTGGGGTAAACTATGAATATACATTCTGTTTGATTAGAAAACTCACAGCAAGTCACAGAGACTGGAATGGAAATAATGGAGATGTTTGATTTCATGTGCTCATCAGTGAGTCAGCCAATCAATTAATCAAATAATCAATTAATCAATCGGCCTTAGAAATGAATGATGGGCATATCTATATTCTATGCTTTACCCCATTTCTAAAAACATAAGTGTCTTAAACTGGTGGAAGGTTTGCTGAAGGTAAATCCAAACACTGACATAAAGTGTCCTGTCTGGACTCTGATTGGCCTTCAGGTCGTGTATGTCCACGTGACTGGCTGTTTCTGTTAGGAGCTGTTATTAGTATGTTAGTGCACTGATTGAATGAGACCACGTACATCACTAATGTTAGATTAGATTTAATCGTGACACGTTTGTGTTGCTGAGCATCGTTTCGTCCTCTATATTGTTTGTTTATTTGTGTTGCAGTTGTTTACCGGCCTCAGGGCTCCAGCGAGGGGCCTCCTCCTGTTCGGTCCCCCCGGCAACGGGAAAACCATGCTGGTACGAACAGAACATGACTGAAAACACAGCCGAGCTAAAACCGAGAGCATGTACAGCTTATGGCTATTGCCTAATTTTAAATGAATATTTTTAGTTTTTACATTCTTTTATTTCTTTCTTTTCTTCTTCAGGCCAAAGCAGTCGCCATAGAATCCAATGCTACCTTCTTCAACATCAGTGCTGCCAGTCTGACCTCGAAATACGTGAGTGAATTTAATCTGGACCAGAAAACAAAAACTCCTTAGTTCACGTTTCCACATATTAAATAGAGCTGTGTATTGGCAAGAACCTGGTGATACAATACATATCATGACACAGCGCTCAAGATTTAATATATTATGATATATACTGCGATACTACAAGTAAAGTGATATACTGTGATTTTTCAAATCCTACTATTAAAACACACCACTATATGAACAGGTTTATCAATGCTTACAATAGCACTGCGTCCTTGTGCTGCTTGTTAATGTTGGAGTGGAGCTGAAAATGGATTACAACACTGACATCTAGTGGTCAGAGGTTTAAACACAACACACACTGATTCACTGTCTGCCAGGAATCTGTGTCAATCCTGTGTTTGAGAATCGATACAGTATCACTAAACATAATATCCTGATATTCAATATTTCAATATTTTCTTACACCTCCAATATTAACTGATCTGAACTGTATCTGATGGGAACGTCGTGGTTTTACTGTATATACACTGGAAGAGCGGCTGCAGCAGACGGGCACAGGGAGCC
>CM038722.1:31179796-31182296 GCA_021613375.1 Megaleporinus macrocephalus | reverse complement strand
TTTACAGAACTGCGTCCAGAGCAAGTGAGAAACATGGCTGCAAACGAGGTGCACGTTCTGTACTTTACTCTGTCTGTCTGTCTGTCTGTGTCTATCTATCTGTCTGTCTTTATCTGTCTGTCTGTGTCTATCTATCTATCTATCTATCTATCTATCTATCTATTTGTCTGTCTGTCTGTCTTTATCTGTCTATCTATCTATCTATCTATGTCTGTCTGTCTGTCTTTATCTATCTATCTATCTATCTATCTATCTATCTATCTATCTATCTATCTATGTCTGTCTGTCTGTCTTTATCTATCTATCTATCTATCTATCTATCTATCTATCTATCTATCTCTGTCTGCCTGTCTCTATCTATCTATCTATCTATCTATCTATCTATCTATCTATCTATCTATCTATCTATCTATCTATCTATCTATGTCTGTCTGTCTGTCTGTCTGTCTGTGTCTATCTATCTGTCTGTCTGTCTGTCTGTCTTTATCTGTCTGTCTGTGTCTATCTATCTATCTATCTATCTATCTATCTATCTATCTATCTATCTATCTATCTATATCTGTCTGTCTGTCTGTCTTTATCTGTCTGTCTGTGTCTATCTATCTATCTATCTATCTATCTATCTATCTATCTATCTATCTATCTATCTATATCTGTCTGTCTGTCTGTCTTTATCTGTCTGTCTGTGTCTATCTATCTATCTATCTATCTATCTGTCTGTCTGCGTATCTGTCTCTCTCTCTCAGGTGAGGAACATCCGTTTCTCTGATTTTGAGGACTCTCTGAAGAAGATAAAGAAGAGTGTGAGTCCTCAGACTCTGGATCAGTACGTCCGCTGGAACCGGGAGTACGGAGACACGACCTCCGTATGACAGGCGCTCCTCCTCCTCTGCGTGACCTCTGAACTGTGACCTGCTGGTCCGTAACGCTGGACACTCTGGGGGGTAGAACTTGCTCCCGCTCAGAGAGCACTGCGTTTTCCAGATTCTACAGGCAGCCTGAGCGGCCTCTGGTGTGGAGTTTGCACTTAGATATAGATGAACCAGAACTGAACTGCTGAACAGATTAAGCTTTTTTGGATTCAGCGCTGGCTGGAAAATCAGACGAGGACCTGCTCAAACAGAACCTCTGCTCGTCTCAGAAACGTTGCATGAGAACCTGTGGCTCAGTGCTAAAGGGCTTTGAAGGAAGACTGCTTAGAATCATGTTTTTGGAGACACTGTATGTCCAATATGTCCAGTGTTTCTTCTCAAATCAGAGGTAGTGAACAGGATATTCACCCCCCTGTTTGCTGCAGTAACGGCCTCTAATCTTCAATGCTGGAACAGAGTTGATTGCATTCAGCCACAAGAGCATGAGTGAGGTTAGGTACTGATGTTGAATGATCAGTTCTGGATTGGATGGAGCTCCGTCACTCCAGGGAACACAGTGCTCAACAGCCTAGTGCTACCTCTCCATTCAACACTCAGAGCATCCCATTCTACTGGATGACCTGACAGTGGCTGAATTAGACGAGTCTGGATACGTTTGGACATAGTTCTACTACTACTATTAAAATAGATCATCACCAGCTGGACCAGCTTTACAAAACCTTGACCTAAGTCTGTTCAGTCTGTCGACAATGATCATTTATTTTGTTGGGAAAAATCATGTGCTGATTAATCATTGATCTCCAATATAGCGTCTGCTATCAGGTCCCAACTGATTCGGCTGATGGTGGTTTGGCTTAAAACTGAGAAAAACCTATAAAACAACCATCAACAATCAAACCCCCCACTAGAATTTATGAGCTGTCATTTGAGAGTGGGTGTGTCCAGCTAGGCCCACCCACTGTACTCTGACAGGCTGCACTCAGGGGCTGTAGTTTAATCAATAACAGTGACTTCCACGAAAGACGAGCCAGAATAGGTCAACTGGATCTAACTGGTGATGTTTATCACAAAACCTGATGCTAGATTATAACCCCTCCCCCCATCAACCCCACCCAACACCCAGTTCTGCCACCCACACACGGCCTGCTCTGAGCCTGTAATCACTGACCTGAGGACAGCATTCCCAGCTACCGTTACATTCATAACCATCTTCAGAAGAGCTACCAACCAGCAGAGCCTAGAGACCATGCCACACCTGCTCCAGGTAATTAAGCCTTTCCCAAGTCTCTGATAGGCTGGATCAGGTGTATTAAGAGTTAGGCAAGGGGTGGGGCAGCCTCTAAAGCTACTGATAGCGACACTCAAAGGCTTTAGCTTAATGACTAACAGTAACTTCCACAAAAGACAAGTGAGTGAGTAAATGAGTGACGCTCAGGAAAGAGTGAGAGCTGTAGAGTTTTCCGTACTGGGCTTCAGATGTTCATCTTTTCATTTGCAGGACTGTATTGAAAGCATTGCATCCTAAATATTATTAGTACGACAGGGAAAACGGGCAGATTGCCTTTTTGCTGGGTTAACTTGGCTAACCAGCTGTGTTAAAACTCTTCAGCTTCTGATATTTATAATAA
>CM038722.1:31172296-31174796 GCA_021613375.1 Megaleporinus macrocephalus | reverse complement strand
CTGAGAAAGATCCACCACCCACATCATACCTTCTTACAGTCTTGGTCTAATCTCCGTGTGTACACAGATCCAGTCATCCCGTTTAAGGTCAGCACAGTAAAGAAGGGGTCTGGTCGATCAGGAGGGGGCTAACAGTGTCCCCAAACATTTGACCTACAGTGCCAATATACTGAGTACATGCTGTCCCCTGCACCACAGGGGGGCCTGTTACAGGGACCACTCGGCTGGTTACCTTGGTAAAGGAGCTGCCCAGCTTGACGTGGGGTGTGGTAGGGAATTCTCTCTTCTCGCTCATGGTCAGGGACCCAGCCTCTAGGCTGTACAGGTTGGACATGACCAGCAGGAGGTCCGAGGTGGTCTTGACGGGCAGGAAGCGGCTACGGGGGACGTTGATGCCCAGTGCGTTGTCAAAGCTCTTGATGGCGGCGCCCACAGCCGTCTCTAGCTGGATCACGTTCAGGCCGCCATCTAGTGTCTGCAGGGAGGAAACGCAGGTCACCTGGTTTACGATACACACCTAATTATACAGACTTACACACATACCAGCATCTACAGGGCAACACCTTAGTAACCACCTGGAACACTTTAACAACTACATAGCAAACACCTGGAACACGTTAACAGCCACCTAGCAACTACATAGCAACTGTCTGCATCACCTTAACCACCACCTAGCGACTACATGACAACCACCTGGAACACCTTAACAACTACATAGCAAACACCTGGAAAACGTAAACAGCCACCTAACAACTACATAGCAACTGCCTGGAACACCTTAATAACCACCGAGCAACTACATGACAGCCCCCTAGAACACCTTAACAACCACCTAAAACACCTTAACAACTATGTGCCAACTACTTACCAACCACCTAGCAACCACATAGCGACTACCTGGAACACCTTAGCAACCACCTAGCAACTACATGACAGCCACCTGGAACACCTTAACAACCACCTGCCAACTACATGACAACCACCTAGAACACCTCAACAACTATGTGCCAACTATATACCAACCACCTAGCAACCACATAGCAACTACCCGGAACAGTTTAACAGCCACTTAACTACCACACTACAAAGAAAGCACCTGGTACACCTTAACAATCACATAGCAACCACCTGGAACACCTTAACAACCACCTAGCAGCTTCATAGCAGCCACCTGGAACACTTTAGCATACACCTAACAATACCTGGCTATCACATGGAATGTCGAAGCAACTTGCAAGCAACCATCCTGTGTGTGTGTGTGTGTATATCGTCGCTGTCCAATGAAAAACATGTATTTTGTCGATTCTGAGTTTTCTACATGATTCGAACACGTCAATAGTCCTTTACATTGTATGAAAATTTCATGATGAATGGACCAATCAAAGTGCTCCAAAATTGCTTGGACAAAAAGTTTGGTTCCATTGACTTACACTGAAAGTAAAGTAGGTTTTCGGTCTCTCCTGTAAAGTTGCAATTTTGAAGACACCTGTTTTTCACTGGACAGCAACAGCATGTATTCTAGGTATTTTTAAGCCTATATAGTATTTAAAGTGCAGGATTTCTGGCTGAGGCCAATAACGTCTACACAGCCGCGTCCCGCGTCCCGCGTCCCGCGTCCCGCGCCCCGCGCCCCGCGTCTCCTTCTCCACCTTCGGATTGACGATGATCTCCATGTCCATGGCGTTCTGCTGGTGCAGTCTCTTAATGGCGGGCAGGCTGATCCACAGGTTGTTGGTGTTGAAGATTTTGAACTTGGTGACGGATTTGAACTCGTCGACGTGGGCTTTGGGTACCTGCGCGATCTCCAGCAGCCTGAGTTTATTTTCATACTGGATCAGCGTCCCACCCTGGAACACACAGAAACAGAGGAGGACTAGGAGAAAGACAGGAAGTCTAGGAGTCCTGAACTAACCTGTAGTGCTACAGTCCAGCACGCTGGCGTACTACAGCCATACTAATCTGGTGACTGCTGTCAGTGATTCATTCACTGTGTGTACATGCACTGATGATCAGATAACAAGGAAACTCCGGGTCTACAGGAGTCGGGCAGTAATCGGATTTCTGCTTTGGAACCAGACAGTAAACTCAGGATGAGATGATGTGAATGAGATGGAGAACTCCTTCTCCTCCTCCTTTCCTCTCCCCTCCCACTCCTTCTCCTCCTCCTTTCCTCTCCCCTCCCTCTCCTTTTCCTCCTCCTTTCCTCTCCCCTCCCTCTCCTTCTCCTCCTCCTTTCCTCTCCCCTCCCTCTCCTTCTCCTCCTCCTTTCCTCTCCCCTCCCACTCCTTTTCCTCCTCCTTTCCTCTCCCCTCCCTCTCCTTCTCCTCCTCCTTTCCTCTCCCCTCCCACTCCTTTTCCTCCTCCTTTCCTCTCCCCTCCCACTCCTTCTCCTCCTCCTTTCCTCTCCCCTCCCTCTCCTTCTCCTCCTCCTTTCCTCTCCCCTCCCTCTCCTTCTCCTCCTCCTTTCCTCTCCCTTCCCACTCCTTCTCCTCCTCCTTTC
>CM038722.1:31147296-31167296 GCA_021613375.1 Megaleporinus macrocephalus | reverse complement strand
AGAGAGAACAGTGAGAGTGAGAGAGAGAGAGAACAGTGAGAGTGAGAGAGAGAGAGAACAGTGAGAGTGAGAGAGCGAGAGAACAGTGAGAGAGAGAGAGAGAGAGAACAGTGAGAGAGAGAGAGAGAGAACAGTGAGAGTGAGAGAGAACAGTGAGAGAGAGAACAGTGAGAGAGAGAGAGAACAGTGAGAGAGAGAGAGAGAGAGAACAGTGAGAGAGAGAGAGAGAACAGTGTGAGAGAGAGAGAGAACAGTGTGAGAGAGAGAGAGAGAGAACAGTGTGAGAGAGAGAGAGAGAGAGAGAGAACAGTGAGAGAGAGAGAGAACAGTGAGAGAGAGAGAACAGTGAGAGAGAGAGAGAGAGAGAGAACAGTGAGAGAGAGAGAGCAATGAGAGAGAGTGAGAGAACAGTGAGAGAGAGAGAGAGAGAACAGTGAGAGAGAGAGAGAGAGAGAGAGCAGTGAGAGTGAGAGAGAGAACAGTGAGAGTGAGAGAGCGAGAGAACAGTGAGAGAGAGAGAGAGCAGTGAGAGAGAGAGAGAGCAGTGAGAGAGAGAGAGAACAGTGAGAGAGAGAGAGAGAGAGAGAGAGAGAGAACAGTGAGAGAGAGAGAGAGAACAGTGAGAGTGAGAGAGCGAGAGAACAGTGAGAGAGAGAGAGAGAACAGAGAGAGAGAGAACAGTGAGAGAGAGAGAGAGAGAGAGAACAGTGAAAGAGAAAGAGAACAGTGAGAGAGAGAGAGAGAGAGAACAGTGAGAGAGAGAGAGAGAGAGAGAGAACAGTGAGAGAGAGAGAGAGAGAACAGTGAGAGTGAGAGAGAGAGAGAACAGTGAGAGAGAGAGAGAGAGAACAGTGAGAGAGAGAGAGAGAGAAAGAACAGTGAGAGAGAGAGAGAGAGAGAACAGTGAGAGAGAGAGAGAACAGTGAGAGAGAGAGAGAGAGAGAGAACAGTGAGAGAGAGAGAGAGAGAACAGTGAGAGAGAGAGAGCAATGAGAGAGAGTGAGAGAACAGTGAGAGAGAGAGCGAGAGAGAGAACAGTGAGAGAGCGAGAGAGAGCGAGAGAACAGTGAGAGAGAGAGAGAGAGAGAGAGAACAGTGAGAGACAGAGAGAGAGAGAGAACAGAGAAAAAAAAGAGAAAAGAAGAGAAAGAGAAGGAGAGTGACAAAAAAGACAATAACAAAGAAAATAAATAGAAGAAATAAAAGAACAAAGTAGGGAAAGATGGACGGAAAACCAGAAGAAGACGGAAGCTCGCAGATTGTGTGTGAAGCAGCTGAAGTTTTTTTTTTAGAAGTTAATTAAAAGGTCCCAGACACCAAACAACCCCATTTACTGCACAACTTGACTGAGGCTAAAAGATTAATTGGTTAAATAATATGATGGTTTCTGACCACAAAACACAAGTATCTACTATTCATTGATCTAAAAATCACTGAGGTCACATCTTATTGCACTATGTGGGGAACTTTGGTCCTCGAGGGCCAGATTTCGGCACCGTCTGGCAATTTTCCCGCTCAAGCACATAAAATACAACTTATCAGCTAATTACCAGGTTTAGTTGGTACACAAATGCAGATCTACTTCACATGAAATCTTAAGAGGAAGGAATTAGATTAGACACAGATCTGGATCAAACCTGATCTAACAACCCAGACTCTGTGTTTTATTTACTCTAAACCAGATCAAAACTAAACACCACTTCCTATTCTATCAAGACAACTCTGTTCTACAACCAGCCAGCAGAAACATGAACCCGGCATCACAGGAACCTCTCCAGACCTCTCAAGAACCAGTCGTGAAGAACTACCGTCCACCAATGGAGGTGTGCAGTAATACCTCCCTCTATTAATCGGACCAAACTATATAACTCGATCTGGAACTTTGATTAGTCAGTTTTTAACTGTATTTATTAGTATTTATTTTCTTTAAATTGAGGTCCTGGCCTGTTGCTCTGGCTATGAAGACCAGCACATGTGGTTGTGATGGTCTGATTCATCTACAGCATTACAATCACCCCAGTTTCTGAAATAGAATAATATTTCAGAAAAAAAAAGACTGGAAAAGGGAAAAAGCTCTTACGCACAGCAGGAACAATTTTACTGAAGACACACACCTCAACACAAGCGGCTGACAGAACGGAGAGAGAGAGAGAAGTGTAGAGCTATAAGATAAACACTAGGGCTGGGTATCGCCACTGACTTCCCAGATCGATTCGATCCCGATTCACAAGGTCCCAATTCAATTTGATTTCTGATTCGATTCCATTCAATTCAATATCGGTTTATTTAGGGATATTTCAGTTACAATAATATGTTTTGTTTGAAAATATGAAAATATGTCGTCTGTCTGGCAGCTTGTTGCCGTATGTGACGCAGACTAATCCAGGGTGTTTTTAAAATCTATAAAATTAACCGTGTCTCGTTGAGGAACCAAGACAAAGATCAGCCAAGAGCAGAGCTAGCACACGCAGCTAGCACAAAACAAACCACCCAGAACACCTACAGACCAGATCTGACCGGTACGAACAGAACAACAGCAACAATTCAATATTCTACATTTAATGATTACAGATTTAGTCTGACAGAGTCTGCGTTTAATGACTGCATTTATTTAATTAGCTTGTTTAGTTTTAAATTAAGGGTCTAAATGTAATGATTACAGTTTTGGGGATATTTGTTTGATTTAATTTGTTTTTTTTTTTACTGTTAATTCTGTTTAAAAATATTATGCTGTTTCATATGAGTTTGTTAAAAATGGTAATAAACCAGTTTAGACCATGTTTCATGACTTGCTTGCGCTAATAACTACATGTAGCCCTGCCGTGTCTAATAGCCCCGCCCTCTATCAGTATCGGCTATCGGCCAATCGTGCTAAAAGGTGATTGCGATCGGAATCGGCCTCAAAAATGCTGATCGTTCCATCTCTAGTTTTAACATCTTTATAAAACACTCCTTCTAAATACGATACCTAGATCACTCCTGATCCACCTGGTGTAGTGTTAATGCTCTGCAGGAGGGTTAATGAACGAGGGAGAACATTCCAGACTCTCACAACAATCATACAAACGCCCTTTTACACAAACCCAACAATCAGATTAGTTGGTGTTGGTTGGAGAACGTTGGATTTGTGTGTCGTCACTGTAAATAACGTGTCATTGTTTAGTTTGAATAACATCCAAGTTCAAAAACTACATTCAACAATGTAGAAAATATTCTAAACTCTATATTCTGCAAAATTAAAAACTAAAATTCTAAATTCTACATCTAAAACATATGTATATATTCAATTTCTAACACGTAGGTTCTGCGTTTTATCACTCATCAAAATATTCATCGCTATTAGAAATAATTTATTAATTAAGTATCATTTTAGAATGTTAGATCTGAATCTGTTCTGTACCTCAATCTGCTTCACAGTCAGGTCCAGGAAGGTGTTCTCATTCCGAACGCTGATCAGACTCTTCGGGCCTTTGCAGCCCATGCTGGTGCCCAGACCACCATTCAGCTTCACCACAGCCAACTTATTCAGACTGGACGCTACGGCCTCTGGAACACTCTTCACGCGAATCCGCTCGTAAGGCTGGATCTGAGGAAGGAAAGATAAACAGCTGTTACTACATTGATACTACATGTACATGTGACCCATTTTAGGTAGTGTGAAGCAAAACAAAGTGAAACACTACCAGGAAAACGTGCAGAAAGAAAGAAATAGATTTATTATTAAATAAATGTATAGGTCACTTCAGGCCTTTGAAGTGTTTGTCCAACTGAATTTGTAGAAGAGCAACATGAGTTTTTGTGGTCAGGTTGTTGCGGTTTGAAGGCCTAAACTGTGATTTATTCTGATATTTAGGTGAGAACAAAAGGAATCGTGCTTAGAGTTCAGTAGTTTGAAGCCATTATGTGTGTATGCAGTAAAAGAAAGAAGACAAATAATATAATAAAAAGCTGATATTGACAGCCAAGGGCGTAGGAGCGGGTCTGACACTGGGCGGGACACATTTGCTATTATGAATCAAAGCCCAACCTATCCCCTAAATATTACCTATAAGCTGATTTCACTGTAGGTAAGATAGTGAATCACTACATGTATAGCAACGTAGAACAACATTTACAGTAAATTACAAATAAATAAACAAAATACAACATTATCTGTACGTCTGTTTATTATTAGATAAATCCAATTAAAGATCACTTTACAAACTAAACTAGATACTCCACACTACATGTACTGCTGTCAGAAAACTTTTAAATTATACATGTAATGTCTGGATTATATACACATATAACTAAAAAAATATTTTCTTTGGATCATATTGCTGAAATGAAATGATTAAGAAATGTATGTTGAGGTTTCCTGACTAGACAAGACTAACATTAATGTTAGACAGTAAGGCTGTGTCCCAAACAGCGCCCTCTGCAGCATTACATACTGCACTACTGACAGCACTTCTAACGATGGAGTCCTTTTATTTATTTATTAATTTATTTATTTTATTTATTATATTTAACTATTTTACGTATGTTGTGTAGTAACAGTCTGCAGTTTGAGGCGTGGCCAGAGAGTAATGCAACTTTACGTTTCAGAGTGATTTCTGAAACACCCACATATACACACACACACACTATTGAACACATGCACACTAGGGGGCAGTGAAACACCCGCATATACACACACTATTGAACACATGCACACTAGGGGCAGTGAAACACCCACATATACACACACTAGTGAACACACACACTAGGGGCAGTGAAACACCCACATATACACACACTATTGAACACATGCACACTAGGGGGCAGTGAAACACCTGCATATACACACAGTAGCGAATACATACACTAGGGGCAGTGAAACACCCACATATACACACACTAGTGAACACACACACTAGGGGCAGTGAAACACCCACATATACACACACTAGTAAACATACACACTAGGGGCAGTGAAACACCCACATATACACACACTAGTGAACATACACACTAGGGGCAGTGAAACACCCACATATACACACACTAGTGAACATACACACTAGGGGGCAGTGAAACACCCGCATATACACACACTAGTGAACACATGCACACTAGGGGCAGTGAAAGACCCACATATACACACACTAGTGAACACACACACTAGGGGCAGTGAAACACCCACATATACACACACTAGTGAACACACACACTAGGGGCAGTGAAACACCCACATATACACACACTAGTGAACACACACACTAGGGGGCAGTGAAACACCCACATATACACACACTTGTGAACACACACACTAGGGGCAGTGAAACACCCACATATACACACACTTGTGAACACACACACACTAGGGGGCAGTGAAACACCCAGATACACACACACACACACTATTGAACACATGCACATGTTAGCTAACCCAAACCCTCCTAGTCTGTTACCATAACAACACATTATACTAAAGCTGTTTTATTACAGTATATATGGTCATCGTTGCTGTTCACTGCTCTCATCACTGACCCACTACCCGACGCTCCAGCGAGGCGAGAGCTCGGATCAGTGAAGCTGCTGCCTGCAGGATATTTCTGAACAGGCATCTCAACACAAGCCTTAACAAAGTGAACGACCCAGACCCCCTAACAACCAGAGGCCGTTGCTAACAACAAACACAGCGCGTGAATTGCGAAGGCTGCCAAAACACGCTTTTAAAATGAAGTGTTTTTAAACAGTTTCCTGTGGTTTAATTTTTGGGTGGGACAAATCTACCTGTATCTGATATTGGGTGGGACACGTCCCCCCATCCCCCACGGTTCCTACGCCAACAGTGACAGCAACACAAACAGACTGGGTGAAATGAGGTGCAAATAATTACATGATAGCAGCAGCAGCGAGTTTTAGTTCTGTACAAGAACTGCAGCTCTGTGGCCCCAGTTTTCTTTATAGTTTTACTAAACGACTACTTTAAGAGCCAGTTAGCTGAACAGAGGTCAGTCTGCAGTTCCTCAGATACAGGAGCTGGAATGTTGGGTTCTACTGAAACCCCCCTGTTTGTCAGCCTCGACTCTCTACTCCATAAAGAGTGTCCCAGTTTGTAGAGCTCATTTAAAATGCTGACTGCTGTCCAGACTCTGAGGCACTGACTCAGAAATCTGGGTCTAATGGTACGCTTTGGAACTCTGACAGCCAATGAGAAGAAAGAGCAAGAGAGGGGAGTAGGGGAGGAGGGGGATAAAGAGAAGGAATGAATGGAGGGAGAGAGAGAGAGAGGCCATGTTGGCATTTGGCCCACGGTAGCTGCCAATCCAAAGAGTGACCAGAGAGCAGCCCCAGGTAACAGGACACCACGCTGCACGTCTGCTAGTCAGATGTCGGGCCAGACTGGGGCTGATGGCTCATGTAGACCACTGGGCTTGGGTTTTCTTATGAGTGGGTTTTGAATGGAATGTGCCCACATACACCGCATGTACCTTCACATCAGTTCGGTGAACAAAACTGGAGATTAAGATCCAACAGGCAATCAGTATAAAACTCACTTCACAGTAGATTAGACAACCCAGCACGTTGGGTTTGGTGGAAGGTCACAGTAGATCTTTCCTTCTGCTTGTTAAAGGATGAGTCCACTGATTCAACTTCGTCTTTGGGAGACTTACAGACTCTAGTTTCTTTACAGTGGTGGTTAATGGAACCAGGGGTCCCCATGTCTACAATACAAATGTGTTCATTTAATTTACTATAAAAACAACCAGTGAATCTACACGTGTCTTCTGGGTCTATTTAGTTGCAGTCTGAAGAAATATCTCCAAAATGACAACTTTACATAACAAAAAACATTTCATGTAAATTTTAACACAACATAAAAACATAAAAACTATAGAGTTAAAATTATGTAGGCAACTTTAAACCACATGGTCTTGTATCAGAATTTTGAATTGATTATAGAACTCCGCATTTAACCCATCCACGCAGTGAAACACCCACATATACACACACTAGTGAACACATGTACACTAGGGGGCAGTGAAACACCCACTAGTGAACACGTGTACACTAGGGGGCAGTGAAAGACCCAAATATACACATACTAGTGAACACATGTACACTAGGGGGCAGTGAAACACCCACTAGTGAACACATGTACACTAGGGGGCAGTGAAAGACCCAAATATACACATACTAGTGAACACATGTACACATAGGGGGCAGTGAAACACCCACTAGTGAACACATGTACACTAGGGGGCAGTTAAAGACCCAGATATACACATACTGGTGAACATACACACTGGAGGGCAGTGAAACACCCACATATACACACACTAGTGAACATACACACTCTAGGGGGCAGTGAAAGACCCACATAAACACATACTAGTGAAAACACATACTAAGGGGCAGTGAAACACCCACATATACACACACTAGTGAACACATGCACACTGGAGGGCAGTGAAACACCCACATATACACACACTAGTGAAAACACATACTAGGGGGCAGTGAAAGACCCACATAAACACACACTAGTGAAAACACATACTAGGGGGCAGTGAAACATCCACATAAACACAAACTATTGAACACGTGAACACTAGGGGGCAGTGAAACACCCACATATACACACACTAGTGAAAACACATACTAGGGGGCAGTGAAACACCCACATATACACAAACTATTGAACACATGAACAACAGGGGGCAGTGAAACACCCACATATACACACACTAGTGAACATACACACTAGTAGGCAGTAAAACACCCACATATACACACAGTATTGAACACATGCTCACTAGGGGGCAGTGAAATCCCCACACACACTAGTGAACACACCCACTAGGGAGCAATGAAACACCCACATATACACATACTATTGAACACATGCATACTAGGGGGCAGTGAAACACCCACATATACACACACTGGTGAACACATGCACACTAGAGGGCAGTGAAACACCCACATATAGACACACTAGTGAACACATGCACACTAGGCTGCAGTCAGCACAATTGCCCGAAGTGGTGGGCAGCTCTACCACAGCACCTGGAATGCAGTCATGGGTTAGGTGCTGTTGGACTGTTTTGCTTTATAGTGCCCTCCATGTACCTTTCCACCATAATTAGGTTTTAGAAAACATGTAACTTTATTTTAAAGCTAATAATAATCCTCTGAAGGACCTTTTAGAGGCGTTAAACTCTTCAGACGTCTGGTTCCCATCACCACCACTGTGAACATTTCAGATATAGCAAGTTTCTCTATTACAGAGTGTTTCAAACCAAACCACTCTGAATGACTTTGTTTACATCTTAACCATTTAATCACCAAGAAAGCTTAAGTAAGAAAAGGTAAGCTAGCACAAAGCAGCAAGAACATCAGCACAGCTTCACTGACAGTTGAAGAGCAGGCTGGATGAAGTTCTTCTCTCTGCGAGATCAGGAATTCCAAAACAATATATCAATTATATATAAAAACAGTCAGGCCCGATTGGGTCAGGTCTCAGAATCACAGAGACAAGTGGGTATTCATCATCTGGAGTGTTTTTTTTTAAATAGAAACTGAAATTTGAGCCACCAACCATTTCCAGCCACAAACCAAGAGTACTTTTTTTACTCTTCTGGGTGGCTGATATTTCAGAGCAGCCCTAATAAAAAAAATTCTGACTTTTAGAGCCAGTGAACGTTGTGACACATAATTTCCTAATTTTTGCAGGTTTTACATGTAAAGTGTGTTGTTTTTTTACATGTTGGTGTATTTTGGGTTTCAGGTTTCAGTTGAGTGTGTCCTGAATTGCAAATTTAGTCACAAACTTCCTTTTTAGGTACATCAGTTACTTTTCTAAATAATTTTACAATATATTATAATAATTGTACAAATGTAAACACATTGATCTGAGTTGTGGTGGAGGTCAGAGATTTACAATCTTAGCACACGCAAACATGCATGAACTTTTATGAAGGTTCTTTGGGTTTAGCAACACTGTAAACACCAGTAGCCTGAACGCTGGCCTTCACCCTACTCATGTTTGGCTAAGTTAAATATGGCAGGGTCAACGTCCATACTGACTGAGCCAGAAATCCAGAAAACCATGGTTTCTTATATAACAAGACATATTACGTAACGCTGTTTTAGAGTGAATCTTCTTAATTTAGTTCATCACATGTTAATCATCAACAGTAAAGAGTGTATTTCACCAGATTTGCAAATTAAATAAATTGTAATGGTGAAAATAAAATACAGTACTGAGTAAAAGTTTTAGGCACTTGTGGACAATATTATATGTAAAAAGCTATTTTTTCCAGACAGGAAGCTTTTTATTAACTCATCAAAACACTTTATTATGTAAATATTCAAATAGCATTAATAGAGTAAGTAGTAATACCTGCTTTGACTGCTCAGTACTTCATTAAGCTAAATCAAGATTGCTGCTGAAGGAACTGAACACATTCATACAATGTCTGGGGCGTCCAGGAGAAATCTGGAACTACACTTTGTTCTTCAAACTGGAGCTCAAGATCTGATCTACTTCTCTCACAATAACATATTCATGTTACTTTGTATTGTATGTATGATTATTTACATCTGTTCTAAACATCTGACACATTAATGAAATAAAAAATCCAGCTAGATTCAGAACTGTTGAGCAGCTAGAATCCTACATTAGAAAAGAATGGGACAATAATCCTCTCCCAAAACTCCAGCAGTTGGCCTCCTCACTTACAAGATGTTTACAGGCTGCAGTAGAAAGAAGAGGAGATGCTACACGATGGCAGACACGACCCTGTCCCAACTTTTTTGAGATGTATTGCTGCCGACAGGTTCTAAATGAGTTTCCTGAAACGTTACACTTCCAACATCTGATATGTTTTCTATGTTCTACTGTGAATAAAATATGGGTCTATGAATATCAGTGCATTTATTTACATTATAGTATCCGTCCTAACGTTTTTGGAACATGAGTTGTAAGACTTTCACATATTTTAATCACTTGACAGATCTAATAATTATGTAATATCAATCAAAAGCACAGCAAAATTACAGTATTTGAGAGGTTTAAGCAGAGTTCTTACAGCACTGACTAGTGACAACAGTAAGCCACTAATCAAGAGGGCCTCACTGAACTAGAACAGCGGAGGCCACAAACCACAAAAACTATGTCATAAGCTATAAACTATAAACGCTGAACTATAAGCATAACATACTCTATTTTTTTATTATTTTATTAATTCTACATCTTAATAAAGAAAATCTTCAACAGTGTCACACTGGAAACACTCTTCACTGCGATACTACACAGCGCATGATTAATTAGTGTAGTGCACTCTCATGAATCACCAGTAGCTTCTGGCTGAGTCTGAGAGTGAGCGGAGTGATCAGAGGTCCTCAGTCTACTGGGATCTAGTCAGACGTACAGCTAACCTTCATACCACTGCCTCGGTTAAAGGTCATCTCCAAGGTGACCTTAGATAAAGAGTCTAGAGATCAGCTTTCAAATTCCTCCCAGTTCATGAATTCTTCTCTGCCCATGTGACAATACACACCGTCCCCGAGACCTTTCTCTCTCTCTGTGTCATACACACTTTTACACAAACACACACACACACACACACTCTCTCTCACTCTCTCTCTCTCTCACACACACACACACACTCTTACACACACAGCTTACAGCTTACATCTGCTTACATGATCATCAATGCGGGCCCTTGTTCAATAAATGTTAAACCACCCTGTTTAGAGTGTGCTGCAAACTAGGAGAACAGAACTAGCTAGCCTTAGCTAGCATAATAACAACTCCCAGCACAGAACAGGTTCGATTCTGGCAAAGTTTAGATGATGATTTGAATGTGAGAGAGTGAGAGAGCTGAGCAGACGGAAATTAAACCTGTTCCATTGTGTTTTGTTTACATTATGTATGTTAGCTTAGCGAGAAAGCTACAAACTCCACCAGTGCCACACACTACAGTACAGGTCTGAGTCTGACTAATGCTCTGCTGTAACAAACTTAGATTGTAAAGTTTTGGCTAAGCTAACAGGCCAAAGTGCCAAATACCACAACACAGGTTAAGTTAAAGCTAACTGGTGTTCTGACATTCAGTTAAAGGATGTGAGGGGCTGGCGTTTGAATGAAAGCTGAAATCCAACCTGTTCTGTCACTGAGCCGCCAGTTTTTCTGAGTTTTTTTTCTGTTTTCTCTCTTTCTATCCACACCATCTATCAATGAACTCCCACATCACCAATCAGTGAACCCCAATCCGTGGGTTGAATGTGTTATTTTGGCCATTCGGACAAGAAATAGAAATTTGATGTGACATAATTTTTAAATACCGCCATTTTTAAATTCTGTAGTATGTGATATTCATGTTATCCCACCCAATTCTAGCGCACACCCCAATTTTACTAAAGTCTAAGTCTAAAGCTACGTTACCATCAACCCACAGGACTTTTAGGACAAATTACGTGAGCTTTTTAGGACATTAACTTGAGAAGCAGTGTCTTAAATATAACAACTTTTATGAAAACATTAGCTCTCCAGTTGATGACTTCTCGCTAGCTGGTTTACCTCAAATTGTGAGACTGAGCAAAAAGAGAGGGAGGAGGCATGTACACTATAAAAGGACAAAAGTATTGGGACACACCTCTTAATAATTAAGTTCAGGGGTTTTTATTCAGTCTTAATGCCACAGGTGTATAAAATCAAGCAGCTAGCCATGCAGCCTCTCTTTACAAACATCTGGATCGTTCTAAGGAGCTCACTGAAGTTGAGTGCTGTAACAGGACCCCACTGTCAGTTTATAGGATCTCTTCTCTCCAAGATAATTCAACTGTGAGTGGTATTACTCCGCAACTCAGCCACAAAGTGTCAGACCACGGAAAGTTACAGAGCTGAGGCACAAGTCTCCAACTACTTAGTTCCAAACCACCTTTGACCTCACTGAGAGCTTCATGGCATGGGTTTCTATACATGATCTTATCTCATTTGTTATTGACCTCCTGTCACAGACATTCTGGCCTTCAGACACGTTAAATCAGGATCTGTACACGGAGCACGTCCTCCAAAAAGCTTAATGTCAATGGTTATGAGGCTGCATGCTCCATCAGTCACGTAGCCAGTGTTTTTAAACCCTCATCAGCTGATTGTGAGTAGACCACCATGTGTTACAGCGCACACTGAACTAACAACTTCCTGATCAGCTGGCGTGACCCGACATGAACAACTGGCGTCCGGATGAAAGAAATGTCAACCAATGTCAGAAACTTCATAAGCCCTGGTTTTCTTATTTTTACACCCCCCTCCCTTTACCTCCCTCCCTCCCTCTCTCTCTTATACTCGCTCTCCTCAAATGCTGGAGGGGTCAGTCTATTCATAGTCCAGCCTTCTGTGAGAGAGAGTGTATTTGTGGAAGTTCAGGGGGATCGAAATGTCACAGAGGTAACAAACCGCACATACAACCTTCAACAAACACACACACACAAACACTGACACATGAAAACACACTCAGAGCTCATGTTCCATCTGGTTTCTACAGTCGTCTACAGTGTCACACTATTACTCCACACACAGGAATCTGTTTTTATACAATGTCAGGACGTGGGGTCTTGTAGTAGTTGGCAGGGTCACTTAAATGCCAGATTGTTTGGATACATAAACCAATTCCAAGAACAGTTAATAACAGAATGAATAGATGTTGTGTCCTTCAGGCCAAAGAAGGACTTTTACCAATTCAAACCAATTCAGAGTACCACTGAAGATACCAGTAACACTGGATGCTACACATCAGGGCTATTTATTAGAATTCAGTAAGGTCCAGTTGAGAGGAAATTTTTCTCAGGCCAAGGTCTGGACCCTTGTAATTTCTAACTTGTGTTATGATTCAGTGCTATATCCTGTATAGTGGAGTAGCCTAGTATCAGCATTTTGTCATCAGCAACTGAAAGACTGACACACTGCAAATAAAATTCAGTATATTTCAACAATATTTATTGTTTTAAAAACTATTTTATTATTTATATAATTATTTATAAAACTTCAAATTCACTTCAACTAGAAACAAGGGCTACATTAAAAATGCTTGTAAAAAATAATAAATTATAATTTTTTATTTATAATTTTATCATTAAAATTAATTTATATTTATAAATGTATAATTATATAGCATTAAAAAAGTGCTTATTTAGAAAAAAAGTAAATAAAAAGTCTTTTTGTTAACTCAATTTCACATCTTAACAGTTTATCGTCTTCTTGTATCTCTTGTTTAGTAAGAGCAGTGTCCCGAATCTTCTCAGATCTGATTGGCTGAGATGCCCTTGGAAATTTTGCTATGCATGCGATTGGTCTGTAAGTTTACTGTAACGCAAAGCCGTATAACGCAAAGACACGTAAAGTGCTGCCGTTTAAAATAAACACTGTCAACATTAAATCCTGGACAACGCATTGGACAACGTCTGGGTCCGGACTCAGACCATGGTCCGCCTATTAGTGACCTCTGCTATACATTTTGAAGCAACATATTGTCACTCTTTTTGTTTACTTATTTTTCTATATCATTTAAACACAGTTAAATCTTCATGGTTAATGGACTAAAAGAAAAGCTCCAAACTAACTTCCATTGACTTCTATTGAAAGTAAGGACAGGTTTTGTTCTCTCCTGTAAGGTTTCCACTTGGGAGACTGTTTTTCTTTTAATAGTGACGACATGCTGGGGACGTCCACATACTGTATATCTTTCAACAGCATGGCTGCCTAATTACTGTTATTAATATAATTATAACTATGCAGCTTTTATTCTTTTCAGGAGACTCACTTCCAGTTTCTCACAGAGACTTGCCTCCAAAGTTCAGTCTTAGAAGCTGGTTTATCATTTTCTGCTTATCACCATCCAAATAACCCCAAACACATTCAGTTATGTTAAGGTTCTGGATTGACCACCCCAGAGTCCAACACCAGCAGCTTCTTTTTGTTTTAGTGAGGAGCTTCTTGAACAGCTACACATCCTTTCATACCCATAACACTGAGATGTCTTCTCACAGTGGAAGGATAAACAGAAACACCTGTGGATGTATTCAGATCTGAAGCGAGAGTGAAACTAGATATTCTCTTTCCTCAAAGATGAAAGTGATGTTTACTTGATGTGGACAGTGTTGGTGGTCTACCAGCCTTCCAGGTGGTTGTTAGGAGTCACATTTTCTTTGTAGCCTTTAAACAGTTTTGTAAATGGCAGTTCTGGGAACAGTGACTTTCTCTGTTCTTATCTTCCTAAAACTAATCTGACTTTTTCACCGCACTGTGTATGTTCACATATGTGTGATAATATGTGTCATATGCTACTGATATGTAGCTCGCCTGCAATAATAATAATAATAATAATAATAACAATATTTCTATATAAACAGTGATATCAGAACAACCTTTAACTGAACATTGGAGGTGTGGAAAAATATCAGCAGATTTCCATGAGAATCTGAAAGCGAGTCCATCAAAAAGAATGAAAGCTGTAATAAAAAGGTAAAATGTAAAAACACTAATACAAAAAAAATATTTTTCTCTGTAAAAAAAAACAACGTCTTATTTGCCTTCTAAATAGAAATAAAATATAACAAGAGAGGCCACCATATATATATATATATATATATATATATATATATATATATATATATATATATATATATATATATAAAACAACAAGTACATATAAGATATACGTAAATAATTGCACACATTTTAGAAGACGTGCTTTCTAACCTCAGAACCAAAAATAAATAATAATTAAATAAAAAAAACATTTTGTTGTTAATTTTGTAAGTTAGTCCTGATTTTCTTTGAGTTTACTGCAGAACTGAAACTACTGAATTACACAGAGACCCATCAGTTCACGGCTCCCCAGTTAGGGCCTCCAGAATGACTCTAAAGCTCTTTTGTTATCTTTACTCCCCTTCACACACATGCACTCCCACTCCCTCTCCATCTCCTCCCTCTCACTCTAGCTTTCATTCACTCCTCGGTAGCCCATGTAATAATTTGGTTGACGACAGTATCACATACACACTACTGTCATCTATTGTAACGATCAATCTAGTTGAACAACGTAAAGAGGACCTACTATGCTTTCCCAGTTTTCTCTTTTCCTCCGTGTTGTAGCTTTTTGTGCATATAAACATTGTTTAAAGCCAAAAGTTGTAAAGCCCAAAGTACACGCCAGAGGAAGAAGCTTTCTCCCACAGAAGCCATTTTTCTAAACCAGCATAAAACGCCTCATTGGAATTCCAGCTCTTTTCTCTGTTACGAGGTGACGTCATCTCATAACACAACCCTTATTACCTGCCTACTGGCAAGCTTGGCTCATCTTCACACAACAGTAAAACTGCTCCAGTTCTTCACCCCAGCCAGACTTTCAGGATCAGACTCTGACTCTACAGCCACAGCAGTGTGTGGTGGGGGGAACTCACGACAGGATACCATTCTGGCAGTTAACCAGACAGAGCAGAGTGAGCAAGCTGACCAGTCAGAGCACACTGGGGTCATCAGGAGGCGAGCTTAAAAACACTGGAGCTCCAAGTGTTTCAGACAGAGGGTGAAACATAGGACGACGAACACTGAAAATAAGCGCAATCGGTCCCCTTAAAATCATCCTGTCTGTGGTTTACATCATATATGATACGCCTTGAATTTCTTTAATGTGTGGTCCACGTTCATTAGTCAAAATGTGTCATCAGGCTTTAGATTCTTCTGTAGCAACACAAGTATGACTTCTTCCGGCATTTCAGATACACCCACTGCTACCAAACTATCCAGCCAACAGCCTCCTCTGGGCATCGTCCTGTGACCACTAATGAAGGACTAGAGGATAACCAAAACAAACTATGCAGCAGCAAATGAGCTGTCAGCTCTACATCTACACGGTGGACCAGCAAGTCACTTTTTCAAGCAAAGTGATATACTGTGATTTTTCAAATCCTACTATTAAAACACACCACTGTATGAACAGGTTTATCAATGCTTACAATAGCATTGCACCCTTGTGCTGCTTGTTAATGTTGGAGTGGAGCTGAAAATGGATTACAACACTGACATCTAGTGGTCAGAGGTTTAAACACAACAAACAATGATTCACTGTCTGCCAGGAATCTGTGTATCGATACTGTGTTTTTGAGAATTAATACAGTATCACTAAACATAATATCCTGATATTCAATATTTCAATGTTTTCTTACACCCCACGTAACAAAGTATACAGAGAAACAGGTGTGATAATATATGATAAGTGAATCTGATAAAACGGAGAAGGAGTGCAGATAAGGACGTGTACCTTATAAAGTGGCCAGTGGGTCTTATGTATTGTTTGATATGTACTATTTGTCTACTACGTGTTAAACTCCTAACCATATGGCACAACATATAATATTAAATAGATGTATCCTCAGGCGGTGTACTGTGTGTTACGCAGCATATGTGAGGTATATGTTGTGGTGTATCTCACCGAATCCTCAGGAGGTCTGTTGATTTTGGCCCAGTCCACTGACGGCCCCTTCACCTGCAGGAACCTATGGAACAGTTGCTTAAATCCTTCAAAATCTTTCCTGGAGTTCTGAGGGAAATACACACACACACACACACACAAAATCATATTAACATCTTAGACTTTGTTATTAATTATTAAGTCTCTCAGGCTGTGCTGTATAATTAAAGAGCACATTGCCCAACCTGTCTCTTTACTCCTTTAGAGTTCTACACACTGCTTAGTAGTTTTCTGATGCAAGTCATACGTTAGATTTTCAAGGGGAGTATTGCTGCCATCTGGGAGAGGCACAAATTCAACAAGGGTACCTCAGGAGTAGACCAACGAAGCAGAATGCAAGAAGGCAGAACATGATATAAACCAGCAATACAAATATCTTCCAGTTGGGCATTTAACAGATATAATTTGGGGCACATGGTAAACTGTTTATTAAGAATCTCTTGAATAGCTGTATGTATTTCCCCCAAAAGAATGAATAAAGGTGCCCTAATGAGTTTGGCATTTGAATCATAAATCAGATCTATCTGGGTCAATCTTATGCAGACGTATTGGTGTAATATAGATTCTATTGATAATCTTAAAATTAAGTTCCTGCACACTACTAGAAGAGCACACGGAAAGCCAATTATCGTGATCTATAACCTCACCTAGATCTCTCCCCCAGATACTCTCAAGACTCCCTGAGAAATCTGTACACGATACATCAGACAGAACATGATACATATGGCGTCACAATAATGTCAAAACTCGAGCGTGCAAAAACGTGAGGTGGAAGATTTAAAGCTGCACGTTTTAACATTTCACGCACGGTAATGTTTCACTCGTGAGCGTAAAAGTGAAACTCGTGAGCACAGAAAACCGTACGCTCAATTTTCATAAACACGTTCAAACTGTCTTTTTTTCCTCCATTTATGTGATGATATAACAGGAAACACATTAAAACTCCAGAGAGAATCAAAATAACTCACATTTTAAAACCACTTCACTGCTCCTAGATTAGCCTGTGTTGCATCATGGGATTGTCTTAGCGGCTGAGGAAGCGTTCGATACTTCATTAAAATCAGGTCTAAATAAGGTTCCTCAGTAGACAGTATGTTTAAGGTATGTAAGAATTGGGACAGTCTACATGTCGGGAGCGCATACTATGACGTAAAAAACTGCCTATGTAGGAGCTCACTAGGTTTTGAGACAGAACCCTAATGTACATTAACATAATCTACAATATTTAACAGCCGACGTATATCATCAGAGCCATATCTGATCTTCACAAATCCTGTTTGATCAGGTTTTATTAATTTAGGCAACCTATGAGCAAGAACTTTGGCGAAAATTGTGGAATCTGTACTTAGTAAACTTATAGGCCTATAAGACAAACAACTCTGAGGGTCTTTACCCTTTGTTAACAATAAGCAAATTACTCTACACACTGTTTTATTAGTGCCTCCAAAGCCAATATACGCTCTTATTGGCTGCCATATATTGTTCCCAACTCAAGAAGCAGTCGAGCTGAATTGTATACAATAAACTATTAATTTCAGGCTTGAATTCTCATTAAATACCTGGCAGTGAAGTTTGGAAGGCTGCAGTGACTCATTTGCTTCACGAACAGCACAACATTGGATAGTTTTCCTACATGCTCCACTCCAATAACTCCAATAATGTGCAGAAACTACACACTACATCAGTTCAGTGAGAAAAGGGTGGGGCTACACTGTCATAGGCGTTTACTTTTAATGTGTTCATGGTTGTGTCATCGTCACAAGTCTCGGAATTTATAGCTTTGTCTCCAAATACATAGAGCCACATTTCAAAACTTTAACATAACCGCTTCCCACATTATGGGGGCTTCAAATGAGTGAACTGACTGCTGCATACTTACAGACTTCGTTTACAAGTAACCCAACTGAAGCATAACGAACTCCATAATTAGAGCCCATACTGAGATGCTCATCGGCATGTTCGTGTAATCAAGTCTTTCACCTTTCACCTCCCCGGTAATAGTTCCAGTATTGCTCTGCGGGAGGGATTTGGTGTAATTAAGCTATTATTACATCTGGGGAAACGCAACAAGCTCTAATTACGGTCCTTGCTGTTGCCGGAGGAGCTGAGAGGTTGTGTTAGACTGAAGCAGCCTGATTGAGAAGTGTGCGTGGTCGCCCACGGGGATCATGGAAATAAAGGTCAAATAGAGACCCACTCAGTTCAAACTACAGAAGCCTCTGCTTAGCTCATTAAAGACATGCAACCAACAACAACTGCTAAGAAATAAATGAAAGCCAAACGGTAATGTATTATGTAATGGAGCGGTGCTAATAACTCTATACAGTCTGTACATTATAATTTGTCTGGAAGGTTTAGCAAGAAATATTTGAAGGAAATGTTAAAATACAACACTTAAAATGCCTTCACAACTAAAACTTTCCTTGTGTTGAAATGGATAAGTGCCATGTCAAAACATATAAAAAACTATATACACACACACACACACATATAAACACACTTTCTTCTTCTTTGTGTTTTAGTATGTAGGCAGCGTTCTAGAATGAGGCAGGGTTTTAAAAGTGTTTTAGAATAAAGCAGTGTGAAGCAGGGTTCTAACATACTAACATACAGAACGAAAAATATGTTAGAATGAAGCAGTGTTTTATAATGAGGCAGTATTCTAGAATGAGGCAGGGTTCTAGAATGAAAAGCATTTTAAAAGCTTAGATGGTGTCCTTAAAAGAAGTGTTCTACAATGAGGCAGTGTTCCAAAAATATGTTAGAATGGAGCAGTGTTCTAGAGTGGAGCAGTGTTTGTTTTCTAGAATGAAACATTAATTTTAGAATGAGGCAGTGTTCTAGAATAAAAAGTGTTCTACAATAAAAAGCGTTTTACAATGAAGCGATTTTCTAGAATGAGGCAGCGTTCTAGAGTGCAAAGTGTTTTAGAAGCAGTGTGTAGCAGTGATTTAAAATACTAACATACAGAATGAAAAATATGTTAGAATGAAGCAGCAGTCTAGAATGAAGCACTGTTCTAGAATGCAAAGTGTTCTGGAATGTGTTCTAGTATTTTGGAATGATGCAGTGTTCTAGAATGAGGCAGGGTTTTAAAAGTGTTTTAGAATAAAGCAGTGTGAAGCAGCGTTCTAACATACAGGACGAAAGTATGTTAGAATGAAGCAGTGTTTTATAATGAGGCAGTGTTTTGAAATGACACAGTGTTCTAGAATGAGGCAGTGTTCTAGAATGAAAAGCATTTTAGAAGTTTAAATTGTGTTCTAAAATGAAGTGTTCTACAATGAGGCAGTGTTACAAAAATATGTTAGAATGGAGCAGTGTTCTAGAACGGAGCAGTGTTCTAGAATGGAGCAGTGTTCTTTTTTTCATGAAACAAACATTAATTTTAGAATGAGGTAGTGTTCTAGAATAAAAAGTGTGTTACAATAAAAAGTGTTTTAGAAGCTTAGAATGTGTTCTAAAATTAAGTGTTTTAGAATGAGGCAGTGT
>CM038722.1:31092296-31142296 GCA_021613375.1 Megaleporinus macrocephalus | reverse complement strand
AGTACAGTCTTAAATTCTACATTTTATACATGTTTATGTATCTGCACCAGCCCATCAGTGCATCCCTGAAGAGGCCACACAATTCCTCAGTCTAATGTACGATACAGCTGGACAATGTAGTAATACACATCATTATTGCCATAAATTAAATTACAGCAAAATACAATACACTTCTCTAAACATGTGGTGTATATGGTCAGTACCTGTAGACACTGCCCAACTGTATGTGTCATTATGAAAAAAGTTAAATTAGTCCAGTTTAACTGGATTCAGAGCAGCACAGCACATACAGAAACTCATAAAATCATTCTATTCTCTGGTTTTAGTAGTATTTTTTTTTTAGTAGCACCGCTGCTTCTTTTTTTCTCTGTTCCAACTGAGATCAGTCGTCTGAACAAATAAATATCATAATATTACTGCATATATATTTTAAATATATTACATATTTTGTCCATATCCTCCAACACAAAGGCACAATTTCATACAAATACAATTATATGGTAATGCATGTAAAGCTTCAGTATAATGTTCTGTATACGTTGTGTACATGCATACAGGATTAAAAAGACAGTGTTACTCCTCTAACCAGTGCTGTGAACTCACAGACACCTCCAGCAGGTAAAGCTAACACAGAGATTTACACACAGACAGTATGAACAGACTGAGTTCACATGCAGCCTGAAGGAACCAGGACGTTAGACTAGTCCACTCAGAACTCACCCGCCACCAACATGCTGATAACCGGCTCGCAGCTGCTCTAAGTTAGGAGACGCTGGGACGGGACTGAGGAGTCAGAATAAAGGTCTGCGCGGTGTGGACAGGAGGTCCGGCTCTTTAAACAGTGAGTGGAGCAGCGCTGCAGTCACTAAACAAACCTGCGCACATTTCCTCTCAGAGCCGCGCTGGTTTAACGGGGGGAGGGGGGTGGGGGGGCTCGCGCTCTGTGCACGCACACCGCACTGCTCGCTCCCCTCCTCACTGACAAGCACTCAGGAGGAGGACAGAGGCTGGACAAGTGGGACACAAGCAGTGTCCAGTGTACCAAGTGCCCTTATTCTTCTCTGCTACTTCATTTAACGTGTCAGTGTTTTGAGATATATATATATATATATATATATATATATATATATATATATATATATACACACACACATATATATATATATATATATATATATATATATATATATATATATATATATATACACACATACACACACACACACACATATACATATATATATATATATATATATATATATATATATATATATATATATATATATATATATATATACATATATATATATATATATATATATATATATATATATATATATATATATATATATATATATATATATATATATATACACATACACACACACACACACATTATATATATATATATTATATATATATAGTGTCACTGCTGGACTAAGAATCGTCCACCAACCATCCAGCAATATCCAGACAACAGTGTCCTGTGACCAATGATGAAGGACTAGAGAACAAGAACTGTAGAGCTGTCCCTGACTTTACAGGACCAGGTGGACCAGCAAGTAGTAGGACTGTCTAATAGAGTGGACAGTGAGTGGACACAGTGTTTAAACACTCCAGCAGCACCGCTCTGTCTGATCCACTCACACCAGCACAACATACACTAACACACACTAACATAAACTGCACTGGAAAACTGGGAAACTGTGTGTGAGTGTGTGTGTGTGTGTGTGTGTGTATATATATATATATATATATATATATATATATACCCCAATGTGCTCATGAACAGGTGAACAATGCCCTGAAATTATGTATTGTAGGCAAGCTGTTGCTGATAATTTAATGTTAATTTAATGTTAATGTAATGTTAATGTAATGTGTGTACATGTGCTGTACATGCTGTTCTGAGGGGTAGCTGGTTAGAAGTGACCAGCCTGCTATCTCAGCTATCTCAGCAGTCTGTTCAGTAAAAGAACATTTGTCTCTAAAACACAATGGTTTACATCTTATATCTTATTATACAGCAACGCAACACTGGTGTCAGAAGTGGGATAGCAACTCCCAGTGGACTGGAGAGGAATGGTGTTCAATGAACTTGGAGCAGGCAGCAGACAGGACGCGTGGGGAGGCTTTGCAGCTGATGCCAGCAGGAGGACACTTGGATTCACGCTGGCGGTGCATTGGTTCAGCAGGCATTATCACAATGTTTCCCCAAATCTTATTTTATCTCGACTCCACAGTCTAAAAAATAAATCTTGCAAGTTGTCTTTAACGCAACTTTGGACAATTACTACAATGTACCATGTGACTGTACACATAATTTTCTTCATTTTTCCCCTTAATTACCAAAATAAATAAAAAAATAATAATAAAAAATCCTCAGTTCGCTGGGCATAAACTGAAGTGAATTAAAATATATAAAGAAAGGATTCCATTCAAAAGAAAATGTTACAGTGTTGCCGTTCAAGGTGGATCTTATCTCGCCATAGTAAGAAAATGCATGACATCACGAAGCCACACTGAAATGGAAGAGGGTTTTAAAGACTTCCATAGTAATAATATGCAACGTCTTATACGCCAATAGAGACATAAATGCTATTATTTCCGACTGAGCTCTGTCGAGTACAAGTGAATCAGCAGAAAAAACATATTGCGACTAAATAGTTCTTACTGATATTAGTGCCCAAAACTTTTGTCATGATCTTAAAATATTCTGACCAGATTTTATGTAAAGAAGGGCAAAAAAAACATGTGACTTAAGTTACATGGAGTAGCACCACACTTATCACACTGATCATTAACAGCATTCGGATAGAATTTAGATAATCAGGACTTGGATAGATGAACTCTATGTAATACTTAAAACTGAATCAGCTGAAGTCTTACACAAAATTCATTATCAATATTATTATACTACTATATACTACAAGGACATTATAGCAGGTAAATATAATATAGAAATATAAATTCTATATTATTATTAGGGAATATATCGAAAATATTAAATATCGGGATATTATGTTTCATGATTCTGTATCGATTCTCAAAGACACAGTATCGATACACAGATTCCTGGCAGACAGTGAATCATTGTGTGTTGTGTTGAAGCCATTTTCAGCTCCACTCCAACATTAACAAGCAGCACAAGGACGCAGTGCTATTGTAAGCATTGATAAACCTGTTCATACAGTGGTGTGTTTTAATAGTAGGATTTGAAAAATCACAGTATATCACTTTACTTGCAGTATCGCAATATATCACGATATATTAAATCGTGACCGCTGTAACACAATACGTATCGTATCGTCAGGTTCTTGCTAACACACAGCCCTAATTACTATAGCTCTTACTATTAATATGGTTGTTATTATTATTATAGCCCTGGAAGACCAAGTCCACTGGCTAATAAAGGGTTAAAGTGCCACTGTAGTCAGCTGTAGTAAAGGCTGACACAACTTTCACACACTGGCCTAGTATTTCTGCCTTTGTGGTGCATTCCCATATGCCTTTGTATGAAATTCACTCTAAATGCTGCTGTTAATGCAACACCCAATTAGTGGACAAAATCTGATCTTCCTCCTCTTTTATTTATTTATTTATTTGTTATGTTTTAAGCGTACAGGTCTGTAATCATTATGATTTCTCTAGACATCAAGTCCCCACAAAGAGCTAAATACAGGTGGTGCTTTAAAGGCCAACGCTAGCTAGCAGCTCCAGTGTGGTGTAACAGGAGCTGCGGTCTCTATTTCCAGCCATACAATCACTTCTAACGTTCTCTACCACTTCTTCTGTTTTACTGACGTTTACTGTCCGGGCTTTAACTCCAGATAATCTTTCAAGGTCTCGATCTAGAGCCTAGCCCACCCTGGACAAGGCCAGCTAATGCTAAAGGTCGTCTGGTAACCTCTAGCAAGGCTATTTCTGTAATCAGGTGTTACTGTTTGTACAAATTGGCTTCTCTTTGGAACTTTCCAGTCCACCTTAAATGCTGCAGCACTTACATTCTGACTGCTGGAGCAATTTGTCAAGTTTCATACTGCAAGACCCTAATAGCTACAGCATTTAAGGTGGACCGGAAAGTTCTAATGCGAAGCCAATGTGTAAGGTTTCATAATGTAAGAATGTAGTCTCTGTAGTATTAAAGGTGGTCCGAGGAGCCAGAATGTAACTGCTGCAGCATTTAAGGTGGACTGGAAAGGTCCAACAATAAGCCACTTTGTAAGGCTTATATTTAAGAATGTAACTGCTGCAGTATTTAAGGTGGACCGGAAAGTTCTAATGCGAAGCCAATGTGCAAGGTTCCATAATGCAAGAAATTTGTCACTGCAGCATTTAAGGTGGCCCAAGGCGCCATAATGTAACTGATGTAGTATTTAAGGTGGACTGGAAAGGTCCAACAAGAAACCAATATGTAAGTTTTTAAATTTAAGAGTGTGACTGCTGCGGCATTTAAGGTGGACTGGGAATGTCCAACAAGAAGCCAATTTGTAATACTTATATTTAACAATGTAACTGCAGCAGTATTTAAGGTGGATCTAAAAGTTTCAACAAGAAGCCAATTTGCAATCCTAACATTTAAGAATGTAGCTGCTACAGTATTTAAGGTGGACCTGAAAGTTCAAACGAGAAGCCAACGTGTAAGGTTTTATAATGTAAGAATGTAGTCTCTGCAGCATTTAAGGTGTCCCGAGGCGCCATAATGTAACTGCTGCGGCATTTAAGGTGGACTGGAAAGGTCCAACAAGAAACCAATTTGTTATACTTATATTTAACAATGCAACTGCAGCAGTATTTAAGGTGGATCTAACAGTTTCAACAAGAAGCCAATTTGCAATCCTAACATTTAAGAATGTAGCTGCTACAGTATTTAAGGTGGACCTGAAAGTTCAAACGAGAAGCCAACGTGTAAGGTTTTATAATGTAAGAATGTAGTCACTGCAGCATTTAAGGTGTCCCGAGGCGCCATAATGTAACTGCTGTAGTATTTAAGGTGGACTGGAAAGGTCCAACAAGAAGCCAATATGTAAGTATTCAAATTTAGGCGTGTAACTGCTGCGGCATTTAAGGTGGACCGGAAAGCTGTTTACTCTAGTGGTCCCTAAACACAGTACGGGGTTACTAAACGACCTCTACTTCAACTAATACAAGTAAAGCAGAAGCAGCCAGAAGCTTTGCAAGCCAGCCAGAGCTCCAAGGGCAAAGGGTGGGGGGGGCTTTGCTTGGCCACTCAAGCGACTACCAGTGCGGGGGGATTTGGGGAGACAAAAAAAACACGCTCGGAAAGGCAGACACATCATCCCCACCCGCTCCTACTCAGCGGACAGACACAGACACACTCGGGCTTTCGTGTCAGAGACACATGCAGGAACTTACTGAAGTCCAACAGCGCCTGAATGTGATCACCAGCTCGGTGGACGCGTCGCACAATGTGGCGTCCCGTCAGCGCCGACCAATCACAAGCCAGAACAACGCCCGCGTTGACCAATCAGATCTCGTGTCGGTGAAGGGCGGTCAAATTCTAACACAATGTCGACACCTTCCGGCCGCAGAAAGAAGTGCAGGTAGTTTTAATGTTTTAATCCTGTATGTAATATCAGACATTTGACTATAATGTTTGAATAAAGTTTACTGGTGCTAGAAAACAGACTATATAACAGAAGTTAACGTAAGAAATATATTTTAATATGTATGATTTTAGTTCAAACTACGTTTTCTATATGACACCAAATAGCTGAAATGTACATTATTTATTAATCATTTTATTGTGGTAACTTTTAACTTAACCAAAGGACAATGTGTGTGTTTCTATCTATCTATCTATCTATCTATCTATCTATCTATGAGTGAAAGAATTAAACCTAAACATAAGCTACATTTGTTTGCATGTGTTTGAAATGATGAATACATGTTTAAATATATTTCTTTATAGTAAAGATTTAAAACATCTAGGTAAGCTTGCATATGAAGCAGTCATCCACAAAGTCTACGACTGTCCTCCTGTCTGTTGAATGCTGTTGGAGGACTGATCATCAGGGCCTCCTCCCCACCATCACCAGCCAGCTCTCCTGTCCATCTGTGTCTCCTGCTACACCCTCAGTTACATCACTGTACACCATCCAGATGCACCAGCATTGAGATAGGATGGGACTGTTTCAGCTCACGCCCACTTTACATATAGACTTAGAGACTACCTCAGTCAGAAACTACCTCGGTCAGAGACTGCCTCGGTCAGAGACTGCCTCGGTCAGAGACTGCCTCAGTCAGAGACTACCTCTACCTGTGCAGCTTCTAAAGCTTTGCCATCCAGATTTCAAACAGAGACTCTTTCATTTGGTGTTTAGTTTATTAAACTGTAAATACTGTTTGATCAGAGGAGGACGTGTCTCCCCTTGTGAGTCTTGGTTCCTCCCAAGGTTTCTTCCTGCAGTCTGAGGGAGTTTTTCCCCTTACCACTGTTGCTTCTGGCTTGGTTTGTGACAACATCATCATAAAAAGCTAAACCATTGAAATGTACCATCCTGAAGAAGAATGGTCACCAACGCTGGTCCTGGAGATCCACTGTCCTGTTGAATCTATCATTCTGTCACACTTGCTCCAGCAAATAAACTTCTTCAGAAGCCTTGAATTGGCTGGCACAGAGGTATTAGTTTTAAATGAATGGGTTGGATACTAGGGCTGTGTATTGGCATGAACCTGGCAATGCGATACAAATCCTACTATTAAAACACACTACTATATGAACAGGTTTATCAATGCTTACAATAGCATTGCGCCCTTGTGCTGCTTGTTAATGTTGGAGTGGAGCTAAAAATGGATTACAACACTGCCATCTAGTGGTCAGAGGTTTAAACACAACACACAATGATTCACTGTCTGCCAGGAATCTGTGTATCGATACTGTGTTTTTGAGAATCGATACAGTATCACCAAACATAATATCCTGATATTAGATATTTTCTTAAACCCCTATTAGATGCAGGTTGGAATGAAACTGAAAAGTATATCTCCAGGCGGTGGTTTGATGAGCACTGCTTTATAATGTGTAATGGTGTCATGACAAAAAAAAAAAAAAAACACACTTCTCAACTTAAGGTCTTTCCTTTTATTGATAGACAAGTACGGTTACATTGGTCAGGACAACAATGTGCGTTTCTGCTGCTGAAAAGCTTCTCCTCTAGGTGTTGTCCTGGTGAGACCGAGCGGATTCGCTGCTATAATACAGATCCTCATGGTTGTGAAATGACGCGCACACATACGTTCACATACACACGTTTAGAGACTCTCTCCCTCTCTCACTCTTACGGGCAGCGCTGGAGTTGGTCTGGGTATTACAGTTGTGAGTGGGGGGCTTTAGGGGGGTCTTCTTGCTGCCCCGTTTCTGCAGACACGTCTAGTCACACTCCGAGGAAGGACAAGGCTGTGTCTCTCTCCTCGATCAGCTCAGCCGCCGTGGCGTCCATTTTGCCGCGAGAGAAGTCGTTGATGGCCAGGCCGTCCACCACCTTCCAGGACTTGTTCTGCAAGACACCAGAGGGTCAACGTTTCCAAAGAGTTTGGTTTATTTCACTTATAATAGTGATTTAATAGTCGGACCACTTCTTATTAGCCTGTGTTCACTTCAGTTTACTTTGATAAAGATAAGATTATGCAAAAGGACAGCACTTTGTAGTTCTGTTATGGATAAATAATAAAATAATTTGTGTTCAGCTTGAGTTGCACTGCATCGTGAGTAGAGTGTATCGTTACATCCCTAGTAATAAGTAATGCTGACTGCCCAATTACATTCAATATATGTGAGTAGAGTATAAAAATTTACTTGAGCCCAGCTACTGTCAACACCTCTCCCTGCCAGCGTTCTATGGCAGTGATCTGCTACACTATGCAACGTGGCATGTCCAGTGTGCACTGGCCTTTAGTTTCTATATATGGACTCCATGGACTGAGGATATTATTAGTGTTCACATTCTATAAACTGTCATACTGAAAGAAGCCTGAAAATCAGAGGACAAGAGTTTTCATTAATTATTTAATAAGCATTTAATTAGGTAATGGTTAATAGAGCAGTGCAAACCTTGATCGTGACAGGGAATGAGTACATGAGGTCATCAGGAACACCATAGGAATTCCCAGTGGAGTAGACACCCATGGACACAAACTCACTCTGTGGCAAGAGAGAGAGAAACAGATGTTGTGTGGCTTTTAAAGGAATATAAGTTAACACCTTCTACAGAGAAAAGACATAAATAGATATTTTTATTATATATATATATATATATATATATATATATATATATATATATATATATATATATATATATATATTTATTTTTTATTAGGGGTGTGCCATATCGTATCGTACACAATAATATCGCCAACATTTTTGAATATCGATATTATACCCTGAAATATTGTGTCAGAGCACCCATCCCTAATTATCACATCAGGGTACTACTTAAAAAAAACACTTTCCTCATTTCTCATTATAGATTTTGTCAGTCCAGTAATATTCATTTTACTTCAGTCCTGGATATGTGGAGATATTTGGAGTGCATTATTTAGTATCATGACATTCTGGATCTTTGACTTCTGTTACAATCTGATGAAAAATCTGCAATAATAAAATTTAATTTTCATTTTGTTGCAGTAGTAAATTCTTGATTTTTTAAAAAAAATGCAATGTTTTGTCATATCGCCAAGAGCATCGTTATCGCAAAAATACCATGAAATATTGTGATATTATAGTAGGGCCATATTGCCCACCCCTAATATATATATATATATATATATATATATATATATATAATATAATATAATATAATAACACTAAACTAAACATAATCTGACCAGCGCACTCGAACAGCGCTTCAAACTCTAGATAAACTAAATCTACATCTTTTTTGGAATCAATGCTTCGTTGACTCCATTCTTTAAAACACCAGAACATTCTGAAATGCTGTTAAAGCTCTGAATACTACTGGAGTTTATGAGAAAGGCTTCTGTCCAAAGCCCAGACCTACATCAGGGGTCCCAAACCAAATGTCCCGCATGTGGTCACAGATGGCCTTGGCGGCAGACATGGCACTGGACAACTTCCTGGCTTTGATCACAGCAGCCCCACGCTGCTGCACCGTCTGAGAGAAAGAAAGAAAAGGAGGGAGAGAGAGAGAGAGAAAGAGAGAGAGAGTTCTGATTCAGTGGTGTATCCTGTTTACTGAAGTAGTCTAGTATCAGCATTTTATACCATCAGCTACTGAAACACCAACACATCACACATACCGTTCAGTGCATTTCAGTATATTTACTGTTTAAATGCTGAACTGAATTAATTATTTATAAACTACTAATAAATGTTTTTACTCACTTCAATAAAATCAAGAGCTACATTAAAAAAAAACAGAATGCTTTTGAACAAAGTCCATCTTAAAGTGTTTATTTATAGAAACAGTAAAAAAACCGTGTGTCTTTTTGTTTCACAGATTGACAGGTTGGTTTTACAGAGGGGTATTCTTCAAAACTAAGTGAGTGAGTTTCAGTCCATTTCTGGTTAAACAGTCAGTTTTCGTTGACTTTTCTTTTTTAGAGCTCATTATTCTTTCTGACTCGCTTTATTCTCCGACTGTGGCTTCCTGCTTTGTACCTCGCCTGTGTGCGGGCTGCACTACCGCATATGCACAGATCTGATTGGCTAAGGAGCGTCTTTGCTAAGGAGCATCTTTGCTGATCTTACAGCGCACGTGAGTGGTCTGTAAGTTAACTGCGCTGCAAAGCCCGTATACCATAAAGACTAGAAAAGAGCCGACGCTCAAAATAAACACTATCAAATTAAATAATTCTCAATAGTTTATTACTTTGGGTCCGCACTGGACAATGTCTGGGTCCGAACCCGGACCGCGGTCCGCCTATTAGTGACCCCTGCTATAATGGAAACTGCAGGTCCTGTGATTTGAAAACTGCACTCTTTTAAATTGGGATTTCGATATAAAATCAATTACAAACAGTTCTGTAGAAACAGTTCTCAGAGTCTTAACAGTTCTTTCTTTTTAGATGCTCGAACTTCACTCACTGAGATGAAGTCTCCCTTCAGCCAGGTGTCGTCCTTCACTGCGTCGAAGGCGGGCCCCTCCTTGCCGTGCTGTTCGACTGTGGCATGGTGGACATCCGGGTACTGCGTAGATGAGTGGTTTCCCCAGATGATCACGTTCTTCACCTTGTCTGAGGAGACACCAACACGGATCGCCACCTGCGGTTTAAAAGAACCATATTTATTTCAATTCACATCACTATTTACTTACATGACAACTTTTACACCTCTCCACTGTCATAACGCACGTCATCACTTTCTTAAATTACTTTATAGCATATTATTAAACAGTGTTTACGTGTTACTGTGCCTTTAATGGCTGGCATTTTCACAAGTACAAGGAGACACACCATGGTCAAATTGCAGTATAGACGTTTATTTTATATATATATATATATATATATATATATATATATATATATATATATATATATATAATATAAACGTCTATACTGCAATTTGACCATGGTGTGTCTCCTTGTACTTGTGAAAATATATATATATATCTGGTTCAATTGACTCTGGCTTTTTTATTGGTCTGGTTATCATCAAATGCTCAATCATAAATAAACAGACCATACATGATGAACTGATCACTACGGTTAATTAATTAAAATAATATCAAACCTGCGAGCGAGCCCTGTTGTGGTCCAGACGGGTCAGGCAGGAAAAGTTCTCTTTAGGAATGGACGGAGCGGACTTGGAGGCGATCAGACAGTTTGTGTTGGCTGGGTTACCCACCACTAGAACCTGAGAGAAGGAGAGGAACAAAAACAATTAAACAGATCAGACTTGCATCAAAACAATAACACATTGAAAGCTCAGAAATAAGAGCTAAAAAACAAAAAGCATCTTCCTTAAAACGGCGGGACAGTCAATATTTCTGATCTCAAAAAAAGACCCCAACCTTTAAAACAATGAAGCAGTAATCAGGTCATCCTCTAAAAAAAGAAAGGGTCAACACTCCACCCCAATTCCGAATCAACTGGAGCAGAAATGCTGCACTGATAGTGAAAGAGTATGTGTGCTTTATCAGCAGGGGTGGAACTCATCGAGTCCAATGATCCAATATTATTAATATTATAATTATTAAGACTGGTGATGCGCCAAGGAAAAGGTTAAGATCAGAATCAGCGTATTTTGGCTCCAACGTTATTATTTATTTATTTAATATTAATTAACAATCTTAAGTGAGTCACTCAAGCTGTATTTGAATGCTGCTGCTGCTACACCTGAACCAAAATGTCATAGTATAACTACAGATGACTCATTGAGCTACATAGCCTGTCGCCTCTTGCTTCTAATGCAGCTCTTTATTAGATTTGTGTTATTTATATAGGCAAACTATATTTAATCTAAACTGCCAGTCTGGCCAGTTAAAGTGTAAATACATCTTGTTTACAGTGTGACGCTGGCTAACAGACAGTACTGAAAAAGAATTAAGGTGTTTATTTAACCCACATAGTGTGAGCTTTGGGTTAAAACACATACACCATGAAAAAATAGCATGATCAGTGCATCCCTGGCATATTATTAGTATTACTATTATTATTATTATTCCACTGATATCTGACATTATCAGAGTGAAGGGGTGAACTCGCCGTTTAACTTGCTAGCAGGTTTAAATTATACAATGGACCCCAGGAAGAATAGCTGCTATTATTATACGAGCTAATAGGGATCCAAATAAAGTAAACAATAAAAATAAAAAAAACCAACAACAACAACAATACAATGGTTTATTATTCAAAAATAGTTAAGGCAATATTTTGGTTTTGCTGAACCTACTGAATACATTAGCTCTCTCTGTGTTTATCCTTTGGGCACCAACGAGAGCCACTAAAGGCCTTGTCCTCGCCTCTAGCGGCTCCCGTTCATGCCCAAGGGACGGACA
Source organism: Megaleporinus macrocephalus (assembly GCA_021613375.1). Classification (NCBI taxonomy): domain Eukaryota; kingdom Metazoa; phylum Chordata; class Actinopteri; order Characiformes; family Anostomidae; genus Megaleporinus; species Megaleporinus macrocephalus. The sequence goes on along the minus strand of CM038722.1, from coordinate 31,130,318 downwards.
CCTGGTGCACGGACCTTGCAGACACTGTAAAGTTCAATCTTGTGATAAATAAACAATATCCTGTGCAGTCGCTCACCTTGACGGTCTTCTTGGCGTACTTGTCCAGCGCGGCTCCCTGCGTTTTGAAGATGGCCACGTTGGCCTTCAGCAGGTCCTTCCTCTCCATCCCTTCCTTCCTGGGCATGGAGCCCACCAGGATGGCAGCATCCAGGTCCTTGAAGCCCACCTCCACCTTATCAGTGGGGATCACCTCTGCAAACACGAAAGTCTGATTAATATTCTTCATTGGATGCCCTACAGACAGATGTCTCTCATATCTTTGATTAAGCTCTGCAGTGGTGGCCGGCTGGACGCCTATTTAATCCAAACTGACAGCCACAGCCAAAACACTGACTGAATAATAAGAACTGTTCGACGCTGACAACACGCTGTACCAACCGTATCAGGAAATTCCTGCCTATGAAGGTAATTAGTAACTTGTTTTGGTCGAGGCATTGCTGTGACTGGAATGTGCATCTGAGGTGTATTCATAAACCCAACATCACTCCATGATTTCAAGTATGACAGAGACGATGATGAAGTGGTGAACCTGAACACAAACCATTATCAAAACTAAAGAATCTTCCAGAATCACTGATGCAGGACACTGCTGCTGTAAAGCATCAGAACTTTTGATGACCAATGGCGCCTCCTTGTGGAAAATAGTTTAGTCTGTGTTGTAACTTACAGTACCTGCTAAACACGTGCGAGCGAGTGAATTGCAACAGCATCCCATCTAACAAACGCAGAAAATGTATCCAAATCTTATCACAACGAAACTTATTTTATTTAAAATAGGCCAACAGATAATGCATATCATTCTATACTTTGACTTCCTGTTTGAGTTCTATTTTAATATGATAAGTCATATTTTTTTTACAGCTAATAACTAAAAATAATATTACTCAGTTAATCACAAGATTATAAAATTAAAACCTTAAAGTATTATAAAATTCAAACATGCTTTACAGAGAAAACACTTAAATATGACATTTTCCTACTTATTTTAGTACACAATGTCTATGTCAGAGGTCACTAATTGGCGGACTGAGGTCCGGGTCGAGACATATATGTTTATTATTCCCACAGGCAGCTCCAAATAGAGTTAAGAGTTAAGAAGAAGGCTTCGCGTTTTATTTACTTTTTCTATAAATAAGCACTTTTCAAAAACATCCCGTTTTTATTGAAGTGAATAAAAAGAATTTATTTGTAGTTTTATGAATAATTCATTCAGTTCAGCATTTAAACAGTAAACATACTGAAATATACTGAACGGTATGTGTGATGTGTTGGTGTTTCAGTAGTTGATGGTATAAGATGCTGATACTAGGCTACTTCAGTAAACAGGATACACCACTGAATCATAACCCACGTTAGAAACGATGACAGTCCGGCCTTGTCCTGAGGACGTAATTAAATAAACCCTAGTCTATGTATTTGCCTGAATAAACAAAACATGTGCTATAACTTTTGCAGTTAGTTTTATTTCTTGTGTTTTGTCCCCCCAATAGTGTCAAGTAAACACTAGTTATGTATTGAAATATGCATATGTTCTCTATACACATCTTATTAATAAAAAAAATAAAAACTGAACCATACATACTCAAATCTGGTATTACTGGTTATTTGAAAATTTTATTGTAGTTATTGTTGTTTATTATTTACTGTTTAATAACTGTCTAAATAACTACTATGCATTACTCAACTTTTATTCAGTGAGAGACTGAAGTGTAGCATAAGAATGGGAACCTTTAGCCCGTTTGCATTCAAACGACTGTGTAACAAACTCCTCTCAGGTCTCTGCGGTGAAAGATGATGAATAATTTATGTACACGTGTAGCCAAAAATACATCTGAGAAGGGCGTAGCCCCTTTGTCCTTCAGAGGACAAAACCTTTCCCATGTGTTTTCCCCTTCACACACTAAAAGTAGAGTAACAATTATATTCTGGATCAGCGTAGGTGCTAAAATATAGGGTTCTCTGAACAGTACTCAAAATTATCTGATTAAAGTCACTATTTCCTGTGCAATGAAGTCATGAGGACTTGTAATCTTCTATAACCATTTCATTTGTTTTGTCTTGCTTAGATTAGAAGTACAGTGCATAGAAACAATCTCAAGACACAAAAACATATTTATTATTTTTGTATATTAAAAAAAAACATTATACAAACAACATCTCCTACTGTGGCCTAGGACAGTGACTACTGCCCCCTGTAAGCAGTGTGGGAGATTGCTTAGACTAGCTGATTTCACAGATTAGTGTCCCGTACGTTCATTAATGAAGAGCCGTCTTTATCAGAACGGACTTCGATCACTGTTCTGCTGTTACAGGACCGCTTATCCTTTGAACGCCACCTCTACAATGTAGAATCCACCACGTCTCCACTCTGACGGACCCAGGCTCTTCGGAACGGACCAATCAGAGAACTAAACCAGTCACACCCACTTTAACTCCCCACAGCTCTCTATCCAATGCAGGCAGAGCATGTGGAGGGGCGTCTGCTAGGGACCTTCTGTTCTGCCGAGTCATGCCTCTTATGGATGCTATGTTCAAGTATAATATGTTCAAGATGTGAAGACTCCAGAGAATTCTCTAATAAATCTTCATGCACTTTATTCCATCTGCATTATTATAAATATACTCTGGTCTAAACACAAATTACATGTTTTGACTTTGTGAGTGTAAATAAGTGCACATCCTCTGTAGAGAACATTTTTTATTGCCATTCTTCTACTTATTTATTGCACAACAGTGTGCCATATCTTTTGCACAAATCTGACTTTACGTTGGTTTTTGTTTTTTACTATGAACATACTGTTAAATATATTGAAATAAAAAGTAATTGTGCATTACATGTAGGGGTTTTAAGAAAATACTGAATATCGGGGTATTATGTTTCATGATACTGTATCAATTCTCTGATCACTAGATGGCAGTGTTGTAAACCATTTTCAGCTCCACTCCAACATTAACAAGCAGCACAAGGGCGCAGTGCTATTGTAAGCATTGATAAACCTGTTCATATAGAGGTGTGTTTTAATAGTAGAATTTGAAAAATCACAGTATATCACTTTGCTTGCAGTATCGCAATATACTGAATTGTAACCGCAGTATCACAATACGTATTGTATCGCCAGGCTCTTGCCAATACACAGCCCTAATTACATGTGCATGTGTGTTCACTGTTTTCACATCAATTTTAACACATCACGTCATTTGACCACACAAACTTTTGCACACAGCATTTTTTGACATAGTTTTCGACGCAATTTACTTGTTAACGTAATCTAGTATGTTTCATATACTGCCATTTATAACGTTTACTTTATATATTTCCTTGGTTTGTACAGTCATATGCAGAAGTCTAGATGCTCTACATGTTTTTCAAAGATAAACATCCACGTCTACACATTTTAATACACACTTACTGTTAATTTGCCGAAACTAACATCCTGGAAAAAGAAAATAAGTCAAGAAATGTAGCCTGTACCAAAAAGTTATTCCTCCAATCTATTGAACTTCACATATTTAAGTATGTTTCCTGATTTTCACTCAACTAACTATGTAACCGAGGGTGTTCAGACTGTACACTGGTGGTTCATACAGATGGAGACATCCTCTCAGAAAGTGCTGATTCAGACTCTCTAGTTCTCCCTTTATCACCCACAGATAGAAAACAGTATGTACTGGTTCAGCATTCTTCTGCGCTGACCACTCCAGCACGATCCTCAAATCATCACTCAGCACTCACAGTCTTTGAGGGAACGAAGATAAACCACATGCAGCAGCACCAAGATATGCTGACCACAGACCAGTGTCAGGCACGAAGAGCAAAGAACTCAGTCCCTTCGACAGTTACAGTTACATGGGCAAATCAATGACCTCTAATGACGGGCTATAAATGAACGTACAGACATAATAAACTAATGTGAATGAACGCTGCTATCACACTAATAATTAACAGTGGATACTTCACTTCTGCCTGCAAAGTTATGTTAGGCTTCTTCTTCTGACCTATGTTATATGAGAAGCTGCTTCAAAATAGGTGTGGACGAAATGCATCATGGTATATAACTCTTTTAAATTTTACAATAACCACAGAAAACTAAGCCTGTTTAGCCTGTTTTAGAAGTCACTCAGCTCAGCTTTCTATATGAATACTATCAATATAATGTATATAAAAACATATTACATCATATTGATAAAAACATTGGACATGAAGGCCACTAGGCAGGGCAAGTTTATTTGTATAGCACCTTTCATAAACAGTGGCAACTCAAAGTGCTTTACATAAATAAAAACAAAGCATTTAAAAGGCATTAACCCATTAAATTAAATCAGTTAAAAATAAACAATAAATATAAAAATACAAGGAAATAAAATTAAACATAAAAATTAACTGTGGAAGACGTAGAAAAGTTGTAGAACTAAGCTAAACTGTTTGGGAGCCTGCTGGATTTAAAAGGTGTTCAGTGTTGGGGCTCTTCTAACGCTCTCGCTCAACTGATTTCATTTAAAAGCAGCATAGTAACTAAACACTGCTTAGTCTTTAACCTAGGAGGGACTAACTGACTACTTCCTAACCATCTAAGAGTTCTGCTCAACTCATATCGCTGTGCTAGATCACATAGCTAAGCTGGTCCTATTCCATTTAGATACGTACAGAGCATTAACAGGACCTTGAAGTCTATTCTGTAATATACTGGTATCCAGTGTAAGGATTCAGGAATGGGGGTGATGTGTTTCCTTCTTTTGCTCCTAGTGAGAACTTTGGAAGCTGTTTGATTATCTGTTTTGGAAGTCCAGCTAGGACAGCATGACAGTAATTGATCCTGCAGGCAATAAAAGGCATGGATGAGGTTCTCCAGGTCTGGTTTAGATAGAAGATCTCTAACCCTGCTGATGTTTTTTTTGAGGTGATAGAATTCTGATTTGGTAACGGCTTCAACGTGGCTTCTAAAACTGAGATCAGAGTCTAGTAGCACAACTAGGCTCACTGCAGGAAGACTTCTGCCCTGCAGCCAAAGACCTTTCGATTTTTGATTGTCATCACGCACCAGCAGGGTGGAGGACTGAACAGGATCAATAAAACAGGACTAACTCTGCTAACAATCTCCATATTGCCCACCCTAACACCCACCCAGTCTTCTCACTGAGAGAAAGCACATAGCTGGCTCAGAGACCGTCCCATGATTCTCTCGCACATAGATATGGAACATGGGTTCCATACACTTAGGCTTTTACATGAATTTAAAAATATACATAATTTCATACCATGATTAAGAACAGCCTCATTCATACATCAGACCACAACCCTTCACGCCAACATCACGCTCACCTCTCAGCAGTGGGAGAGCGCAGTCCTGCAGCTCCATGACGACCCCATCCAGGACGGGCAGCATGGGCGGGATGTCCAAAAGCACCAAGATGATTGGCTGACGCACATGAGGAGATACGCACATGGGGAGAGGAAAACAAAACAACAGCTCCTTAGAGACTCTCAGCTCCCACAGCAACCAAAACTGAGCACCAGATTTACATTTACAAACACACAACACGTTTATAATAAAAGACTGAAATTTAAGAAGAAATAAATTCACTATTCGTTTCTGCTTTTTTAACCTGTGACATCACTCAACACCCTTTAAGGGGAACATAGAAACCAGTCTGGGTTTCATTTGTACCAGGATCGTCACTGAAACCAGCATTGGGTCATTTTCTTTGTTAAGTTAATAAGCAACTTTTCAAAGAGTAGCGTCACTCAGCACACCAAAACAAGATCAAACTGCAGCCTCTGGTCTATCAAAAGAAACATATCGTCGCTGTCCAAAGAAAAACAAGCGTCTCCAAAGCAGTATCTTTAGAGGAGAAAGCAAAAACATGACTTACTTTTAATAGAACTTAATGTAAAGAGGTTTTATTTCATTTTATTATAAAGTCACTTTGGAGCATTTCTATTGGTCCATTCATCACGAAACTTAATCAATTCATTTTCAACAAACTACAGTTAGCAGGACAATAAACATGGCCTAGAACTTGGGATAAAGTGATTACGCACATTTCTCAGTCTTTTATTTAGAATCACATTTCACAATTATTGTTTATGTTATGTTTATGTTAACCACATTACTGTATTCACAATTCTTGATGTTTTGTATACAGTAATAACTCATACAGTGAGACCTCTGGTACTACATCAACAAAACCAACTTCTTTGAGTAAAGCAGAAAGAACAGCATTAACAGTGGAATGATTTGTGACTATAGCAGCCCAAAATACTTCTTTGGTGATGTAACTTGCAGCTGTGAAAAATATATATATTTTTTCAAATATATACTGCAAAGCATTGCTTAGTGTAATATATATATATATATATATATATATATATATATATATATATACAAACACAGTAAAAAGACACATAATAGTGGTGATTATTCTTTATCATTACTCTGATACATTAGGTCACAACATGCTTTTCTGAGACAGAAGGTTTATTTTAATATATTGACAAATTTTTCATTTTGCAAGTAAAGGGGTTATAAATTGCAGAATACGTTGCTGCAATACTCAGTATATGGCAATACTGTGAAACTTGCGTTATGACTTATGTATCGTAGGCATTGGGTGACTTCCAATTATTTTTGAATGAAATTATCTGACTCTGATTTGATCTGTGATCATTCTTGATGTTATAACTTTCAGTCCGTTTGGAATCTTCTAACATGTTTCATCATTCAAACCCGTGAAATTACCAACATAAAATCATGCCTGACTGGTTTTATTATTATTATTATTTATTTATTTTTATCAGAAACGTAGATGGTATACCATCTCTATACCACTTCCTAGCCATGATATTTCACTCATCTCACCCATGTGTGCTCAAGCAGATGGATGGATGGAGGTTAGTGGGTTAAAGAAGGAGGGGTCATGTTTTAATCACGCGCGTTCTTACGTAACAGGGAGCAGGGGTTGAGCACCTCCAGTGAGTGAGGCTGCTCCAGGCTGAAACTTCATGCACTTCTTACCTGGTCCTTGCCGAAGACATCTCCTTTAGCGATGCTGTACAGCAGAGAGTAGGCGATCTGGCCAGCTGCGCCGGTCACCAGCACTCGGATGGGTTCGGCCTGTGGAGGAGGAGGAGGGGAGCAGAACACAGAGAGAAACACAAGTGACCTACTTAGGACAGGACCACACAACCAGTAATGAATTGTGCAATTGTGGAGCAGCCTCCTGTTGGAAATGTTCCGTTCCACCTTAAATGCTGCAGCAGTTACATTCCGGCGCCGTACCTGCTGCAGCATTTAAGGTGGAACGGAAAAATTCCAACAGGAAGCTGGCGAAGCTGAATAAAAACGACCAACAACGGCAAAATATCAACACTTAGCTGCCACATCAGCGCTAACCAGCTTAAAAAAAACAACTCCGAGCCATTTTTAGGCATTTCGGAAGAAACGCATCGAGCATCCTGAGCATTTTCGCTTTGGCTGCCTGTAAAAAAGGCGGAAACAGAGCAACAAGATGTCTGCTAAAGCGAAATAAAGCGTATAGGAGTGATTATGTTCACAATTAAGCATTTCTGATATGATTCAAATCACCACAAGGTCAAAACAGCTTCAGGTAAAACGAGCAAAACCACACAATTCATCCCACAGCTACCCGACAACGCTGCTGTTCGCCTCTCACCATATTTTCAACCGTTCTTCAGGATGGAGATGTGTCGTCTGCTACTTGAGCTCTCCCACTGTGGTCCAGACGGATGGGGTCACCTCTGTTCTTGTACCGAAATGTCAGCGCTGTATTGCCAAATAGGCTCCTACTATGTGCTGGGATTTGTAGTCAATCTTAGCCGAATTCTGCCCATTTCTCGTTCATATAGCGGCGCGATACAAACTACATTACCCATGAACAACAGCGCGCAACGTCATTTGAAAACGCCACGCCCACCTCTCTGCCATATATGGAAGGCGCGTCCGTTAACAGTTGATTTTTGAAATTTAATCTGTAGTCGCTGTAATTCCGCCATATTGGTTAGCTGGGTTAACCAGTTGTTGTGATGAATGATTGCTGTTAAAAGCTTTAGTTTTGAACTACCTGACTGCCATTTTGTGACATTTGTGTATGTTTAATACACAATTATAGTTTTCTTTGTCAGATGTAATTTATTTTACAGCCTATTTTTTATTAGAATGAAACAGTTTTTCATACTCCACGTGTTCTTTGTAGATAATGAACTGTCCTGACCGGTTGTGCCCGTATTGTGCTTCTTAAAAAAAAAAGAGCCTGGGCTGAAACACACCCCTTCCATTTCAATACCAGTTTTAACATGCCCTTATTACACTTGGCTTTGCCATTTTTCCTCAGGGAACCGCCAGCACTGTTTTAAAGAAATGGTTTTGCGAAAATCAAGTCATTTACCATGGATGCAGACGTTACGGCAACTTGTTGGATATCTGCCATTTGCTACCCTGGTTTACAGTGGGAGATCCTAGGCTAACATTGTTAACAAACACTTGTCTACACATTTCTGTAGACACTTGCCAAACTCTTATTTGCTTAAAAAATCTAACAAAAAGTTGTTTAAACAAGTGTTGGCCTGATGGTGGCAAGGCTGGCAGTCCAGTAAATTTACTGATTTTTCCTCTATTTCTTGCTTTCTTTATGATTTGTAAATTAGTTTAGCAAATAATGTTCAGTCACTAAATAATTTTATACTAGAAAAATATTTGTCTTAGTTTATTTTCTAAAACAAAAGTCTGTGTGCATTTAAAATACATTTGAGAAGATTAAAAACTAGTCACAGCTTGTACGCAGACAATTGCGGTCAGTAGGATGCCAACTTTTTCAAGCCAGCGGACCGATAAGCTTGCTATCTTATTTAAACATTTAGAATAGGAAATAAGTCTTGCTTTGTAGTACTAATGATGCAGAAACATGCAAATTGACGCATTTGATAATAAACCACACACTAGAAACGGGGCAGTTTAGTTAAGGTATCATACAAAATGTATGTGTGTATGTGTGTATGTCGTGATCATTATTCACCTGCTATTTACAAGGAAAATCACAAACAGGATGTTCTAGAATCTTAGCTGTCCTAAATACATGTCTACAGTGAATTGTGTTTACTTTTCGTTTATTGTTGCTGCCCGTCTTGTGCTCACTTAGATGACGTTATTCCACATTTAGCTAGGATGCTTGATAAGTATTGCTTTACACAGTTTGGCTGTAGAAATAAATAAACACATTTTTTACCATCTTTGTTTAGTCGCTGTTGTTAATCGCTCTCAATCCCCACAGAAGAGATACTCCGCCTTGCTTGGCATCAACTAGAACTTGTCACAAATACACAATGGGAGTGACCTTACGTATGGGCTGTGTTTGGGAATTCATGTAGCTCCACGTTTAGTCATCTTGTGCAGAAACAAACCACATATTGTTCTGAGGTGAAAGTGGTTCTGGTTATTCACAATAGTTTTGCCTATGTTTGACTTTGATAGACTAAATTAAGTCATACTTTACAGAAATTTAACAGAGACAGAGAGTGCAGCATTTGTTAGCATCTTTGTAAACGTAAAAGATGTATGTCTGATATTATACATGTCTTAACTGATTGCCTGCACGTTGGATAAGTAATAAACTGTGCTCATTAGATTTGTTTGCTATTTCTTTCCATATAAGCACAAATGAAGTCTGTTAGAAGAGTCATCAGAGGATGATGGTCAAAAATCTGGCACATTTCTTTACAGTTCCATCAAACTATTTCATCAAATGTATACATAAAATTACAGTGTTTGATTTGATGGGGCCATAGTAGGAACTACATTTCTAATCTGGCTCTGTCTATTAAAATCATTGCGATTATGTCAAACAATGGATATGTACCCCTCTCCACAAAATGTCAATGGATCCTCTCAATTACAAAGTTGTACTATTGTTTTCTTAATATCTTAAGAAATTGAATGGGCAATTATGCTTGTCTTTACATTCAGTAGTACCAATAAGGAAAATATAACAGAAGCAACAAAGAAGGAAAAAGGGCCCAAGAAGAGTCAGGACAAGAGCAGTTGACAGGACAGAAATCCCTCCTCTCCACACATTCCTCCTCTCGCTTTCCACTTTCCTAACTCTCAGGCAGGAAATAAATTATTGATATTAATAATTATATCGCCTTTCTTAAACCCATGACTGACTTACAATTTTCAGCAATAGACAACAAACAACACACGCTAAACACATAGCACTAATATGACTACACAAAACAATAACTTGAGGACATGACATACAGTACTCTCCAAATGCTAAATGACAAACTTCCATTTATATAATTTCCAGAGAAAACAGGCGTTTAGTGCAGGTTATTCATTTTTCAGGAGATATTTTAAAGAGATTAAATATAAGACATTGCAATAGTATGAGAGGAAAGCCAAAAGAGAATATGTGAGAAAACAGGTGTTACCAAAGCTGGAGTTCAATAAACTTAAAAGCTATAGAGAGAATTAGACACTTAACAACCACCTGGAAAACCTAGTAGACCATCAGCACTGACCCCGTAAGATAAACATCACATAAAGCTTCTATCTTTGAGAGAGAGGAGAACATCAAGCTGCACTCTCGCTTCAGATCTAAAAACATCAACAGGTGTTTCTGTCCATCCTTCCACTGTGAGACAACACCTCAGCACTGTGGGTCTGAAAGGATGTGTAGCTGTTCAAGAAGCTCCTCACTGAGGAAACAAAGAAGCTGCTGGTGTCCTTAGAACCCCAGAGTCCAGAACCTCAACATCACTGAATGTGTTATTTGGATAGTGAAAAGCAGAAAATGATAAACCAACTTCTAAGACTGAACTTTGGAGGTGAATCTCTGTAAGAAACTGAAAGTGAGTCTCCTAAAAAAATGGAAGCTGCAATGAAGATAAAGAGTAGACACAATAAACACTGAAAGTATGAGGACACATGACCTATATGAGCTTCATTCCAAGAACCTGTCCATTAATATGGAGTTGTCACCCATCATGGTTATAACAGCCTCCATTCTTCCCCTAAGGCTTTCCACAAAATGTTGGAGTGAATTTGTGCCCAATCAGTCAAAGGAGCATTTGTGAGGTCAGATGCTGATGTAGGACGAGAAGGTCTGCCAACATCACATTTCTTTCCAAAGGTGTTCAGTGGGCATGAGGGCAGGGTTCTGTGTAGGCCACTGGAGCTCCTCCACACCTTCACCTTGTCAAACCATGTCTTTATTAAGCTGGTTTTGTACAAAGACAAGCTGGAACAGAAAAGTGTTCTTCTCCAAACTGCTGCCACAAAGTTGGAAGTGTATAATTGTCTATAATGCCTGACTATGCTGTAGCATTAACTTCAGCTATTACTGGAACATTCACAAGAGGCCCAAACCCTGAAAAACACTAGGGCTGGATATCGCCACTGATTACCCGAATCGATTCGATCCCGATTCACAAGGTCCCAATTCAATTCGATTTCCGATTTGATTCGATTCAATATGGATTCATTTGGGGATATCTCAGTTACAATAATGTTTTGTTTGAATATGAAAATAGATTTTCAGAGAACTAATGTGGTAAATGTACAAGGAACACTCAACCTACCATTACTAAAAACATTAGTGTTGTTACGGCTGTGCCTATGTGTGTCGTGCCCTGTCTGTGTTTCCTGTGTGTGTGTTTGTTTGTCTGTCTACCTCCATCTCTATAGGTGGCGCTGTCCCTGATCCTGGAGGCTGCAAGTGAAGCCCATCCATAAAGTACCGAAAAGACGGCAAAATCCCAAAACAAAAGAGCAAAGGGCAGAGAGAGAAGGAAGAGAGAGAGAACTTGTGGTTGAGCTGTTGATTTCGTGTATTGTATTGTAACCTGAGTTTGGTGTGCTGACCTCAGGTTTTACATATTGTGTTTATAGTCTGTAAATAGTGTTGTTGTTTCTTTTGTTTATGCTGGAAGGGGGTAAGTGCCATTTTCTTTGGGTTAAAGGTTTTTTTCTCCTGTTTTGGTTGAGTTAGGGAGTTAGGTTAGTTGCCTGTCCTTTGTTTGATTTTTGTTTTGTTTAGGTAGTTTTGTGGGGGTGGAATTAGAGTGGGTTTTGGTTTGTTATTTGTTATTTGGTTTGTTTTGGCCTGACTTACCCATGGAGATATGGCTTATTATTGTATATATCTGTAAATAAGACAAGCTCGGTGTGGTTTCTTGTGAAAGAAACCCCCCCACCCCAACCCCACCCCCAGTCTGCCCTTAGATAGGAACGTAACAGTGTTTATATGTTTAGAGATGTAAGGATCGATCGGCTATGTTTCGGTATCGGCCGATTTTTAATCAAAATATGTGATCAGTGATCGGTCGATATTTCTCCAATTTAGTCGATCCCGACAGCCAATCGATGGCGTTAAAGAAATGAGCCTAATTTCTGTATTTCCAGTTAGCGTTTCATCCAGAAAGAGGAGAACCCCCTCGGGCCAGTTCCCTGCAATTCCTATCTGAACAACTAGGTGGAAATACATACCCTTTAATTTTCCACAGACTGATAGAACGCATGTCCGTCTGGAAGTGTTTTACCGTATGTGACTCAGACTCATCCAGGATGTTTTTAAAATGTGTAAAATCAGCGTCTCTTGTTGAGGAACCAAGACAAAGACATTTAACTCTACTAATCTGATACGACACTGCACACAGCTGAACATAGTGAGTATCAGTAAACAGCAGAGCTAGCACGCTCAGCTAGCACAAAACAAACAACCCAGAACACCATACAGACCAGATCTGACCGGTACAAACAGAACAGCAGCAACAATTCAAGATCTACATTTAATGATTACAGTTTTTAGTTTAAAATAAGAGTCTGCGTTTAATGACTGTAGTTTTTACTACATTTATTTTATTTTTTAGTTTAAAATTAGGGTCTAAAGAGTAATGCTATCTCAGGTTTATACTAATCGATATCGGATTATTCAAATGAAGATCAATTTGAATCAAAAAATAGTTTTTTTTAAACACACCCCTAAAAAACACACCCAGATTGTATGTGGTCTCCCACCTGACGGCTGATCTGTTGTTGCTCCTAGATGCGTCCATCACACAACAGTAGCTATTATAGTTGCCCGGGGAAAATCTAGCAGGTCAGAAATGTCACAAACTGACTTATATAATAGTGCCGTCTTTTGAAGTCACTGAGCCTCTCAGCACGTCACGTTCTACAGCCAGTGTTTGCGTACGTAGATTGTATGGTTATGAGCTCAGTGATTAGAAGGGCTGTGCACATGCTTTTGGCCATATTGTGTGTTGAAGCTTCAGTGGAGTTGCATGCTTTGACCTGAATTTGAATAAATCACAGGACGGTCTCTGGGGCATGAACTCCTAAAGATGCCCTGTTGTTTTCGTCACCAAGATGTTTGCAGTTGTGAATTGGAGTGTCAGGTTATCAAACAAAAACAGGTAAACACAAATATAGACGCGATTTAGTCAACAATGGGCTGGAAAACACAGAAGCCGAAACAGGCAAAAGGCGAAACCAGCTGAGACGAAACAGGGCTGGGTTTAGAGCTTGGTCAGAAACGGGCAATAGAAGGTCGAAAACCAGAAATAGAATTCCCACACAGGGGAAAAACTATGAGAGGAAAAACAGGTTGAAAACGGAATGGCAATCAGAGTAGATAAACGCTCAGTAGGCACATAGTGGCAATACTTCTCACTGAAGGGTTAGACAGGTAGGGTTAAATAGGGTTGTCAAATGCCTGACAGCTGTGGGAAATTAGAACTCCGGAGACCCAAAGCCTAGATGATTGGTGGAATGAGGTGGCGTGCTGGCCCCGTGATCTCCAGATGGATTATGGGAGTTCGGAGTGTGGCGTGACATGGAGCTACAGCAGATTGCACTTGTTGTTCCATCACATCCCACAGATGCTGGATTGAACTCCTCATCATGTTCCTCAGACCATTCCTGGAAAACTGTGGCAGGACGCCTTATCCTACTAACAGAAGCGGCAGTATACTGTAGCCGTGAAAGGCTGTAACTGGTCCACAAAAATGTAGATGGCGAGTGTCTAATTGATGGCCATATGAATGCCCAGATTCAGGGTTGCCAGCAGAACATTACCCAAAGCACCTCAAAGCACCACACTTTCTTCACCAGCGTGTCTGCTTCCCAAAGTGCATCCTGGTGCCATCACTTCCTCATCTAAACGCTGCACATGTACCCTTTAATCCATGTCATATGAAAGAAAACAAAACTCTCTTGACTAGATGACCTGTTTCCACTGATCCCAGGTCCGGTTCAAATGTTCACATGCCCTCTGTAGGCACTTGGGTGGTGAACTAGGGTCAGCATGGGCACTCTTACCATCTTGTTGTTATTGTAAACACACCTGACCACTTCTCCTGCATCTAACATGTTGATCACGGCAGCCGACTGTTGGCTTTCCATCTAATATATCCCAGATCATTAACATGCTACTGTGTTATGAGTAAACATCATTCACGTCATCTGTTAGTGGTTGTAATGTTTTGGCTCACCGGTGAAGATACATGCGTTCATTTTTTTTTAACATCACAACAATGATCAAATCAGACCAGGCTGTTTTGCAGTTCAGTGGACTGTAAAGACTTGAAGAGCTTTAAACTTCAAAACATATACAAGCTCAAACTCTTTTAAACATTTCTTTTTGTTTTTCTTACCACTACTTATTCACCCCAGTGTACTAGAGCTGGTTTGAAGAGGGTCCAATCAGAGTACAGTCAACTTCAGCCCAAATTATCTGGACACACTGCTTTTTAAGTCAATGCAGGCGGATGTATGAGGAACACTGAGCTTAACGTATACACATGAAGGGTCTGGACAGTTGAGTCTGAGATTAACTCAGGATATTTTAACACTTCTCCAAAGTTAGAAGTTGATCCATGTTCTGCTTCCAAGTACTCCAACCAATGGGCTATTTTCTTTTTTCAGTGATAGAAGCTTGACAGCTTTCAGACCCACTGGTGGTGTGTTAGAGAGAGTGTGAGAGTGTGTTGTGCTGGCGTAAGTGGATCAGAGACAGCAGGGCTGCTGGAGTTTAAACACCTCAGTGTCACTGCTGGACTGAGAACAGCCCACCAACCAAAACTATCTGGAGGACCGTGGGCCGTGTAGGACTATAGAACAGATGAACTATCTTCTCTTGCTTTACATCCACAAGGTGGACCAGTAAAAAGAGTGTCTAACAGAGTGGACAGTGAGTGGACACAGTGTTTAAACACAGTGTCTGATCCACTCACGCCAGCACAACCTACACTAACACACCAGTGCTGAGAATGATCCACCGCCTAGATAATAGCTGCTCTGTGGTGGTCCTGTGAGGGTCCTGATCATTGAAGAACAGGGTAATAAAGTATACAGAGAATCAAATGGACTACAGTCTGTAATTGTAGAACTACCGAGAGCTCCAATAGGGTCAGTGGAGCTGGTGAAATGGACACTGAGTGGTGGTTTTGATGTCACGGCCTGACCCGGCTTACTTGCGGCTACTAGAGTTCGTTACAGTGAGAAGCTCCGTGTTTGAGGCTGAATGTTCTCCTGAACTGACGCTGATGTTCTGCAGAGTCTTCTGTTCTGAGCAGTTAGAGAGGAGATCAGTTTCATGGCTTATCATTACATAAGCGCGTGCTATCGAGAGAGAAAAGGAGGGAGGGAGGGAGTGAGGGAATGAGCGAGGGAAGGAGGAGGAGGGGGGGCAGAATTGGTGCAGAATTGGAAGCCCAGTAAAAACGCTGCATTCCCTAACGGAGCTGGCGCTGTCCGCGGTGCTGAAGCACCAGCAGATAGATCACTGAACGAGGGTCGCCGAACCCCCTCAGTGCACCATGCAATATAGATGAGGAGACCAGATCAGATTCCCAGTACACGTAGGAAGAGCAGCCCATTCAGCCCCAGCGCTCTGTCAACAGGGGTGTAGGTATGTGGTGATGGTGGGATTTGGAGGGTTGGTTAAGGGGGGCTGCCGTTGACCATATTGATCACTCTGTAAAACAAAGCCTGTCTGTGGTGGTCTTACCTGCGCTGAAGCCGCCCGGACAACCAGGTACATCGCGGTCAGAAGAGTCAACATTGTTCTTTATCCCTCCTTCTGCTTCTCTCTCTCTCTCTCTCTCTCTCTCTCTCTTTCCCTCTCTCCTCTCTTCACTCCCTCTCTGCTGTAACGAGGGGGGTTTGGGGATCTCGAGCGTGCAGAGAGACGCAGGGCGGTGCAGCGCGCGAAACCACAGCCGAATGTGTCCCCCAAATCTGCCCACCGTCACGCTCCGTGGACTCCCCCTCCTGCTTCTGCAGCGCCCCCACTCGGCCGCTCCGCTCCGCGCGGCTAATGAGCTTTGAGGGACTAAAATAGAGGCTCGCGGTGGAAATCTCTCTCCGCCAGGGGTGAGGTGTGTGTGGGGGCGGAGTGACGTCACTGGCCAAGTCGCAATTGATGAACTACAGCGCAGAGAAAAACAACAAAAACAACAAAAACACAGCCACACGTACAAACTACCGCCGCTGCCCTTATTAATAACCTAATAAACTAATATCTAATAATCTAATAATCTATTAGCTCTGTGTTCTACGGAGTTCAGAGTGCTCAGCACTGACTCAGAGGGTCCCCTGTTTATAGCCAGGGTTAAATATTAATACATGAACAAATATCCAGTTGAACAGCTGAATAATAATATTACTAATAATAAGGATGATGCTGATAATAATAATAAATATAAAACATGTATCACTCTCCATTAAATGACCTCGAGCTGAATAAGTCATAACTTTAACGGGCTTGATATTTATTTATTTATTTACTTATTTATTTATTGGACTTTATTTTATTATTCATGTAGTGGACTGGCTCAATATGTATGTAGGTATTTATTTATTTATTCGTGTAGTGGACTGGTTCGATATTTATTTATTTATTTATTTATTTATTTATTTATTTATTTATTTATTTTTGTGGTGGTCTGGCTCGACATTGGGCTTTACTACTACTAATACTACTACTACTAATACTATATATTATATATATAATACTATCTTCTAAAATAATAATTTATTATTATTTATATACTTTTTATTATTTATTATTTATTATTGTACAAGATAATATATATTAATTAAATAATAATGTTAATAATAATAATGCATAAAAAATACTTTTTTGCTTTCTATTTAGTTGTTGTTTTAAAAAAATCTATAGTTTGTCAAGTATCTATCTATCTATCTATCTATCTATCTATCTATCTATCTATCTATCTATCTATCTATCTATCTTTCTTTCTTTCTTTCTCTTGAAAATTGTTGTGTGAAGTAAGTCTGGTCATAGGGCCAGCGCAGAGCGAACAGAAACTCTTTTCCAACGCGTTCCATCACGGTGAATAAAGGGACATTAAAATATGCCACACGGTGGCGCTGCAGTACTGCCTTCAGTCTTCAGTGAGCAGGCGTTAGGCTGCAGTACTTCAGCTGGACAGAAGAGGGCGCCAATTCACCGTAAAACGGAAACAGCGACCACAGCAGAGGTCACTTTATAAACCCAGAGTCCATCACTGTAGACTAATCCACACAGTGTACAGTTCTATTTAAAACTCATAAATAAACAAATAAACAAACAAGTGATCAAACAAGTAAACAGAGTGTAGTTCTCTGTTATTAGAGCTCAGCTGAAAGAGTGATTAGACTGTTTGGCATTCTTTAATAAACACATCATATTCAGAGACATCACGCTTCATTAAACAGCCTCCAGCCGAACAGGCCTCAACCTGAGCTAATACAATGAGCTTAGGAGAGCCACACGGAGAAGAACTTGCTGTAATTTCTCGTTTTTAAGGAGAATTCCACAGATCTTTCACATTTTCTTAAAAACCATTCATTAAGATGTTAACAGAGTCTGCTCTAGTTAAACTTACAGTCAGCACTGATCACAGTGATGGTGGTGGGAACCAGACGTCTGAAGAGTTAACTTTTAAAAGTTGCCTCACATGAAGACGGTTATGAATACCCTGCCTTACGACTGCTTTAAGAATTTCAAGATATGCGTTTAGGTTGGAGAATATTTTATAGGAGGTACAAATGTGTTTATTTAAAAATACATGAGGAAATTAGTGTATTAAAATTTTACTTATTTTATTATTGCTCTCCACTGCTGCTCCCATGATCCCCCAAGCAGGACTACCATCACCCATTAACTAAGCAAGACTGGGACATATATGCACCGGGCACTCACTTATTGGTTTATCAGTCTACTCAGTCTTTAATAGGAACAATAGCATTGATGTGTTCGCTGCACATCATGTCCTGAGGTGAACCCTCAGGGCCTTCTAGGCCTTAATTATAACTCTGCAGGTACTACAGTGCTAATGTTGATTCATTGTTATGTTTGGATGGAAACAACATTTTTGAAATGCCCCCAAAACTGGCAGTTATTTATTTATTTTTTTTAAATGTCCTAGCCAAACTGAATCACACTAGGCCTGGGAAACATAAAACTATACATGGGCCATCTAAGTGGTTCTAACAACAAATCCATTGAATTAAATATGTCGGTTAAAAAAGGAAATATGATACATTTATTTGCTGTTGTCCAGGTGAAGCTGTGTTGGCCTGCCCTGGTCACATGAGGACAATAGCAGGTTCCCAAACAATACAATATAACTGTGGGTTATAGCCTATTGCTGACAGACAGCAGTGTTATTATCATATAACATTTTAAAGTAAACAAAATAAAACAATGGCAAGATGTTGTACATATGAACAAGGAAGACAGGTTTACATAAACACAACAACCACTGCTACACGTCTTCATAAAGAATCAATAAAAATCAACAAAACAACAGACAACACCAGCAAACTTAAAACACTAAACAATAAGGCACGCTAAGCTAAAGCATACTGTCACAGCGGGTGAGGAAAACATGTTTTTCCATTTTTGTCTGATTCTTTTCTGTGTGGAAGTAAAGAGTTCACAAATCAAAGCTATGAGGTCTTGCTCTTACCAATCAGCCTGGCTGAGGTGATGGTGGATAGTGGAACTTTTCCCAAACAATAATTTGAGAAGAAACCAAAGTTAAACCGTTTAGAGCAGAGGTCACTAATAGGTGGGCCGCAGTCCGGGTCCGGACCCAGATGCCGTCCAGTGCAGAGCCAAACCGATAAACTACTGAGAATTGGGGTTTACATTTTAAAGTGTTTAAGCGCCGCAGTAAACTCACAAACCAATCACTTGCGTTGTTCACCAAAGGCGCTCCTCAAAGCCAATCAGATCTGAGCAGATTCGGGAGTGCGGTGCACACACAGGCGAGGTACGAAGCGAGAAGCAGCAGTCGGAGAGTAAATAAGGAAAAAGAAAAGACGATGGTGAAAACAGCTTTTCAACCAGTAATGGAGACACATATGTTTATTCAGGCAGCTTTAAACCAACAGCTCAAGAAGTGAAACAGAATTAACAAGAAGCTGCAGGTTTTATTTACTTTTTCTATAATAAACACTATAAAAGCACTTTTAAAAAACAAACAAAGCTTTTTTTGGCATTTAAAACTATAAATATAATATAAAAAAATAAATATAGTTGAAATATACTGAACGGTATTTGTCATTTGGTTTATTTCAGTTGCTGATGACATGAAATGCCAATAGAACTACTAGGCTACTTAAGTATACAGGATATGGCGCTGAATCATAACACAAGTTATGGTCATAACACAAACACGGTCCGGACCTTGGCCTGAGGAAGTTCCCTCTGACTGGACCTCACTGAATTACTGAATAAATACCTCTGATCTAGAGCATTATGATCAGCTGTAACGCAAGAAAAAGGCCCAAATTAGTTCATATATTATGCTGTGCAGCCAGTAAAGTTTCCACCGTGAGCTAAAACAGCTGTTTAGACTTTGACACAATTACTCGTTGGCACGGTGGCGTAGAGGTTAGCACAATTGCCTCCCAGTAAGATGCTTGAGTGGGTTTCCTCCAGGTACTCCAGTTTCCCCCCACAGTCCAAACACATGCATGTTAGGTTGATCCTCACTCTAAACTGCCTGTAGGTGTGAGTGTTGGCCATGCGATGGACTGGCGACCTGTCCATGGTGTACTCCGCCTTCAGCCAATGATAGTGGGATTGGCTCCAGTGGAAAATAATGGATGGATGGATGCTCACTGGGCCCCCCTAGTGGCTAAAACCATAGGATGATCCAGAACTGGTCATAGAGTCATGTTTGGACTGACCAGGCATGGCCACACCAAATGATTTCCAAATATTCAAACCAGTGCTTAATTTGATGTGCTTAAAGATCCAGCACCTCTCGTATTTCGAGTACCTGCATTCCGGAACCTATTCATATGGATCCAGCACCTCTGTGAGGTTTTTTATTTTAACATGGGGATTTATTTATGGAATTTATTTAAAGGAATGAAGAGATGGAGGAACAGTGTTGGTGATGATAAAGGAATGAAGAGATGGAGGAACAGTGTTGGTGATGATAAAGGAATGAAGGGATGAAGGAACAGTGTTGGTGATGATAAAGTAATGAAGGGATGAAGGAACAGTGTTGGTGATGATAAAGGAATGCAGGGGTGAAGGAACAGTGTTGGTGATGATACAGGAATGAGGGGATGAAGGAACAGTGTTGGTGATGATAAAGGAATGAAGGGATGAAGGAACAGTGTTGGTGATGATAAAGGAATGAAGGGATGAAGGAACAGTGTTGGTGATGATAAAGTAATGAAGGGATGAAGGAACAGTGTTGGTGATGATAAAGGAATGAAGGGATGAAGGAACAGTGTTGGTGCTTATAAAGGAATGAAGGGATGAAGGAACGGTGTTGGTGATGATAAAGGAATGAAGGGATGAAGGAACAGTGTTCACAGACAGTGGTTTCTGGAAATCTTCCTGAGTCGATAGTGATCAGACTCAGGCCTGTTTTCAATGCAGTGCTGTCTGAGGGCCCAAAGATCACGAGCATCCAGTATTGACTGTCGGCCTTGTCCCTTGCGCACAGGGATTTCTCCAGATTCTCTGAAACCTTAGATGACATTGTGTACTGTAGATAGTGAGATCTCCCAAATGTATCCACAAGTTCTAGACATTGATCCCAATCCCAGATTGGCGACCTTCTCTTTTAAGCTGCAAGTTGCTCCTCCAGCTGTTTTTTATTAGCACCTACTTTCCCAGCCTTTTGTAGCCCCTGTGCCAACATTATTTTTTGTGTTGCCGTTTGTGCCGGATTGTTTATATATAGGAAAGTTCATTTGTCTTCGTGGAAACATGTGAATAGTTTACACAGCAGGTGGTCTAACTACCCCCTTTACCCCTCGTTGCTCACTAGCAGCTCAACACAAACGGCTACAGGCCAGTTTACTTTCATCTTAGTCTGTAATTAATTAGTGGATCAGCGTCTGTCAGTCTCTCCTTCTCCACTTCAGCAGTTACTGTAGCTTTAAGACACGTCTGTCGTGCGGTCAGTCATGTGGAAATAACCGTACGACTGGTTCCTAATAAATGTTGTCATACTTGCTGTATGTGTCATCAGCAGAACAGCTACTCTCTCTCTCTCTCTCCCTCTCTCTACCACTCTTCTCTCTCTCTCTCCCTCTCTCTACCACTCTTCTCTCTCTCTCCCTCTCTCTACCACTCTTCTCTCTCTCTCTCCCTCTCTCCCTCTCTCTACCACTCTTCTCTCTCTCTCTCTCTCTCTCTCTCTCTACCACTCTTCTCTCTCTCTCCCTCTCTCTACCACTCTTCTCTCTCTCTCTCTCTCTCCCTCTCTCTACCACTCTTCTCTCTCTCTCTCCCTCTCTCTACCACTCTTCTCTCTCTCTACCACTCTTCTCTCTCTCTCTCCCTCTCTCTACCACTCTTTTCTCTCTCTCTCTCTCTCTCTCTACCACTCTTCTCTCTCTCTCTCTCCCTCCCTCTCTCTACCACTCTTCTCTCTCTCTCTCTCTCCCTCTCTCTACCACTCTTCTCTCTCTCTCCCTCTCTCTACCACTCTTCTCTCTCTCTCTCCCTCTCTCTACCACTCTTCTCTCTCTCTCTCCCTCTCTCTACCACTCTTCTCTCTCTCTCTCTCCCTCTCTCTACCACTCTTCTCTCTCTCTCTCTCCCTCTCTCTACCACTCTTCTCTCTCTCTCCCTCCCTCTCTCTACCACTCTTCTCTCTCTCTCTCTCCCTCTCTCTACCACTCTTCTCTCTCTCTCTCTCTCTCTCTCCCTCTCTCTCTCTCTCTCCCTCTTTCTACCACTCTTCTCTCTCTCTCTCTCTCTCTCTCTCTCTCTCTCTCTCTCTCTCTCTCTACCATAGTGACTGACAGCACTGAACATCACCTCTCTCTCTCTCTCTCTCTCTCTCTCTCTCTCCCTCTACCACTCTTCTTCTCCCTCTCTCTCTCTCTCTCTCTCTCTCTCTCTCTCTCTCTCTCTCTCTCTCTCTGCCAGATTGACTGACAGCACTGAACATCACCCCTCTCTCTCTCTCTCTCTCTCTCTCTCTCTCTCTCTCTCTCTCTCTTTCTCTCTCTCTCTCTCTCCCCCTCCCTCTTTCTCTCTGTATAACTCTCTATCTGTATTTTTTCTCTTTCTCTCTCTCTCTCTCTCTCTCTCTCTCTCTCTCTCGCTTTCTCTCTCTCTCTCTCTCTTTCTCTCTCTCTCTCTCTCTCCCTCTTTCTCTCTGTATAACTCTATATCTGTATTTTCTCTCTCTCTCTCTCTCTTTCTCTGTCTCTCTCTCTTTCTCTTTCTCTCTCCCATTCTTCTTTTCTCTCACTCCGTCTCTCTCTCTCTCCCTCTACCACTCTTCTTCTCCCTCTCTCTCTCTCTCTCTCTCTCTCTCTCTCTCTACCAGAGTGACTGACAGCACTGAACATCACCCCTCTCTCTCTCTCTCTCCCCCTCCCTCTTTCTCTCTATATAACTCTCTATCTGTATTTTCTCTCTCTCTCTCCCATTCTTCTTTTCTCTCACTCCATCTCTCTCTCTTTCTCTCTCTCTCTCTCTCTCTCTCTCTCTCTGTCTCTCTCTCTCTCTCTCTCTCTCTCTCTCTTTCTCTCTCTCTCTCTCTCTCTCTCTCTCTCTCTGTCTCTCTCTCTCTTTCTCTCTCTCTCTCTCTCGCTCTCTCTCTGAAGGAAATGAACAGTATGTGTTGTTTGTGTCAGTCAGGTAAGAGTTTCCTGTGCGCTCTCGGTAATTACACCCTCAGTGACAGGCACTGTCAGTGTGTGGATTAGTGGAGCAAGGCATGCTGGGAATGTAGTCTTATTAGCTAGTTTACCATCAGCACAGTGCAGTACTATTATCACCCAAACGCTGCAGCACACTGACTGGACTTCAGTGACCGGCTGCGCTAAGACTCAGAGAAGACCTTACGCCAGTCGCACCAATCACAGGTCCCTCCAGACGCAGCTAAGACCACTTAAAGCCCTTCACAGTGAAACCTGAGCGCAGTGAGTCACACAAAACTATCAAAACCAACTGCAAACATTTAGTATTGCACAAACTAGCAGCTTGTTTTGATTAAACAACACACTGTTCTTAATATAAAGTCATACATGAGGTGTAATTTTCATATTCACTGCACTTTTTATTACTTTTTAATCAACTTTGTATGTTTTTAGAGCAGTCATTGCCATTTCTCTCTCTCTCTCTCTCTCTCTCTCTCTCTCTCTATATATATATATATATATATATATATATATATATATATCATGGGGGCTGGAACCAATCCTGGCGTCATCAGGCAAAAGCGGGGTACACCATGGACAGGTCACCAGTTCATTGCATGCCCAACACACTTGTGCACACACCACACCTACGAGCAATTACATGCATACCATGCATAACCTAACATGCATGTGTTTGGACTGTGGGAGGAAACCGGAGTACCCAGAGGAACCCACTCAAACACGGAGAGAACATATACACTCCACACAGAACCACCCGGACCGGGAATCCAACTTCCTATGAGGGGACAGTGCTGACCACTACACCACTATGTTTGTATATATATATCGTCACAGCCAGGTTTTTCTTATTAGTAATAATAGTAATAATATTCGTGATCATAACACATATGGAATTTCTTCTAGGGTCAGAATAAAACATCTGGTTGTGTTTAAAGAATGTTTAGAGGGTCTTTTACAAATGAGCTCATTTGCTCGGATGCAGGTTTACATACTTTGAACATTCTGACCAGCAGCAGAACTGAGGAAGACAGTGTACACGCTGAGATCTTGTTGATTCTGAAAAACAGCTCTGGAGGTTATTTTTTCCTGTAAAATGACTCCAACCTTACTGTTTAAACTGGTCTTTCAACACATTCATATAAATAATATCTTCATAAATATAAAATATATATTCAGTCAGGTGTGTATATACTGTATATGTGTATATATCAAGCGAACTTTTTTAATTTTATGCCCAATTTCTGTTTATCCCTTGAGTTTATTATTAACTTAATGAAAGCGTAATGAAAAGTGCACTACTGCATAGGCAACAGCTTAAAGGACAGACTGCATAGGTTATGCTTAGCGCCAGTTGCCGTGGAGACCCGCAGAAGGACACAGGAGCACTGTGGGTAATCTATCCTTGACACACACTTCAACCCGGAGCCCGTGGTCCGCTCTGTGATTGGTGGGTCGTACACTTGTCTGCTCTGCATGACTGAGAATGCGGCTCGACGAGCTCCGCCAGAAACACACAAACAATGACAGGACGAAACATAATATTCAGTTCTGGACACAAAGTACACAAACGCAGTGCTTGAGTCGAAGGAAAGATTAAATAAAAGTGTATAACATACATATATATATATATATATATATATATGTAAATACACGAAAATAATATAACTTTGAAAGATAATCAAACGGACCTTTCAACGAATTGTACGTAATTGAATAGCTGAGACGTAAACAGAGATGTTCAGAGTGGGTTTGGTGTGAAACGCTCTGTTCTAGAGAAACTCGAAGTCTGAATTGTTCACAGTGGTGGTGAATGGAACCAGACGTCCACCTCTAAAAGCTCCCTTACAAAACTTGATGAACTTCATGAAACGCCTACAAATAAACTGCCTGTTAAAACTGTTTCAGAATATTTTTGATGAACTGAAGCATTTTGGGAGAGGTACAAGGCTAAACAATCCACACAAGAATTCTTTCATATCAACATTACATACTATGACTGTCCAAAAACAACCCTGTGCTCATTCCTGTATTGCATATCTTCTAAACTGCTTATTCTTCTGGGTTGTTGTGGGTGCTGGAGCTTATTGGGCAGAAGGCAGGCAACACCCTAAGCAGGCCACCAGTCCATTACAGGGCAGACATGCATACCCATTCACAAAGTGGGACAATTCAGCATCTCCAAATCACCTGACTGCATGTCTTTGGACGGTGAGAGAAAACTGGAGCACCTGGAGCACCAGGTTGTTATCCACAAGCTGACAAACAAAACATTTCCCAAATGCACTGTGTCCCGCTGTGATATGAGCTTATAATCTATTGCTGGCAGCAGTGCAGTTATCTTTCTGCATGTTCCAAACTATTGTTGAAAAACAAAACCATAACAAGATTACACGAACAATAACAAGAACATGGGTTAACATGAAGACAACAACCAATGCAGCACTTCTTAACAAGCATTACATTTACCCCAGTGAAGACCGAATCAATTAACATCAGGTAGCTGAGACCAAGTACACAATAATGTGTTCCACTGTCTGCTCAGCTCAACACCTATCCACTCTTCCTTTAGACTTTGTGCATCTAGGAGTAGCTTCCTGACTCATGGCTCCTCCAGCACCTGTCTGAACTGCTGATAGAGAGCTGTGGTAAACGCAGTAAGGCCATCATGTTGCATTTCACAGTCAGGCCCACAAGCACCTGAAGTGCTTTTCCTTCAAGGGCCAGGCACAGCTGTATTGTGGTCATGGTTGTTCTCCGGCCGTGATGCAGGGCTACCATTTGCAGCTGGGCAGAGTACAGCTCCCAGGCACATTTGTTGGGAATTCCAGGAACCTTTCTTAGCCATCACTGGGTCTTCTGCCTGCCACCGCAGGTCAGGAGTAGCCCTCAGTACCCCACTGTGCCAGTCTTATTCGCAGCTACTGTTAATGCACCACTCAACTGCTCATCTTCTTGGTGGTGCTATCCCACTTCTGACACCAATGTGGTGGCGACATTGCAGTTACAGGCAATCGCTCTTAACTCTGAAGGCCTGACCAAGATAGTGAACTGGAAGAGAAAATAAAGTGTATTATTAGGAATGTTGTGGACAGTGTTCAGATTAAAGTTAAGCTAAGCTTACATTTGGTCATCATCACTCACATAGGCCCTCTATTGGCTTAGGCCTCTGGGCATGCGCTAATAAAACCCATGAAATGATTTGTGCTTTTAGCCAAGTAAGTAGTATCCTATGCTAGGAACCAGCACAGCCCAGCTCCTAAATTCCCACAGTCCCACAGATTAACACAGTTAAGCCGTTAATCTTAACGCGCTAATACCGTGTTTAGATGTTGGTGTGTTAGCGTGAAACGGATGGCACGGAGCCATGAAAAATGAGATGACCTGAGGTACATGAGTCACATCCGCAGAGCTGTGGCCTAGAAGGAAACCAGCTTCCTTTGGTGGTTGATTTTATTCATTTGGGGGGTAAAAACAGGCACCACAATGTAAAAACCCAGTTTCTTTGGATTCATCCCATGCTATGAAAGCCCAGCCCTCACTTTTCCAACACTGAAACAACATCTGCATATGCTGAGGCAATGCTCTCTTCTGTAAACATGTTAAGAAGCAATATATAAATGTTAGATTTAAGCCAGTTTGGGATGTTTACCATGTTAAGGCCTTTGTACCAAAAGGTCAGACTTGCTTTTGAGTTTCATTCGTCTGTTGAAGCTCATGTTCAGACGGCTCTCAGGTGGATTTGATCTACTTGGCAAAGTCTTTCGCACAAATCAGTGCATTAGCACGAAATAAGGCTATAAGTATATTTGGCTTATTACACTGGCAGACTTATTTTCCACTTAATACAAGCATTTAACAACGAACCACCAAAACACTGAACTGAACTGAACTGAACTTAAAGCACCATGAGAAAGGTTTGAACTCTGTGGCCCCCCATTTCTGCTGGTAAGTCACACCACAGAGTGTTAATGTAATGGTGCGCTTGATCGGTATCTTAACGTGAGCAACTTGCGTTCGGCCAAAAACACACACAGACATACGCACAGTCGCATTCCGCAGGGGATTAACGAACAGAAGCGGGATTCGTATCTTTGTAATCCGGATTATATCGTTAAAGATTAAGCGATACGGCAAGACAGAGCAGAGACACAAACGCGATCGTTACAGGTTCTCATCGAGGTTTGAATGTTGTCGGTGAGGCATCAGACACAACAGTGGCGGGCAGACGTCCTGTCTCGGCCTCCATGAGGGTGCCGGTGCCACTCTTTGGCCCACTCACTAAGGATAAGTCGTCCTATCCTGACACGTACGCTGCGTGTGACGCGCTGGGGTATTTCCAGTGCAGTAGGGTGGTTTGAGGTGCTTGAAGATTTGGGATAAAGTTTGGGTCTCCAGTGAAATTAGACAGCAGAAGGAACGAAGGTCAAAGTCGCCAGCTGTGTCCTGTCAGAGCGGGTTAACTGTGGAGAACAATGCACTGTCAAAGTCAGAAGATCAAAGGTCAAGACTAATGCCACATTATGACGGTGGACAGGCGATAATAAGACATGAAGGTTCAATGTCTTTCAGTCATTGGAGTGTTCAGTTAAGTGTTCTGTTTTCCTATCGGTCACTGGCTGCAGCACAGGAATAAACTAGGTTATGGTTAGTATCATGTAGTGGATACTATGGTATCATGTAGCAGTTACACTGCTGCCCTCCATACTGTAGACTGGGATTTGATTTCCCACCTGGGTAAACACCTTACACTATACCAATAAGAGACCTTGGGCAAGACTCCTAACACTAACTTTACCTACCTGTGTACAGGTAAACTGTAACACTACCTTCACCTACCTGTGTACAGATAAACTGTAACACTACCTTCACCTACCTGTGTACAGATAAACTGTAACACTACCTTCACCTACCTGTGTACAGGTAAACTGTAACACTACCTTCACCTACCTGTGTACAGGTAAACTGTAACACTACCTTCACCTACCTGTGTACAGATAAACTGTAACACTACCTTCACCTACCTGTGTACAGGTAAACTGTAACACTACCTACACCTACCTGTGTACAGGCTTACTCTAAAACTAACTTTACCTACCTGTGTACAGGTAAACTGTAACACTACCTTCACCTACCTGTGTACAGGTAAACTGTAACACTACCTTCACCTACCTGTGTACAGATAAACTGTAACACTACCTTCACCTACCTGTGTACAGGTAAACTGTAACACTACCTTCACCTACCTGTGTACAGGCTTACTCTAAAACTACCTTTATCTACCTGTGTACAGGTAAATTGTAACACTACCTACACCTACCTGTGTACAGGCTAACTCTAAAACTACCTTTACCTACCTGTGTACAGGTAAACTGCAACACTACCTTCACCTACCTGTGTACAGGTAAACTGTAACACTACCTTCACCTACCTGTGTACAGGTAAACTGTAACACTACCTTCACCTACCTGTGTACAGATAAACTGTAACACTACCTTCACCTACCTGTGTACAGATAAACTGTAACACTACCTTCACCTACCTGTGTACAGGTAAACTGTAACACTACCTTCACCTACCTGTGTACAGATAAACTGTAACACTACCTTCACCTACCTGTGTACAGGTAAACTGTAACACTACCTTCACCTACCTGTGTACAGGTAAACTGTAACACTACCTTCACCTACCTGTGTACAGGTAAACTGTAACACTACCTTCACCTACCTGTGTACAGGTAAACTGTAACACTACCTTCACCTACCTGTGTACAGATAAACTGTAACACTACCTTCACCTACCTGTGTACAGGTAAACTGTAACACTACCTACACCTACCTGTGTACAGGCTTACTCTAAAACTAACTTTACCTACCTGTGTACAGGTAAACTGTAACACTACCTTCACCTACCTGTGTACAGGTAAACTGTAACACTACCTTCACCTACCTGTGTACAGATAAACTGTAACACTACCTTCACCTACCTGTGTACAGGTAAACTGTAACACTACCTTCACCTACCTGTGTACAGGCTTACTCTAAAACTACCTTTATCTACCTGTGTACAGGTAAATTGTAACACTACCTACACCTACCTGTGTACAGGCTAACTCTAAAACTACCTTTACCTACCTGTGTACAGGTAAACTGCAACACTACCTTCACCTACCTGTGTACAGGTAAACTGTAACACTACCTTCACCTACCTGTGTACAGGTAAACTGTAACACTACCTTCACCTACCTGTGTACAGATAAACTGTAACACTACCTTCACCTACCTGTGTACAGATAAACTGTAACACTACCTTCACCTACCTGTGTACAGGTAAACTGTAACACTACCTTCACCTACCTGTGTACAGATAAACTGTAACACTACCTTCACCTACCTGTGTACAGGTAAACTGTAACACTACCTTCACCTACCTGTGTACAGGCTTACTCTAAAACTACCTTTATCTACCTGTGTACAGGTAAATTGTAACACTACCTACACCTACCTGTGTACAGGCTAACTCTAAAACTACCTTTACCTACCTGTGTACAGGTAAACTGTAACACTACCTTCACCTACCTGTGTACAGGTAAACTGTAACACTACCTTCACCTACCTGTGTACAGGTAATCTGTAGATCTCTCTGGATAAGAGCGTATGCTGAAAGCTGTAAATGTAAACTTGTTGATGGGATGTTTACTTAACCAGCATTCGTTTTCCAGCATTAACCATAGACTTAATGAAAAAACCACATCTTTAGATTTTCTAAGAAGCATTCATACATGTTCAAAACACTACACAGGAGAGGTGAGCTGTCACTGTTAGTGCTAGGTCTTCAGATTTGGGCCAAAGATGCCAATAAGATCCACTGTAGAAACTGGCACAGCCAACACAATGCTAGTGCAACACAGTGCTAATGCTTGCATATTAAATGTTGTTATTAGCTTCATTTAGAAACGACTGGTGTACAGTTTCAGCATTTCCAGACTCTGTCTTTTCGGTCAAAGGGACCACAGACCTACAGATGCTTTGGCAAAAGTGAGCGAATTAGCAGCTAGCACAATGCTGAAGCTAATACCTGCGCAATAACTCTTATCAACAGCTAGTTTTAGAGGCAGCTGCCACAGATCCACTTGCAAATCTGAAGCCATTAGCTGCCAGCACAGCGATAGCTGCAGAACATTTGTGTCTTTAGTATTTAGCAGCTTGCTAATGCTAGAGTTTGCCTAATAACCAACTTATTTACAGATCCAAGCTAATGAAGAGTGAAGGTGTGAGCAGGTCGTTTCAGAGTGTTAGCTCTTTGCTAATGACTGTTATTAGTAGCTACAGTATCAGAAACAGCAATATTAGAGTTTCATCACTACCAGACGAAGCCTTTTTGGCCGAATGCCTTGTCCCCAGTTGGCATGGTGTCTTCTCACTCTCTCTGTTTCTCTCTGAGCTTAAGTGCTCAAACGTGCCAGCACTTGGAAACAGTGTCAAGTAATTAAGTGCAGTTATGTGTGCCCCTCTCTCTCCCTCTCTAACTTTGACCTTGGCAACTGCGTTCGCTTTCCTTCCTGCTGCCAATCAAATGTTCCGATTTCAGACACACATTCAGTAACCTTGCAGCTGAGCTAACCCTAATAGACGGGCCTGTCCTGAGGCGCCTTTAAGATGTCAAGACTGGTTAAGTTTCTCTGATTGGTTAATTACTGGAGAGGAAACGAGACTGCCAATGAGATGAAGCCAATCTTCTGTACGATTCATTCACACGCAGAGGAAACTGGGGCACGATCACCTGTTCACCATAACAGTGCCCCAGAACTATTTGCCATTTGTGTTTGGAGGAATTGGATCTCCATGTTTAGCCCATTCATGCAATGAGAAACCCACATATACACACGCACTAGTGAGTAGACACACTAGGGGGCAGTCAGCAGCACACTTGCCCAGAGTGGTGAGCAGGCCCATCCACAGCATCCAGGGAGCAGTTGCAGGTTAGGTGCCTTGCTCAAGGGCACTTCAGTCATGTCCTGCCAGGTTCAGGGGGTCGAGGAATCATTCTAGAATTGGAGAATCACTCCAAAATCATTCAATCGTTCTAGAATCATTGTATCATTCAAGAATAAATGAATCTTCCCAGAATTATTGATCATTTTTCTGATTATTCATAGAATCACACTGATTTCAGAACTATTCCAGACTCATTCTTGAATTAATCAATGACACAGATTGCAGGCCCATCGGATTTGTTTTTTTCTGACCTGTGGGGACAACTGTCCACACTGTTATTTGCAAGTGATAACATTGGATTTGTGCGCCCAGACATCAGCAACCAACCTATCTCCATGTGGTTTAACCCACCCCCAAATGTGGTTTGGATCTGATTTGCTATTCAGACTATCAAACCTCAATCAGCATACAATCTATATGTGCCAATTAGATTCAGGCTGAGGCAGGCAGTCTGGACAAGAGCTATAGAACATAGAATCATTCTAGACTCATTAAACTGTTATCAGATCATACAAATATTCGTCTCATTCCTAAATCATGGAATCATACTATGCTCATATTTCCTACTTGTACATGTGTATGTGTGTGTGTGGTGGGGGGTGATGAGTGGAGAGTGTAATTTTGAGTGAGAGAACTCCCTCTGTGTTGTCAAAGTGAAGAGCCATTTTGACCTTCAACCGCAGAATGAACCCTTCCACCTGTCAGCCTGTTCATGTGTCTGAATAGGGATTATATATACACACACACACACACACACACACACACACACACACCCCTGCCAGGTATGAGCATTTCACCACACACACACTCACACACAGACGCATGCACACATCTACATGCCTGCCTGATTTTGTGAGCACATACACTACAGGCCTGAAGTTTTTCAGCAGGGTTCCATTGATCACCATAGCACCATAACATTTGTCAAACATTACATACGGTTAACCCTGTTTATCAGAAATAGGAGTGAGGTATCTCAACGAGAAACACCGTCTCCGCTTATAAATGATGGCAGTTGCTGCGTCAGTTCTTGAGCATGCTGTAGTCCAAGTGAAACACAGGGAGGCAAGTGTGGTGAAAGACCTCACTGCTGTATCAGAGCTCCAGGGCTGTGCGTGTAACCATACGTTCTGTGTCTCAGTATTAAGCTGTATTGCTTGCTTCCTGAACTGACTCGTAAAGGCAGAGGTGCTAGGAAAATATCAGTCCTGTCCAATGAGACGGCACCATTAAACTGTGAAGTCCAGTGAGCACTGATCTGAGCAAGTCTAAACTCAGTCGTGAAGACCCTGGCTACAAATATTAGTTAGATATCCATCCATTATCTTCCACTTTGTCACGCTAGTCGGGGTCACAGGAGGGCTGGAGCCAATCTCAGTGCCATAAGGCGAAGGCGGGGTACACCATGGACAGGTCGCCAGGCCATCGCATGGCCAACACTCACACACTCAAACCTACGGCAGTTTATAGTGAGCGATCAACCTAACATGCATGTGTTTGGACTGTGGGAGGAAACCAGAGTACCCGGAGGAAACCCACCCAGATCATCTTACTGTGAAGAGACAGTGCTGACCACTACACCACCATACTAACCACTACACCACCGTACTAACCACTACACCACCATACTAACCACTACACCACCATACTAACCACTACACCACCATACTAACTACTACACCACCATACTAACCACTATACCACCATACTAACCACTACACCACCATACTAACCACTACACCACCTTACTAACCACTACACCACCATACTAACCACTACATTACCATACTAACCACTACACCACCTTACTAACCACTACACCACCATACTAACCACTACACCACCATACTAACCACTACACCACCATACTAACCACTACATTACCATACTAACCACTACACCACCTTACTAACCACTACACCACCGTACTAACCACTACACCACCGTACTAACCACTACACCACCATACTAACCACTACACCACCTTACTAACCACTACACCACCGTACTAACCACTACACCACCTTACTAACCACTACACCACCGTACTAACCACTACACCACCTTACTAACTACTACACCACCGTACTAACCACTACACCACCGTACTAACCACTACACCACTATACTAACCACTACACCACCGTACTAACCACTACACCACCTTACTAACCACTACACCACCTTACTAACCACTACACCACCATAATAACCACTACACCACCTTACTAACCACTACACCACCGTACTAACCACTACACCACCGTACTAACCACTACACCACCATACTAACCACTACACCACCATACTAACCACTACACCACCTTACTAACCACTACACCACCGTACTAACCACTACACCACCGTACTAACCACTACACCACCGTACTAACCACTACACCACCATACTGACCACTACACCACCTTACTAACCACTACACCACCGTACTAACCACTACACCACCGTACTAACCACTACACCACCGTGGGGGATGGTGTACTAATCAATAGTACCTGAAAAATGTGTGTGGTCTAAAAATTCTGTGTGGAAATGCCCCTAAAAAAGAACCTGGCAAGCCCCTTTGTGGTGCATCCTGAGGCCTCACCAGATCTGTAGACCTTTAGCTTTCTAAAGCCTGGTTCACATTACACGACTGTTTGAGTGGTCAGGTCTTTGTGCCGTTCACACTACACGACTGGTTGTGCTATAATCGGCAACACAGGTCACGAATTACACAACTTGCCCACTCATCTGGCTACCGTCAGGAGAACACACAAGAGCTAAACGCATGTAAGCGACACCAGGTAGAACATACACTATTTCCAAAACGGACGTAAACAAACCAGCGATACGAGTTGCTACTGTGCTGATCTGCAAGAAAGAAGAAAAAGGTACGAAGATGGATAAAGACGGGGCCAGCAGGGTCTGTCTGTTCTGCAGAGAGAATTGGAGATAAATATTTTATCAATAAAAACATCCCCATTGGCTGTAGCTAGATACTGCTGTAGACTCACAGTCGCCGACTGGTCTAGATATTAAACATGCTAGATGTTTGGCGGGCGTCTGCGATCAGTCGGCGAGTACTCTTTCAGCCGTTCACACTACACGACTGAGCGAGCACCGAGTGGTTGCCGATTTGCCTCCGAGCAGAGGTTTTTGTTGGCGATCTACAAAAACCAGGCTAAAATCGTGTACTGGTAACTAGCCATAAGCCACACTAATTGCTTCCATCATCCAATGGGATAAATGTTGGGATGTGATGGGCAACTCAAGAGTTGTTTAGTTTTCCTAAAGTTCTTAGTTCACTCTGTGTGAATGCGTAACGAGGCCTGGCAACCTCCGCAATTCATCTGAGGAAAATATGGAGGTGTGAAAAACCCTCAGCTCAGAAGCAGTGCAGGTACAAAAAGAGTCGCTGACTTTTGGCACACAAACACAGAGTTTGACCCACCGGGGTGAGGTTGAGGTGCAAAATCTACCCGTGGGCTTGAGACAACAAGCCTTCCAAAATCCAGTTTCTCTGATTACTGATATAAGGCTCAGGTGCAAAAATGCATAGAGGGGAATGTTTAGCCACAGGTCAGCCAGTGTGTCACAGCGTGTCTGTGAGTGAGAAGACGAGGGGACATTGCACGTTTGAGCAGGAGCTGTGCCTCTCCCAAACCTGGCTGACCACCGGCCACTCTCTGTACAGGGAACTCCCAATACTCAAACAGAACTCCAATACTGGAAACCCATGATTCAGAGAGGAATCATGCAATAGGCAGAGGCCTTGAATGAGACCTAGTGCTCTCTGTTCTGTCCAGGACAGCCACCAACATAGTGAGGCAGAGGTCGCAAGTTTCCAGGCTGGCTATAGAAGCCTAGGCATGCTTGACCACCCCTACATGCGATGCACATAGAGTGAGAGTCATGGGACAATACTATGGAAGCCACTGAACCGTTGACCTGCAGGCCTGGGCCTTAGACAGTGATGGAGCCAACAGTGAGTACATGCCAAAAGACTTCAATCATAAAGTATTTGCTAGTTCAGCCATGCTGAGGAAAGATAGAGGTCTTCACCAAGACTAGAACAACCAACAGATATGAGAGCCACCACAGTTTATAAGGGGGCTCCTGACTTGGTGGTCAACCAGGTCTTCCAGGTGGTTGTTAGACCAGAACAAGACCAGAACAACCAACAGATATGGGAGCCACTGCAGTCTATAAGGGGGCTCCTAAATCTCAATCGTGATTGGTCTGTCAGTCAGCAGTGCCAGATGTAGTGCGCTGAAAGAAGAAAGCTTTGCGTGTTGACGTAGGACAGAGTTGGTGGTCTACCAAGTTTTCCTGGTGGTTGCTAGATCAGAACAAGACCAGAACAACCAACAGATGGAGAGCCAGAGCAGTTTATAAGGGGGCTCCTGAATTGGTGGTCAACCAGGTCTTCCAGGTGGTTGTTAGACCAGAACAAGACCAGAACAACCAAAAGATAGGAGAGGCACCACAGTTTATAAGGGAGCTCCTGAATTGGTGGTCAACCAGGTCTTCCAGGTGGTTGTTAGACCAGAACAAGACCAGAACAACCAACAGATAGGAGAGGCACCACAGTTTAAAAGGGGGCTACTGAATTGGTGGTCAACCAGGTCTTCCAGGTGGTTGTTAGACCAGAACAAGACCAGAACAATCAACAGATAGGAGAGGAACCACAGTTTATAAGGGAGCTCCTGAATTGGTGGTCAACCAGGTCTTCCAGGTGGTTGTTAGACCAGAACAAGACCAGAACAACCAACAGATAGGAGAGGCACCACAGTTTATAAGGGGGCTACTGAATTGGTGGTCAACCAGGTCTTCCAGGTGGTTGTTAGACCAGAACAAGACCAGAACAACCAACAGATAGGAGAGGCACCACAGTTTAAAAGGGGGCTACTGAATTGGTGGTCAACCAGGTCTTCCAGGTGGTTGTTAGACCAGAACAAGACCAGAACAACCAACAGATAGGAGAGGCACCACAGTTTATAAGGGGGCTACTGAATTGGTGGTCAACCAGGTCTTCCAGGTGGTTGTTAGACCAGAACAAGACCAGAACAACCAACAGATAGGAGAGGCACCACAGTTTATAAGGGTTAATTGGTCTGTCAGTCAGCAGGACCAGATGTAGTGTGCTAAAAGAAGAAAGCTTTGCGTGTGGACGTAGGACAGAGTTAGTGGTCTACCAGGTCTTCCAGGTGGTTGTTAGGAGTCTCCATCCTTATGCGAATGCATTATATTTCCTGTAATCTCCTCACAAATATCTCCTGAAAACAGAAAAGCTTGTAATGGCTGTTTTAACCGGAATTAAATAAATGTCGGGTGGTCCGTGACTTCGCACAGTGCTGTACCTGAATCAACATGAAACCACACACACACACAGAGCAGTGGTGGCGCCGCCGTGTCCGTGCATGAAGCTGAATGGACATCCTGAGGCAGCGGGACACACACACACTGCTGTGATGGTCTTTGTGTTTCCGCACTCTTCTTTAGTCCTTCCCTTTATCTCACACATGTCTCTCTTCTTTTGCTCCATCCCTCCAGGCCACAGACAGAAGAGAGACACAGAAAGAGAGTGAGAGAGAGAGAGAGAATAGAGAGAGCTGTAACTGTAGAAGGGAAATTAGTGTGACGCAAATTGGGACTCGATGTTCCTTTTTCTTCAGACCTGCTGAAGCATTGAAGTGATCAGTACAACAAATCCCACTCCTCAGCTCCCACTAATCCCACTACTCCCACTATACTCCCACTACTCCCTCTATATTTATACTGCATTTCTATTCTCTATATTTATACTGCATTTCTATTCTCTCTATTTCTACTACATTTCTATTCTCTCTATTCCTACTGCATTTCTATTCTCTATATTTCTACTACATTTCTATTCTCTCTATTCCTACTGCATTTCTATTCTCTATATTTCTACTACATTTCTATTCTCTCTATTCCTACTGCATTTCTATTCTCTATATTTCTACTACATTTCTATTCTCTCTATTTCTACAGCATTTCTATTCTCTCTATTTCTACTGCATTTCTATTCTCTATATTTATACTGCATTTCTATTCTCTATATTTCTACTACATTTCTATTCTCTCTATTTCTACTGCATTTCTATTCTCTCTATTTCTACTGCATTTCTTTTCTCTCTATTTATACTGCATTTCTATTCTCTCTATTTATACTGCATTTCTATTCTCTCTATTTATAATGCATTTCTATTCTCTCTATTTCTACTGCATTTCTATTCTCTATATTTCTACTGCATTTCTATTCTCTATTTCTACTGCATTTCTATTCTCTCTATTTCTACTGCATTTCTATTCTCTCTATTTCTACTGCATTTCTATTCTCTCTATTTCTACTACTTTTCTATTCTCTCTATTTCTACTGCATTTCTATTCTCTATTTATACTGCATTTCTATTCTCTCTATTTATACTGCATTTCTATTCTCTCTATTTGTACTGCATTTCTATTCTCTCTATTTATACTGCATTTCTGTTCTCTCTTGTTCTACTACATTTCTATTCTCTCTATTTCTCCTACGTTTCTGTTCTCTCTTGTTCTACTGCATTTCTTTTCTCTCTTTTTACTGCATTTCTATTCAGATGCATTCTGTACTTTTTGTTATATTGCATCTTATTATGTTCTGTTCTACGCCTGTAATTTATTGTCTTATTGTAATATTTTGTAGTCTATTGTGTTACTTTCTGTTTCATATAATTCTAATGTTACAAACTCTTGTGTAATTATTCTGCTCTGTTCTACTTATTCTTCCCCTTTT
>CM038722.1:30952296-31087296 GCA_021613375.1 Megaleporinus macrocephalus | reverse complement strand
TTTTCATTCTCGTGTATATACGTGACTTGGGTCAGTTATTTTTCTGTCTGACGTCAGACCCCCGGCCCACTCTCCTAAATCCCAGTGTCCCTGGGCAGGTGGGGCCCAGCAGGAGCCTCTCTGCTCCGGGGCTGAAGCGGCCGGCTGCTCCCCAGGTCCACAGGCTGTGGCCCTAATACCACCTGGCCATAAGCACCACCACCACCACCACCCTGCCCCCCAGCACCAGAGAACCCCCTTAAAGCCATAGTTGGTGAAAAATCCAGCTTGATGACGAAAGTGTCCGTCTTTAGTTTTGTATGGGAGCCACGAGGTTAATGTAACTAACGTAACTAACGTAACTAAGCAGCAACTGAATCTTGTTAGCATTATGCAAATAACTAATTAACGTTAACTCCATCAATAAAACTTCAGACGTCAAACACGCCTTGAACGATCGACAACGTTTGGGGTGAGTGAGGAATTGTGTACATCTAATTTGTCAACGAGCTATTTGTTTCGAACCTCCCCCACTCTGGCCTCTCACGATCGCCTCACTGGCCCAATTCCATGATTGGGAATTTGGGAATTTTTGGCAGAAGGCAGGGGGAGCGGGTGCTGCCTGACAGGGCGTGACTAAGTATGGCCAAGTGCTTTGGAGAGAGTGAGAAGTGAAAGACTTAAAACAGGGGTTAGAGTGGGTAGCATGTCACAGAACAACTGATAAACAGCTGTTAACCCCTTAAATGCCAAGGGTCCGTATGAAGGGCCGCACTTCAATTTTTCACTCTCATACATGCAGAACTGACACATGAGTTTCTTAACAATACGGTCACTGAATACTTTATACTAGACACTGAATAATTTATAGTATAGCATTTATTTCATTAAACAATCTATATGTATAATTTATATGTATAATTTATAATCAACCATTTGTAGTAGTTACTGAATATGTACAATATACACTCAAAACTTTACAGCATATACTGAACATTTTATATTAGTTATGGTAGCTACTAAATAATCTATAGTAGCTACCGAATAATGTGTAGTACATACTGAATAATTTACTGTAGTAACTAAATAATTATAGTAGCTACTGAATAATTTATTATATGTAGTCAATAATTTAATAGCAGTTACTGAGTAATTTAGATTACTTACTAAATCATTTATAGTAGTTAATGAATCATTTATTGTAGTTACTGAATATTTAATAGCAGTTACTAAATAATTTAGATAACTTTCTAAACCATTTATAGTAGTTATTGAATTATTTATAGTAGGGGCTGAATATTTAATAACAGTTACTGATACATTTATATGACTAAATCACTTATAGTAGCTATTGAATCATTTATTGTAGTTATGGGATATTTAATAGCAGTTACTGAGTAATTTATATTACTTACTAAACTATTTATAGTAGTTATTGAATCATTTATAGTAGGTACTGAATATTTACTAGCAGTTACTGATAAATTTATATTACTAAATCATTTATAGTAGTTATTTAAAAATGTATAGTAGTTACTGAATATTTAATAGCAGTTACTGAGTAATTTATATTACTTACTAAACTATTTATAGTAGTTATTGAATCATTTATAGTAGGTACTGAATATTTAATAGCAGTTACTGAGTAATTTATATTACTAAATCATTTATAGTAGTTATTTAAAAATGTATAGTAGTTACTGAATATTTAATAGCAGTTACTGAGTAATTTATATTACTTACTAAACTATTTATAGTAGTTATTGAATCATTTATAGTAGGTACTGAATATTTACTAGCAGTTACTGATAAATTTATATTACTAAATCATTTAAAGTATTTATTTAAAAATGTATAGTAGTTACTGAATATTTAATAGCAGTTACTGAGTAATTTATATTACTTACTAAACTATTTATAGTAGTTATTGAATCATTTATAGTAGGTACTGAATATTTACTAGCAGTTACTGATAAATTTATATTACTAAATCATTTATAGTAGTTATTTAAAAATGTATAGTAGTTACTGAATATTTAATAGCAGTTACTGAGTAATTTATATTACTTACTAAACTATTAATAGTAGTTATTGAATCATTTATAGTAGGTACTGAATATTTACTAGCAGTTACTGATTAATTTATATTACTTACTAAATCATTTATAATATTTGTTTAATAATTTATAGTAGTTACTGAATATTTACTAGCAGTTACTGAGTAATTTATATTACTTACTAAATCATTTTAGTAAATACTGAATAATTTATAGTAGGTACTGAATTTTGTATAGTAAATATGGAATAATTTTTAGAAGATACTGAATAATTTAGAATATATTTTCTTTGTTCAAAGTAAAATGTTTTATTTCTACGACACAACAGCTGCTGTTTACATTGCATGAAGATTTCAGGAGAATTGGACCAATAGAAATGCTTGGAAATAACTTTCTGGTTCCATTCACTTCAATGTAAAAATTGCCTGTAACATTTTCATGTTGGAGATACTTTGGATGTTTTTTTGACAGTGACGATGTGCCAAATAATTTTTAGTACTTACTGATTAAGGGTCTATATGTCATATGGATTCTTATCACATATGTTAACCCCAATAACCCCAGTGAAGTTAAACAGTTGGTCCTGTAGGCTGGCCCTGCTTTGCTGTAGTTTTCAGCAGGTGTAGTTTTTCTAAGTCCGGACTCAGTTTATGTCCTGTAAACATACAAAAACAAACACGTCCACTAACACACACCGCCGGGTCACTGGGGAAGATCCCAAAGATAGCAACAGTTCCAGTCGAGTCGCTGTGAAAGTGGCTCTGTGGTGAGTCCAAATTGAAAGGGTGGGACTGAAGCCACGG
Organism: Megaleporinus macrocephalus; assembly: GCA_021613375.1. Lineage (NCBI taxonomy): Eukaryota > Metazoa > Chordata > Actinopteri > Characiformes > Anostomidae > Megaleporinus > Megaleporinus macrocephalus. The sequence continues at coordinate 31,084,457 of CM038722.1, read as the reverse complement.
AGCATGAAAGAGGATCAAGAAAGGAGGGAAAAGAAAAGAAAAGAAAGAAAGAAAGGAAAAGAGACAGAAAGAAAGGAAGAAAGAAAGAGAGGAACAGGGGTGGGTGACGCCCCGCAAGACCCCATCCTGCTCACTTAAGGGAGATGAGAGAGCGAGGGAGCGAGAAAGAGAAAGAACAGAGAGCAACAAATTATGAACACTCCGTCGACCACTTTAAAGTTGACAAAAGGAGGGAGCAAAAGAGGAGCAGGGGGAGGGAGAGGTGAGGAGATAGAGGGATAGAGGGAGAGAGAAAAGGAGGGGGGCAGTGACGTTTCACCCAGCCGTTTAATTAGCTGCTGAGCACAAACTGATCAGTGTGAGTGTGTGTGTGTGTGTGTGTGTGTGTGTGTGTGTGTGTGTGTTTGGTTCCTGAGGTTAAGATTAGGGTTGTCCTTATTATCATCTTAATACTCACTACATTTATTAAACTTTAATTTGATGAGTTGTTTATGTAACAGGGGTGTTAGGTTTAGATTTATAGCTGTTATTTATCCATAGTCCTTATATATACACTAGTGTGCAAAAGCTGATAGTTTAAAAGTCTTTATCTGATCAATAAGTGTATGTTCACCAGTAAGAACAGCAGATCTGATTAGAACAGATATAAATAATCATACATACAACACAAAGTAACCTGAATATCTTATTGTGAGAGAAGTAGATCAGATCTTGAGCTCCAGTTTGAAGAACAAAGTGTAGTTCCAGATTTCTCCTGGACGCCCCAGACATTGTATGAATGTGTTCTGTTCCTTCAGCAGAAATCTTGATTTAGCTTAATGAAGTACTGAGCAGATATTAGATGAGAACTGTAAATAATACTGGGTTGTTTAGGAGAAGCTTGGAAAGGGTTAAATAAACACACTGATGTATGTAAAAACACTACTTACTCTATTAATACTGTTTAATATTTAATAAATAAAGTGTTTAACCGAGTGAATAAATCTTCCTGTCTGGAAAAAATAGCTTTTCATCTAAAATAATGTCCCCAAGTGTCTCAAAATTTTGCCTCACTGTTGGAATAAAACCTCATTTCATAAATGGAGCACTAGAAACAGTTCACAATGATTTTACAATGAATGGAAATACAGTTTTGTTATATTAATTTGATTTGTTCTGATAGCAATCAAACATACACACACATTTATTTACATACAACTCTATTTACCTTTATCTACAGTCACTGTCCACTGTATCAGCTCCACTGACCATACAGGAGCTACACTTACAGACTGTAGTTCATCTGATTCTCTGTATACTTCATTACCCTGTTCTTCAATGATCAGGACCCTCACAGGACCACCACAGAGCAGGTACTATTAGGGTGGTGGGTCATTCTCAGCACTGCAGTTACATTGACACGGTGGTGGTGTGGTAGTGTGTGTTGTGCTGGTGTGAGTGGATCAGACACAGCAGTGCTGCTGGAGTGTTTAAACACTGTGTCCACTCATCTGCTGCTGCACAGTTTGTGTTCTTGCTTTTGGTTGGTAGATGATTCTCAGTCCAGCAGTGACACTGAGGTGTTTAAACACTCCAGCAGCACTGCTGTGTCTGATCCACTCACACCAGCACCACACACACTATCATGTGAAGAATTCACCACCCAAAAAACCTGCTCTGCCGAGGTCCTGACCATTGAAGAACAGAGTAACAGAGCATACAGAGAATCAGATGAACTACAGTCTGTAAGTGTAGCTCCTATATGGTCAGTGAAGCCAAAACATGGACAGTGAGTGTAGATACCAGAAGGTGTTCCTAATAAAGTGCTCAGTGAATGTATGTGTTTGTGTTCCGTTGTCATTTGTGTTGGTTATATATATATATATATATATATATATATATATATATATATATATATATATATATATACTGCTGGCTGTGCTGTCTTTAAGAAGTCTGGTAGGAGTGGCCATGTAAAGCCATTTCCAATTAGCTCCAAATCTGCTTTTCCTAAGTTAATGATAAGAGCGGATCGATGGGAGATTAATTCCGAGCTCTTTAGCGGTCAGTAAAGCTTTTCAATAAGATTAGAGCTGGATCAGTCTGAGAGTCTACAGGACAGATGAACCCACAGGGCTTAGCGATGGACCCACTCACAATATTTCTCTCTCAAATCTCTAAACATTCTGGCCCATAACTGTGTTTCTGTTGATTTTTAAATGATATTTTATGATGCTTCAAAACAGAAGCTGTTCTTTACATTGTGTGAACATTTATGATGAAGGCACGAATGGAAATGGCCCATAAATATGTGCATTAAAGGGAAATTCTAACCAATTTATATAAAATTTTTTGTATGGCTTATTTTTATGATGTAAACTGAGTCTTTGAGAGTGGTTTAATGTGAAGTGGTTAATTGTAGTGAAACGTGTGGATCTATTTACAGTGATTATGATAGTTACTGGGGTTCACCATGTCTACAACACAAACACAGATATATAATTTACTATAAAAACCACTAGTGAACCTACAAACTTACTCAAGTGTTTATATAGAATGCTGATGATGGTAAATTTGTGGAAAATCTCTAAAATCTCTTTAAAATAGAGAGGCCATAGTGAGTCACTGTAGCACCAAATTGAATCAGTCCAACATGCGTGGATAACGAAGATCTCTAATCAATCAAGTTAAAGGTGCTGCTCCCAGCTAGATCATTTAAGAACAGCAGCCAATGAAAGGAAGAGTAAACGCAATGATGGCTGAAGCTCTTGGTAAGTGACTTGTAACACCATCCAATCTTGGCAAGAAACCACGTCCAGCAGCAAACCCTAACCCTAACTCTAACCCTAACCCTAACCCTAAATCTAACCCTACCCTAACCCTAACTCTAACCCTAACCCTAACTTTAACCCTAACTCTATATCTAACCCTAACCCTAACTCTAACTCTAACCCTAATTCTAACCCTAACTCTAAATCTAACCCTAACTCTAACCTTACCCTAACCCTTAGCCCTAAACCTTAAATCCTAACTCTAACCCTAACTCTATATCTAACCCTAACCCTAACCCTAACCCTAACCCTAACTCTAACCCTACCCCAACCCTAACCCTAACCCTAACTCTAACCCTAACCCTAACCCTAACCCTAACTTTAACCCTAACTCTATATCTAACCCTAACCCTAACTCTAACTCCAACTCTAACCCTAATTCTAACCCTAACTCTATATCTAACCCTACCCCTAACTCTAACTCTATATCTAACCCTAACCCTAACCCTAACTCTAACTCTAACCCTAATTCTAACCCTAACTCTAAATCTAACCCTAACCCTAACTCTAACCCTAACTCTATATCTAACCCTAACCCTAACCCTAACTCTAACCCTAACCCTAACCCTAACTTTAACCCTAACTCTATATCTAACCCTAACCCTAACCCTAACTCTAACCCTAATTCTAACCCTAACTCTAAATCTAACCCTAACCCTAATTCTAACTCTATATCTAACCCTAACTCTAACTCTAACTCTAACCCTAATTCTAACCCTAACTCTAAATCTAACCCTAACCCTAACTCTATATCTAACCCTAACCCTAGCTCTAACTCTAGCCCTAACACTAACTCTAACCCTAACTCTACCTCTAACCCATCCCTAACCCTATAAGTGATATAAACAGCGTTAGGGCTGTGGAGATGCTCTTGGAGAGTAAAGGGATAAAGGTTGATGCTGAACTTGCGACATTTCTTCTAGACTTGTACGGAGTGAAGAGGGAGAAGGAGGGACTGTGCTCTTCCTTGTTTCTTATGATATGGGTTCACCAAAAGAGTGAGAGGAATGACTGCTTTAGAGTCAGAGGAGTGAGTGCTTCAGAGTGAAAAGAGTGAGTACTTCAGAGTGAGAGGAATGAGTGCTCCAGAGTGAGAGGGGTGAGTGGATAAGAGTGAGAGGAGTGAGTGCTCCAGAGTGAGTGAGTGACTGACTGATCCAGAGTAAGAGGAGTGACTGCTCCAGGAGTGAGTGCACCAGAGTAAGAGAATGAATGCATCAGTGTGAGAGGAGTGAGTGCTTCAGTGTGAGAGCTTCAGAGTGAGAGGAGTGAGTAGCATTAAAACAAAACAGGAGCCGAGCTAACACAACACAATGAAATTCAGCACCCAATCAGAACTCAGCGCTGATTTCTGAAGGAAGGTCTTTAGTAGAAATGAAAACATGACAGTTTCAGAACGTACAGAGTAAACAGAACTAGTGCTGACCCACCTCTGCCACTGGGGCTGCACTGGACTCAGACCTCAGGGTCTGTTTATGCCGGACCACCCTTTAATCCCACCGCTGTCACCTGACCTGCCAATCAAAACCCTGACAGCACCCAAAGGCTTCTGGGATATCAGCTTTCACGCATGCAGAGACATGCAGGACAAAGCAAACACACAACACACATCAGGCTGTAGGCGAGAGAGAGAGGAGATACGGTTTCAAAGAGAAAACTACAGAACTAATAAGAGCTAATACATAAACAGAGAGAAAGAGAGAGAGAACAGAGAGAGAGAACAGAGGGAGCACAGAGAGAGGACAGGGAGAGAGAACGAGAGAGAACACACAGAGAGAAAAGACAAAGGGAGAGAGTGAGCAGAGAGAGAGAGAACATAGGAAAAAGAGAGAGGCGAAAGAACAGAAAGAGAGAGAGAGAGAGAGAGAGAGAACAGAGAGAGAACAGAGGGAGCACAGAGAGAGGACAGGGAGAGAGAAAGAGAAAGAACACACAGAGAGAAAAGACAGGAAGAGAGAGAACAGAGAGAGAACAGACAAAGGGGGAGAGAGAGCAGAGAGAGAGAACATAGGAAAAAGAGAGAGGTGAAAGAACGGAAAGAGAGAGAGAGAGAGAGAGAACAGAGAGAGAACAGAGGGAGAACAGAGAGAGGACAGAGAGAGAGAAAGAGAAAGAACACAGAGAGAAAAGACAGGAAGAGAGAGAACAGAGAGAGAACAGACAAAGGGAGAGAGAGAGAGCAGAGAGAGAGAACATAGGAAAAAGAGAGAGGTGAAAGAACAGAAAGAGAGAGAGAGAACAGAGAGAGAGAAAGAGAAAGAACACAGAGAGAAAAGACAGGAAGAGAGAGAACAGAGAGAGAACAGACAAAGGGAGAGAGAGAGCAGAGAGAGAGAACATAGGAGAAAAAGGAGAGAGAACAGATTGAGGGAGAGAGAGCAGAGAGAGAACATAGAGGGAAAGAGAGAGGTGAGAGAACCGATAGAGGGAGAGAGAGCAAAGAGAAAGAGAACAGAGGCAGAAAGACAGAAAGAGAGAGTGAACACAGAGAGAACACAGAGAGAAAGAAAAGACAGGGAGAGCAGAGAGAAAACAGAGAGAGCAGAGAGAACAGAGGATGAACAGAAAGAGAACAGAGAATGCAGAGAGAGAAAAGAGAACAGAGAGAACAAAGAGAGAAAAAAGAGAGAAAGCCAGGGGGAGAGAGAACAGAGAGAGAAAGAGTGAGAACATACATGTAGATAGAAAACAGACAGGGAGAACAGAGAAAACAGAGAGATAAAAGAGACTAGAGTACAGAGAGAAAGAGAACAAGAAAGGAGAGAGAGTGAGAGAAATAGAGTGAAGTGAAAGAAATGGAGAAGTGAGAGAAACAGAAACAGAGAAAAAAGTAAAAAGAGTGCAAGAGACAACAAAGAGAACACAGATAGGGAGAACAGACAGAGAGAGAAAGAGAAAACAAAGAGAGAGAATCAGAAGGAGAGAGGCAGAACGAGAGAACAACATAGAAAGAGAAAGGACAGAGAGACAGTCACAGAAAGAAAAAGAGAGATAGAGATTATAAAGACAAGTAAGAGAAAAGACAGACATTCGATATATATATATATATATATATATATATATATATAGATAGATAGATAGATAGATAGATAGATAGATAGATCTGAATGCTTACTTGCCTGCAGTTTATGTTAAAGTGGTTTAATCTTATTACAGTAATTAGCTGTAATTGAGCTGATCAGCACATTCTGACAGTCTATAGTGTAATTAAACATTACTACACACCCCTGATCTGCACTGTACTGTCACCAGTGGCGGAGATAGACTTTCATCCTTGGGGTGGCCAAAAGGTGGACAAAGCTATTGTAGGTGGTCCATTGACTACGACAATGAATATGCAAGAAACACAATCAACTCCAATCAAAATCTGTAAATGTTAATACTGTTTCATAAAGAACTTAAGTATTTGTGTATGAAATTTGCAGTTTATTAACAATGTACAAAATGTACAATATATAAATGTAAAAACACATTCAAAAACAAATACAAACACCCCATAATCTGTCTGTTTAAAAAAAACTTGACATGAACATAGTGCAGAGCTTAATCAAGCAAGCACCATAACTGAGACTTCTGTCTGACTAACTGCAAAGCTACCTAACGCTCAGTACAGAAAAGCAGAATTAATTGTATAAGTATAAAGTATAAGTAATTGTATTTGTACCTGAGTACAGATTTTCAGTAACTTACTCTACCCATCACTCTGATACTGTGTCACACAAACTGAAGTCGGGGTAAAGAGACCACTGTAGATGGAAGTTTAATATTCAGTCTTTTCAGCTCGTTGACACGATAGACACAACCTTCACCTTACATTTCATTTCAGCCAGTGCATGAATCAGCTAACGTAGCTAACAGCATTCCTCTACTATCATTAGAGAAACAGAGAAAGAAAGACCAGCACGGAGTCGAAGCTCAACACATTCTGGCCAGTTCAAAGCAGCCAGAGTGAAATGTATGTGAAGTGAAGTGCGCGCTGGAAGCTGATAGTCATCTGTAGAAGAAATGAGATGTAACGTAATGTTAACGTTATCTTGATGCTTGTGGGTGAACTGACATCACATCACACTGTAACATCAGCAAAGTTCAACTACAAGTAACGATCTCCTCTCTGAACATAAGAGTGATTTTAAACAGTCACTCTGACTATTTCACCATCCATCACTGAGTAGGCTGCTGTTCTTCTCCCTGCCGTGATACCTCTTCCAAGCGTTTGACTCTCTTCTTTTCCTCCTTCTTTTTGTAATTGTGATACATAGCGCCAACTACTGCACAGGAGGGACCACACTGTACTGTCACTAATCCACACTGTACTGTTACTGAATCCACACTGTACTGTTACTGAATCCACACTGTACTGTCACTGATCCACACTGTACTGTTACTGAATCCACACTGTACTGTTACTAATCCACACTGTACTGTTACTGAATCCACACTGTACTGTCACTGATCCACACTGTACTGTTACTGAATCCACACTGTACTGTCACTGATCCACACTGTACTGTCACTAATCCACACTGTACTGTCACTAATCCACACTGTACTGTTACTGAATCCACACTGTACTGTCACTGATCCACACTGTACTGTTACTGAATCCACACTGTACTGTCACTGATCCACACTGTACTGTCACTAATCCACACTGTACTGTTACTGAATCCACACTGTACTGTAACTAATCCACACTGTACTGTCACTAATCCACACTGTACTGTCACTAATCCACACTGTACTGTCACTGATCCACACTGTACTGTCACTAATCCACACTGTACTGTTACTGAATCCACACTGTACTGTTACTGAATCCACACTGTACTGTAACTAATCCACACTGTACTGTCACTAATCCACACTGTACTGTCACTAATTCACACTGTACTGTTACTGAATTCACACTGTACTGTTACTGAATCCACACTGTACTGTCACTGATCCACACTGTACTGTTACTGAATCCACACTGTACTGTCACTGATCCACACTGTACTGTCACTGATCCACATTGTACTGTCACTGATCCACACTGTACTGTTACTGAATCCACACTGTACTGTCACTAATCCACACTGTACTGTCACTAATCCACACTGTACTGTCACTGATCCACACTGTACTGTTACTGATCCACATTGTACTGTCACTGATCCACACTGTACTGTTACTGAATCCACACTGTACTGTCACTGATCCATACTGTACTGTTACTGATCCACATTGTACTGTCACTGATCCACACTGTACTGTTACTGAATCCACACTGTACTGTCACTGATCCACATTGTACTGTCACTGATCCACACTGTACTGTCACTGATCCACACTGTACTGTCACTGATCCACATTGTACTGTCACTGATCCATACTGTACTGTTACTGAATCCACAAAGTACTGTTACTGAATCCACACTGTACCCTCACTGAATCCACACTGTACCCTCACTGAATCCACACTGTACCATTACTAATAAACTACACACTTCTAATCCACACTGTACCATCACTAATAAACTACACACTTCTAATCCACACTGTACCATCACTAAATCCACACTGTACCATCACTAAATCCACACTGTACCATCACTGAATCCACACTGTACCATCACTAAATCCACACTGTACCATCACTAAATCCACACTGTACCATCACTGAATCCACACTGTACCCTCACTGAATCCACACTGTACCATCACTAATAAACTACACACTTCTAATCCACACTGTACCATCACTAAATCCACACTGTACCATCACTGAATCCACACTGTACCATCACTAAATCCACACTGTACCATCACTAAATCCACACTGTACCCTCACTGAATCCACACCGTACCATTACTAATAAACTACACACTTCTAATCCACACTGTACCATTACTAATAAACTACACACTTCTAATCCACACTGTACCATTACTAATAAACTACACACTTCTAATCCACACTGTACCATCACTAAATCCACACTGTACCATCACTAAATCCACACTGTACCATTACTAATAAACTACACACTTCTAATCCACACTGTACCATCACTAAATCCACACTGTATTATTACTATTAAACTACATACTCCTGATCCACACTGTACCATCACTAAATCCACACCGTACCATCACTGAATCCACACTGTACCATTACTAATAAACTACACACTTCTAATCCACACTGTACCATCACTAAATCCACACTGTACCCTCACTGAATCCACACTGTACCCTCACTGAATCCACACTGTACCATTACTAATAAACTACACACTTCTAATCCACACTGTACCATCACTAATAAACTACACACTTCTAATCCACACTGTACCATCACTAAATCCACACTGTACCCTCACTGAATCCACACTGTACCATCACTGAATCCACACTGTATTATTATTATTAAACTACATACTCCTGATCCACACTGTACCGTCACTGAATCTGCACTTTACGTCACTATTTAACTACACACTCCTGATCCACACTGTATCGTCACTAAATCCACACAGTATTATACTATTAAATACTACATACTCCTTATCCACACTGTACAGTCACTATTAAACTGCACGCTCCTGAATCCACACTGTACCGTCACTAAATCCACACAGTATTATACTTATAAACTACACACTTCTAATCTACACTGTACGTCACTAAATCCACACTGTACCCTAACTGAATCCACACTGTACCATTACTAATAAACTACACACTTCTTATCCACTCTGTACAGTCACTATTAAACTACACACTTCTTATCCACTCTGTACAGTCACTATTAAACTACACACTTCTTATCCACTCTGTACAGTCACTATTAAACTGCACGCTCCTGATCCTCACTGTACTGTCATGAATCTGCACTGAACAGTGACAAAATATACAGTTTATTGTCACTATTTAACTACACACTCCTGATCCACACTGTATTATACTATTAAACTACATACTCCTGATCCATACTGTACCATCACTGAATCCACACTGTACCGTTACTAAATCTACACTCCACATTAACTAAATCTACACTGTGCAATCACTAAATCCACACTGTATCATCACTGCACTTTAAATTCACTCATTATTAGCAGCCTCAGCTAATCCACACAAACATCAAACATTAATTCTCCACAACTGGAACAAATCAATAACGTTTTTATGTGGAATGACATTCATTCATTATTCACACTTATACTCAGTCTGAGGGTGAGGCTGGTGAGGGCATGCTGCAGCAGGGCAGAAATGAGTTCAGGTTCAGGATTGAGCCCCAGCAGCGCCATGCACCATCTGGTTCCACACTGGCTCCCTGAAGATCAACGAATGGCTGTTTAAACGTCCATGTCAAGGGAAACCTTATTTTTAACAAAATCCTTAATCCTTTACTCAATAATCCAGATGTGGAAACTACAGTACAGGAACATACCCTTTCAAATTCACTGGGTTTGTCATGTTATGATAGTCAATACATTTACATCTGCATGCCTGTTCAGTCTACAGCAGTTAAGCTCTTGGAGAGGATTCAAAAGACTTGATTTGAACTCACCTCCAGTACTCAAGACTTACATTCCAGATATTCAAGATTTGACTCAGACTCTCACCCCAGAGATTCATCTCAGACTTGCACTCCATATACTCGAGACTTGACTCCTACACCAGAAACTCCAGACTAGACTTGCATCTCAGAGACTTAGATTTAGCCCTAGATTTTTCTATCGAACTAGATTTAGAAGCTGACTTAACTTCTCACCCCAAAGATTCAACTAAAACTTACATTCCAGAGACTCAAGACTCATCTTAGACACTCGCCCCAGATACTTAACACTCAACCCCCACTTAGAGAGTCAAGGCTCAGTTCAGATTTGCGCACCAGAAACTGAAGACATACATCAGACTTACACTCCACAGACTTAATACTCAACTCAAACTCACACCCCAGAGACTCAAAACCTGACACAGACTCAGAACCTGACACAGACTCAAAACCTGACACAGATTCTTACCCCAGAGACTCAAAACCTGACACAGACTCTCACCCCAAAGACTCAAAACCTGATACAGATTCTTACCCCAGAGACTCAAAACCTGACACAGACTCTCACCCCAAAGACTCAAAACCTGACACAGACTCTCATCCCAAAGACTTAAAACCTGACACAGACTCTCACCCCAAAGACTCAAAACCTGACACAGACTCTCACCCCAAAGACTCAAAACCTGACACAGACTCTCACCCCAAAGACTCAAAACCTGACACAGACTCTCACCCCAAAGACTCAAAACCTGACACAGACTCTCACCCCAAAGACTCAAAACCTGATACAGATTCTTACCCCAGAGACTCAAAACCTGACACAGACTCTCACCCCAAAGACTCAAAACCTGACACAGACTCTCACCCCAAAGACTCAAAACCTGACACAGACTCTCACCCCAAAGACTCAAAACCTGACACAGACTCTCACCCCAAAGACTCAAAACCTGACACAGACTCTCACCCCAAAGACTCAAAACCTGACACAGACTCTCACCCCAAATACTCAAAACTTGACTCTGACTCTCACCTCAGAGATGCAAGACTCAACTCAAACAGTCACCCTAGAGACTTAAGACTTGACTCAGGCTATTAATCCTGTGACTCAAGAATTGACTCAGACTCTCACTCTAGATGCTTAAGACTCAACACAGACTTGCTTCAATAAGGACACAGGACGTGCCTCAGACTCTCACCCCAGAAGCTTCAATACTCAACTTGGACTTAGGAATTGGTTCAAACTGGAACTCCAGAAACACAAGGCTCGATCTGGACTCACATCCTAAAGGCTCAAGACTCGACTCAGAGTCACACCCTCACAACTTGATTCAGATTCTTACCCCAGAGACTCAAACTAAACTCAGATTTCAAATTCTGAGACTCTCACCCCAGAGACACGGGACTTGGCTCTCAACATAGAGATTTGACCTAGACTCAAGTTCCAAAGACTTGAAACCCATGATGCACAAGACTCAACTCAGAGTCTCACCCCATAGACTCAAGACTCAACTCAAACTCACACGCCCAAGACTCAAGATAAGATTTAGGTTTTTACACCAGACTCAAGACTCAACTCAGACTTGAAATTCTGAGACTTAATACTTCTCACCCCAGAGCCCTGACTCAGACTTATATTCTAGAGACCCAAGGCTCAACTTAGACTATTACCCAGATACTCAAGACTCAACTCAGACTCAAGATTTGCCTTTACCTCATACCCCAAAGACTTGATTCAGATTCACATTCAGTAGACTTCACATTACTAAACTTAATTTGGACTTGCATTCCTAAGACATTAAACTTTACTTATATTCACAATGCAGAGACTTCAGACTCAACTCTAACTTGGGTCCCAGAGACTCATGCACCATAAACTCCAGACCTGACTGCGCAGACTCTAGACTCGATTTGGACTCACAGCCCAGAGACTTAGACTTGCACCCCAGACACGAGACAACTTGTCCTTGTCTTTCATAGGCTTGGCTTAGACTTGCATGAAGCGGTATCCGGAAAGTTCGTTCGTTAGAATGTCAGCAGTTATGTAAGCACATCAGACATTGTCCTTCATTTGACTCCGTGCTGACCGATACGGAGAACTAATCGTAAGAATCAGCGACACGTCTCCAAGTCTGCGGGAACAACAGGAGATGTCACAATGCCACAGATTCAGTGTATGTTGACAGACGCCCAAAGTCTGATGCTCATCCTTAAGCCGCTGTTAATCATAGCTCTCTCTCTCTCTCTCTCTCTCTCTCTCTCTCTCTCTCTCTCTCTCTCTCTCTCTCTCTCTCGCACAGATAGATATCTGCTCATGAAAGTGTGATAGCGGCGTGGTGGTGCCATGCCTCAGTGGCTTGTGAAGGCGATGAACAGGTCAGCTACAGGTTGCAGTGCACTCAGGGACATAACACACATGAACTTGTTTTAGATACATTGTCAGGACATAGGCTCATAAATACATCCATATATATTATATAGCATTATATAGTAAATTAAAAAAGTATATATTATTATTATTATTATTATTATTATATACAGTTGTGGCCAAAAGTTTTGAAAATGGCACAAATTTTGGTTTTCACAAGTTTTGCTGCCTCCGTTTTTAGAACCTGTTGTCAGATGTTGTTTATATGGTATAATGAAGTACAATTATAAGAATTCCATACGTGTGTCAACTTTTTCATAAATTCAGTTTAAGCAAAGACTGTGCTGACGCTTCTTCTTTAAGACTTCTGCAATTCGCCTTGGCATATCGGATATCAGCTTTTGGGAAAAATCTTGAATAATGGCAATCCATTCTTGCCTAATCAGTGCTTTGAGTTGATCACAGTTTCTGTTTTTTTGTTTGTACACCCTCTTTTTGAAGACTGACCACAGATTCTCAATGGAATTGAGATCTGGGGAGTTTCCTGGCCATGGACCCAAAATTTCAAATTTCTTTTGCCTTGTGACATGGAGCTCTATCATGCTGGAAACAACATTGTTCATCTCCAAATTGCTCCTGGATCGTTGGGAGAAGTTGCTCTTGGAGGATGTTTTGATACCACTCCTTATTCATGGCTGTGATCTTAGGAAAAACTTTGAGCGAACCCACTCTCCTGGATGAGAAGCAACCCCACACATGAATGGTCTCAGGATGCTTCACTGTTGTCACGACACAGGACTCATGGTAGCGCTCAACATTTCTTCTCCAGACAATCATTTTTCCAGATGTTCCAAACAGTCTGAAGGGGGCTTCATTAGAGAAAATAACTTTACCCTGTTCCTGTCTATTCCAATCCCTATACACTCTGCAGAATGTCTGTCTGTCCTTGATGTTTTTCTTGGAGAGAAGTGGCTTCTTTACTGCTCTTCTTGCCACCAAGCCATCCTTCAAAAGCAAGCTCTGCACTAATGGTGACCCAATCTTGTAGCAGCATCCTCTTTAGGATACGGTCTTGAGGCTTGCTTGGCTTTCTTGGGAACCCTGAAGCTTCTTCACTGCAATTGAACCACTCTTCTAGAAGTTCTTGGTGATTGGATAAATGGTTGATTGGGGTGTATCTTACAAGCAGCAATGTTCTTGCCTGTGAAACCATTTTAACGTAATGCAATGATGACTGTACGTGTTTCCTTGGAGGTAACCATGGTAACAGAAGAAAACTAGAAAGCACCACTGTCCTTTTAAAGCAACCAGTATGCTCTTCTACTCAGCAGGACAGAGTAATATCAGTGTCCTCATTAACCTTTTCTCCTGAGCTAACGAGATCATCACAGAAATGATGTTTTTTGAGGTTAAACATCATGGCAGGGAATGACTTTGCAATTTATCTGATCACTCTTCACAACTGAGACAGCAAACTTTGCTGTCATTCTTAAAACGTCTGGTCATGACTGCATATCAATAAAATATTTTCTTTACAGCTTGCAGGTGATTTTACGGAATATTTTTGTTTTAGGGTTTTATTATTTAGTAGCAGCACTGGGCAGAAAAAAGAAAGAATGACAGGAAGAAAACAGAAATGGAAAGCTGACGACAAATTAAAGGTAAAACGGAACAGATCAATAAAAAAAACAGAAAAACAAACAATGAAAAAAGGAAAGAAATTAAGAAAAAAGAGTGAAAGATATGAGATAAGAAATTAACAACGAAATTTGGTCAAATACACGACAAACAAAAAGCAGAAAGAACGAAAGAACGAAAAGGAGAACGAGAGAAAGAAAGAAAAACAAAAAAGCAAAGTAGGAAAAAGAAGGAACGGGGAGAGAGAGAGAGAGAGAGAGAGAGAGAGGTGAAGAGTGATGTGGAGAAGACAGTAAAGCGAGAGAACGAGAATGATGACGTTGTTGCATTGTGACGCAATAATGGCTAATAAGCGGTGTGGCGTGAAAGAGCGCGCGCTGAGAGTAAACAGGTGTTTAGATTAGCAGTGCTGTCTGATGCAGATACCAAATCCTGCACTGTTTGTACACAAGCTAAACACACACACACACACACACACACTCACACACACTCACACACACTCACACTGAGCGTGTGTACTCAGCTGCGGGACGAGCAGGAAACACGGTGTTAATTAAAATCGTGATTTGTGTTTTTCGTGTTGGATAAACAGACTGGCCGCTGCCCAGGAGGCCACTCCGCCGCGCGCGCGTGTTCCTAAGACTCAGTGCTGTTTGTGTTATGAGTCGGAGTCTCAGAGTTTGGGTTTCTGTATCAACCGCAGCGCGCGCTCCCGACCCACCTCAGCCAGACCTCCTGCTGCTCATCACCACTCGCGCGCTTTTAGTCCACTACTGTATGTATGTATGTATGTGTAGTTTAGTATATGTATCAATTAGACCCCCCCCCCGTTGACTTACTGAGTTTATTACAGTATATAACAGTAAGGTGCCATAATGAAACGTCCTATCATTTATTTATTTGTTAGATTATTTATTTTAATGTGTATGTTGTGTTTGTAATTGTGAATTTTATATATCGTTACTGTCCAATGAAAAACAAGTATTTCCAAAATTGCAACTTTACAGGAGAGACCAAAAACCTACTTTACTTTCAATGTAAGTCAATGAAACCAGTTTTTTTTCAAAGCTGTTTTGGAGCATTTCTATTGGTCCATTCATCAAGAAGTTTTCACACCATGTAAACGGCAGCTGCTGCATTTAATGTAGAAAAATAGAAATCGACCAAAATGGAAATATATGGGTTTTTTTTAATGTCCACATCATTTCAACACACCAATGGTTGGTTACATTGGGTGAAAATTTCATGATGCATGGAACAATAGTACTGCTCTAAAAAAAATCTGGTTCCATTGACTTACATTGAAAGTAAAGTATGTAAAGTATGTATGCAATTTTGGAAATACTTGTTGTTCATTGAACAAGGACAATATATAAATATATATTATATATAGTCCTTGTTCAATGAAAAACAAGTATTTCCAAGAAAAGCAAGTATATATATATATATATATATATATATATATATATATATATATATATATATATATATATATTTTTTTTTTTTGTATTTTTTTTTTTTTTTTTGGCTCACACAATATTTTCAAATTGGTCCAGTGTAGCAAACAATTGGTCCAGTTTTTAATGCAAACAAATCCGGCCAGTGCTGTTTTATAGGCCTGCACGTTTGTCTCTCAATCTTCATTAAAGAAAAGCATCCAGACCATTTCAACTTTATTTACTTTATTCAATAAACATAATGCAAAATGTTTTAGCTCATTTTCACAAGGAGAGTTGAGAGCACAGAGTTATCACTGTCACACACACACACACACACACACTCACACACACACACACTCACACAAAGCACGCTCACAGCAACAGATGAGGCTTAAAATTCTTCCTACTGGAATGTTCCGCTCCACCTTAATCGCTGCAGCAGTTCCGCTCCATTCCAATGCAACTGCTGCAGCGTTTAAGGTGGAACGGAAAATTCCAACAGGAAGCTGGCCAATAGGAAGCCAACTTTGATCTGGTTCTTAATGGCTTTCATTTGCCTTTCAAAACCCCCAGTTATGGTTTAGTAACAGAGGACCAGCTAGGTTGCAATTACAGTCCGACCTCTTTTCTTTCAGGGGAAAACGAAAAAACCCAAAAGCGTTTATTAATAATCTTTTTTTTTTGAGGGAAACTTTGGTGAAGGTTACAGAAAGTGTTCAGAGGCAAAGGCAGCAGGTATCGATGCTCTGATACCAAAAGAAATATATAGATATATTTATATATATAAACGAATCCTGTTCCACCACTAGGACATCTCAGACGGTTTTGTTTTAGCTAGGAATCCGTTTGGAAAAGCTGGAGCTCCCAGATTTGGGCTTGTTTAAAGTCACAGTTCAACTTTTTCTTTTCATATGTGGGATTGGAAAAAGTCTCTAAAGCAAAAAGAAAAACAAGCCTAGCAAACAAAACAGAAAACACAACTAAACTCACAAAACCTGAAAGCGCCAGGCGGCCTGGTCTTTGTAGTCCAAGCAGTCCGAGCTGAAGTTGAGTTTCCATGACGATGCGGCGGCGGCGGCAGCTGCCTGCTGGTCTTTGTAGTCTTTGTAATCCACGCAGTCCGTGGAGCTGAATGGGAGCCCCGAGCCGCCGTAGCCCTGGTGCGCGTGAGCGTGCGGGTGGTGGTGACTGCTGCTCTGCCCGAGGTGATGTGGGTGGTGGGCGTGATGGTGCCCGGACACCCCGGTGCCGGACATGGAGCTGATTTGAGCGTGATGGGAATGATGGTGCGGGTGGCCGTGCATGGCCGGCAAGTACGAGCTGCAGTCCATGCTCCCAAAATACGACCCCGAGGCGGAGGCCGGGTAACCCTGTCCGTAACCCGCCGTCTGGTTGTAGGAGACGGAGTACGAGGGCACTCCGGTAGCTGCAGAGACACCACGCTGCATGCAGGAGGCGCTGGTCGGAGGCGCCGGGTCCGGCAGAGAGGGTGGGGCTGGGAGAGGAGAAATGGGGGCCGGGCTCCAGATGGATGAAACGGGTGTGGCACCGGAGACGGAACTGCCGCCCATGCCCAGTCCACCCAACCCTGAAGGGTTCGAACCCGAAGAGGATGAAGAGGAGGACGAGGAGGAGGACGAAGAGGAGTTAGTGCTGGACACGGCCGGAGGGGTGAACTGGCCGCTGCTCTCTGAGCCGGGACTTTCGCGCGATGGCGAGGCCTTCTTCTTCGCCGGCCGGATTTTAGAGCTGTTGTTGTTGCCGCTCTGCTGCTGCTGGCGACACTTCGCTCTTCGGTTCTTGAACCAAACCTGAAGAAGAAGAAGGTTGAGAAGTTTAGGCACCAGTTAAAGCTAAAAATGTGGCATCAAACATGTTCTGGCAGCATCAAACATGTTCTGGGAGCATCAAACATGTTCTGGTGGCACCAAACATGCTCTGGTTTCATGCATATGTTGCTGTGAACAATGAAGACTCCATTGAGCAAGTCTGCTATCTCCCATTCAATCCTTTAGCCATGCAGTTTGCACAATGCTAATATGACTATAGGCCTCAGTTACTTAGGCCACATTAGCTTCCCAGCTTCAGTGCAAATCAGCTAAAGAAGCAAACCTCAGGCATTAAACAAGTCTTGGCTTTAGGGAGGTGGACAACTGATGCTAACATTGCTGAGAACAACTGAAGTGTCCATTCACTAGCTCCCATTACTGTTAGCCTCATCAACACTGTTGATCGCTACGTAGAACCTCAAGGCAATTTGAGCCAGTAATGTGATGATTTAGCCAATACACTTTTCCGACTCTGGCTAAGCTTCCATTACTTAACTATATTAGCGTCCCAGCTCTAGGGCGAAGCTAAACATCAGACACCAAACATGCCTTGACATGCTTGAGTGAGAGCTAAAGCTAATATTGCTAAGAGCAAACGAAGAGTCCCTCCACTAGCTTCTGTTCACTGGTAGCCAAATGAGCACCGTTGGTCTCTCAGGAAAGGCAGGTCCTCTAGGCCTCACAGTGATTTGATTTGCATGGGCCAAATCAAACAGTTCAGTGAACCGAGCAGAGGCGCATGCTGTGGTCACAACTTCATAATCTTCTACTGCATCTCTTCAGCCAATATGAGCTTACAGATTCTGACAGCACACGACTGAAGCTCTGTAATGTACCAGGAGCGTACCTGCACTCTGGACTCGGGTAGGTTGATCTTCAGAGCCACTTCCTCGCGCATGAAGATGTCCGGGTAACGCGTTTTAGCAAACAGAGACTCCAGAATGTCCAGCTGAGTGCGAGTGAACGTGGTTCTCTCACGCCTCTGCTTCCGAGGGTTAGCTATAAAAACAAACAAACGAACAAATAAATTAAAATAATCACACATATCAAACTCTCTCAGTGTAACACAGGCTGGTGGTGTTACTGTGCCTTTAAGACTGATATATGTAAATGAGCCCTGTTCTGATTGGCTGCCCTTTATCATACAGAAAAAACCAAAGAGCTTAAACAGTCTCTTCAGCTCCAGAGTGGGCTGGGCTAAACTGCCATAGCTTGAATAGGTGTATTTATGTAAATGAGCCTTGTCCTGACTGGCTGCCCTGTATCATCCAGAAAAACCCACAGAGCTAAAACAGTCACTTCAGCTTGAGAGCGGGTGAGGCTAAACTATCATAGGCTGAAAGTGTGTATATATGTAAATGAGCTGACTGTTGTTGTCGCGCCACAAGCAGTGATAGATTCATGGATTCATAGATCTGCATATTTAGTTTACAAACATATAGCCCCGCCCATTTATACTAAGGTTTGAAGAAATGTTTTAGCCCTGCAGCCAATCAAAACACAAGTAATTTGCATAAATCAGCCGTATTGCCACGTAAGCCAACTCCACTTGGGCTCTCCCTGAACTCCTGCATAGCCTGCAGACACACTGAGGCTGATAGTGAGTATGTGAGTATATATTCTGTATGTGAGTATATATTCTGTATGTATGTATGTATGTATGTATGTATGTATGTATGTGAGTATATATTCTGTATGCGTGTATGTATGTATGTATGTGAGTATATATTCTGTATGCGTGTATGTATGTATGTATGTATGTATGTGAGTATATATTCTGTATGCGTGTATGTATGTATGTATGTGAGTATATATTCTGTATGCGTGTATGTATGTATGTATGTATGTGAGTATATATTCTGTATGCGTGTATGTATGTATGTATGTATGTGAGTATATATTCTGTATGCGTGTATGTATGTATGTATGTATGTATGTATGTATGTGAGTATATATTCTGTATGCGTGTATGTATGTATGTATGTGAGTATATATTCTGTATGCGTGTATGTATGTATGTATGTATGTGAGTATATATTCTGTATGCGTGTATGTATGTATGTATGTATGTATGTATGTGAGTATATATTCTGTATGCGTGTATGTATGTATGTATGTATGTGAGTATATATTCTGTATGCGTGTATGTATGTATGTATGTATGTGAGTATATATTCTGTATGCGTGTATGTATGTATGTATGTGAGTATATATTCTGTATGCGTGTATGTATGTATGTATGTGAGTATATATTCTGTATGCGTGTATGTATGCATGTATGTATGTATGTATGTATGTATGTATGTATGTATGTGAGTATATATTCTGTATGCGTGTATGTATGTATGTATGTATGTGTGTATGTATGTATGCGTGTATGTATGTATGTATGTGAGTATATATTCTGTATGCGTGTATGTATGTATGTATGTGAGTATATATTCTGTATGCGTGTATGTATGTATGTGAGTATATATTCGTACCTGGATATCCCACCGCAGGGTGCAGCAGGTCCATGGGCGCGCCCCCGAGCCCCAGCCCGTTCATGGCGTACGGGGCCTGCTTCAAGTACGACATCATCCTTACACGCACACTCCAACACACGCCTACAGCGCCATAGAGACAAGAAGAACATCGTTAGCTTCAGCTTTAAACTAAACTTCTGACAGTCAACAACAAGAGCCCAAGTTAGGAGAGAACTCAGAGTCCTCGTGCGTAGCGCTCGCTCTACTTTCAGTTCAGCTCGCAGAACTTTCAGCACGATTCACAGATCGATTCACAAAACCGTGCGTGTTTGGTGCTGCACGTGCGTGTTTATCAATTTTACAAGATTATTTCATGACAAATGTGTTGATTATGTTATGTTAAAGATCAATAATTAGCATTAATTAAAAGTTCATTAAAGTCAATTGAGTAATGTGGATCATATATATATATATATATATATATATATATATATATATATATATATATATATATATATATATATATATATATCACAGTATATATATATATATATATATATATATATATATATATATATATATATATATATATATATATATATATACTTTCGATTTATATTCGATTTGTACTTCAGTTCTGGACTTTCAGTGTTATAGTACCGGCAGTTTTTTTGAGTCTATTTTATGTTTATATATATATTTTTTTTTTATTTGTTTTATTGGATATTTTTGTTTTATGCTACATAAAATAGTACATTCTGTCAGCACTGCAACGAAATTACTAATTATTGTGACTGTAATGATGGTAACTGTACTGGCGAGGACTGTGATAATAACTATAATAATGATTGTGACTGTAATGATTAATTATTATGACTAATGACTGCAATTGTACTGACTCAATGTAATAACTGTTGACTGTAATAACTGTTGGCTGTAATAACTCATTATTGTGGCTAAAGACCAATGACTGTTGTTATGATGGTTGTAATAACTGTTGACTGTAATAACTGTTGGCTGTAATAACTAATTATTGTGGCTAAAGACCAATGACTGTTGTTATGATGGTTGTAATAACTGTAATGATATCTGTTGACTGTAATAATTAATTATTGTGGCTAAAGACCAATGACTGTTGTTATGATGGTTGTAATAACTGTAATGATATCTGTTGACTGTAATAACTCATTATTGTGGCTAAAGACCAATGACTGTTGTTATGATGGTTGTAATAACTGTTGACTGTAATAACTGTTGGCTGTAATAACTCATTATTGTGGCTAAAGACCAATGACTGTTGTTATGATGGTTGTAATAACTGTTGACTGTAATAACTGTTGGCTGTAATAACTAATTATTGTGGCTAAAGACCAATGACTGTTGTTATGATGGTTGTAATAACTGTAATGATATCTGTTGACTGTAATAATTAATTATTGTGACTGAAGACCAATGACTGTTGTTATGATGGCTGTAATGACGGTAATAATAACAGTTGACTGTAACAATTAATTATTGTGGCTAAAGACCAATGACTGTTGTTATGATGGTTGTAATAACTGTAATGATATCTGTTGACTGTAATAATTAATTATTGTGACTAAAAACCAATGACTGTGGTTATGGTGGCTGTAATGACTGTGATAACTGTTGACTGTAATGACTAATTATTGTGACTAAAAACCAATGACTGTGGTTATGATGGCTGTAATGACTGTGATAACTGTTGACTGTAATGATTAATTATTATGACTAAAAACCAATGACTGTGGTTATGGTGGCTGTAATGACTGTGATAACTGTTGACTGTAATGACTAATTATTGTGACTAAAAACCAATGACTGTGGTTATGGTGGCTGTAATGACTGTGATAACTGTTGACTGTAATGACTAATTATTGTGACTAAAAACCAATGACTGTGGTTATGGTGGCTGTAATGAATGTGATAACTGTTGACTGTAATGACTAATTATTGTGACTAAAAACCAATGACTGTGGTTATGGTGGCTGTAATGAATGTGATAACTGTTGACTGTAATGACTAATTATTGTGACTAAAAACCAATGACTGTGGTTATGATGGCTGTAATGACTGTGATAACTGTTGACTGTAATGATTAATTATTATGACTAAAAACCAATGACTGTGGTTATGATGGCTGTAATAACTGTTGACTGTAATGATTAATTATTATGACTAATCATGATTATGAAGGCTGTAATGACTGATGACTGTAGTGATGACTTTCATGACTAATGACTGTAATGACTAATGACTGTAATGACTGATGACTGTAATGACAGCACGGCTGCTGGGTGATAACGCGTCAGACGCTTCACAGTGTTGGGAAGAGAAGCCGCTGAAGATGAGAGGGCAGCGCGTGAGTTATCAGCTCCACTTCACACCTCACTAATCAGGACCCGCCGCCGCACTAACTGTCCTGTCCGCGGCGGCCGGACTCGGTTTGATCACTGCGGGACTCCGATGATCAAAACTTTCTCTCTTTTATGTTACAGCGAAGTGTTCATCTACATCAACCGCAGCAGCGCAAGTTCAGAACTTTACTCGCCGATTCCTCTCACAAGTGGTCTAAGCTACGAGTTCGGGTCAGACTTTCAATTCTGTTCTCTTTTAAAACTGAGACTTCATTACGATCCTAAAACCAGACCTTTAGTTTTTTAAAAACGGGTTTTAAAAATCAAATTTAGGATCAAGTGTATTGAGGTTTATGTGAACCTGTATTAATATTAACTAATTATTATTTTACACTTTAGACTACAGAAAACTGAGGAGAAAAATATAATAATGTTAATAATATAAGATTGATTACTAAAATAAGTAAGTTCAACTCTAACTGTAAAAAAACGGGGTTGAAAACTAAAAAGTGAACAAGAATAGAAAAAGTGGACTGAACTGAAAACTGAACAGGAATTTAAATTAAACTGAAATTGAAGAAGCCAGATTTGCTATAATAAATAAAAACCTATGTTAAATATCTGTAAATAATATGTACTGATAATTGGCGCTAGCTTTTTTTAAGATTGGACAGGTTGATTGGATATGTTAAAATCAGTCATGCTCAACTTTGGCTTAACAGAGTTATAGTCAATTGTTAATTCCAATGTTAAATCTATACTATGTTATATTCATTGGAGTCATTAAAATGTATTTTTCAGTTCGACTAGTTTCAGTTAAACGTTTGCTGACTTAAGATACATTAAGGTTCATTTGTTTATGTCGGTCGTTTTAAAGTTCTGCTAATATCAGCCATATTTTTACTAATCCGAATTTTTAAAATTTTGATTAATCAAAGTTTTGCGAATTTATCACATTTCAGTTTTATTAAACTTTTGTTAGTTTTATTTATTTTAAAGCTCTACTGAAGCCAGTTAGATTAAAGATTAGATTCGTTGACCCCCTACATTACAGTTGAACTAATTCCAGTAATATTGCAGTTTCATTTGCGCGAGTTGCGCTCATTTTCACGCAGTTGCGGCTGAAATGTTTTCGTGGCTGTTAAAGCCACACCGGCCTTACAGAGATGCTAATCGGCTAGCTAAACAAGGTGGGAGGTTTCATCTGGGCTTCGTTGTGGGACGGAGAAGTACAAATGCGTGAAGACAAAAAGTTGCGCTAAAGTCGCTGGTGCGCTGCTCATGCCTATGAAAGGCCCCATTAAGGCCTCGCGGAGCCGCACAGCAGCTTTACGCAAATGGAAATCAGCGGCAACTGTGCAAATCATCCCTCTTAGCCATTCAGATTGCGCACAGAGGGGACTCCATTTACAGAAGAAACCTTATCGACTAAATAAATGAGCGCCCCCCCTCCCCACTAAAAAACCCAGGACCCCCAAAACTCCCCGTGCGCCCCTTCACGCATACAGCTTAAACACGGCGCACTGGGAGCTGAGGCTCGGGCAACATTTCAGTCTTAAAACTCACACTAACACGCTCTGATTGGACAACGCTAACGTATTCAATCACACAAAAAAATCAAAAATTTAAAAAATATAATCCTGTTCTATAAATATTAATATTAATGTTAATAATATAATTTAAAATTTTAATTTAACCCACTTTACTGACTTTATTTTGAAACCTGCATCTTTTGTTTTCTCTTATATGTTTTTGTTTTCTCTTATAAGTCAAATTCAATTTCTTCAGTTTTAATTCAATCATTCTGTTTAAAAAATTAGAAATTAATGCATTAATTATTAATAAGCTATCACAAGGGGGGCTTCTTACCTGGAGGCTCGTTGTCTGTTTATCCACTATGTGTAGATACAACCAAATCCACGCGACTACAGCTCTTTCCACGCTGAGGACAAAAAATAGATTTTTAAAAGAAAATTCGCCAAAAAAAGAATTGTTGAGGAAAAGTTGCGGCCGCAGTCAGGAATGGACTCCAGAATCAAACATGGAAATAGTCCTGTTAGGAGAAGAAACACATCAAAACCGCCTCAAACTCATCTCTCGCTCTCTTTCTCTCTCTTTCTCTCTCTCTCTGCTGCCAATGATGTTGACGAATTGAGATCGATCGACTTTTTTGACGCCCTTCCTCCGCCCGTGCCTCAAAGAGACGCGCCGCCTCGCCGGCCCAGGCCAATAGGAGCGCGCGCTTTTCCTCCCGGCAGAGAGCGCTGGCCAATCGCGCTGCGAGAAACGCCGCGCCGGCCCCGCCCACATCGATTGTGACGCCGCGCAGCCCTCGGAAGGCTCAGGTGCAGCGCGACTAACGTTCTATAAAAGAAAAAACAGAGGAAAGTGTGAAACGAGCAGCGCGCGCGCTACAGTTTAGAGCAAAACCCAAAGCAGATCTTCATCATCAGATGTGTCTCGCTCGCGGACGGACACGCAGCTCTAATGTAAACACAAGCCAACAGTGTGGAAGTTGGTCAGAGTGATCTCAGAGTGATCTCAGAGTGATCTCAGAGTGATCTCAGAGTGATCTCAAGTGTTGTTTATAGTGAGTGTTGGCGTCTGAGCCGCAAACTTAAGTTTGAGATATGGCACGTGCATTTGTCTTCTATTGAAGAAAGTTGGTCAATTTGTTGGCGATGTTGTGGCTTTAATTCCCAATTTGCAAATTAAAAAAAAATCTAATTGGTTATTTCACTTACAATGTAAACAAACAAAAGAGTCAGATTTAACTTTAAAAACAAGCCACTTGACTGCCTTAAATTAATTTAAATTTGAGTCAATTTTGAGCATCGCTGTTCTGATAACTCAGTACTGAAGGTTCTCGAAATTTGAAGGCCACTTGTTAAGGTTACATACCTTTTTAAAGATAAAACATTACAAAATTTGTGTTTGCATGAACACAACTGCAACAATTATTAACACCAAAGTAATAAAAAACACAAATTTTATTTTAACAAATGGCGGGAAAAGAGGAAAGAAAGGAAAAAGAAAATAAATAATAATATTAAAAACACTATTTGATCATTCATATCGTCGCTGTCCATGTATCTCAACTTTCGTCCTTTTTTATTTTTCCACACCATTTAAACAAGACAGCTGGCCTTTATATTGTGCACACAGTTCATCATGAATGGACCAATAGAAATCCTCCAAAACAGTTCATAAAAAATTCTGGTTCCATTGACTTACATTGGAAGTGAAGACTGTTTTTGGTCTCTCCTGTAAAGTTGGCATTTCTTTTTTTATTTTGGGAGATATTGTTTTTTTTTATTGGACAGCAACATGTGTATTAATTAATGTAATTATTTTACAAGGTCAGAACAGAGTTTAAGAGCAGAGTTTAAAGCCGAGCGCGCACAGAGTTTAATTCCTGCGCGCGCAGAAGTTGCAGCAGAAAATTAGAATTTATACAAAAATATCAGGAATTGCAGCAGCTCACAATAAAACTAAATAAAAAGTAAGGTGTGATTCAGTTACGACTCTTTTACGAGTGTGACGCTCTCCAACTTAGCACGTTAGCGCTGTTCGTCACTCTCCGCTCTAAAGCCGGTTTTAAGCGCGCGCATTGTCCCGGGTGTGTGTGTCTAATCCCACTGAGGCGCGCGGCAAAGCCCCGGGATCAGCGGGACTAAGCGAGCTCGAGCGGACGCGTGTGCGCGTGTTGGCGCGGGCCCGCTTCGTGTAAATTGTCGTTACTTATTAAAACGATGATGCATAAAATTCCGACCCCCTGCCCACCCCCCCAACTCAGCTCAGTCCTCAGAGCGCGAGCGCTTTACGACGGGTTTTATCTTCTCTTCCAGCTTCTTTTCGTCCTCTTCCTCTCGTCCCTTCTCCTGTTCGCTCTAAGCGCCCACCTCCGCGCGACCGCAGCCTCCTCGACCCGCGAGCCCGAGCAGTGCGTAAAAGCGCAGGACGCCAACACCGATCGTGCGCGAGACTCCGCGCGCTCTTCACGTCCACCCGGATAAACTCTTAAGCAGGACGGGGGTCGGGACACACTCGTCTTTTTCCAGAATTTTTTTTGTTTAAAAGTAGTTTTTATATTTTGGTTTTTTTTTTCTCTTCACAGGCAATTTTCAATTCAGGTAAGATCATTTTTTAAATATTACATTTATAATACTAGAACTGGAATGAGGTATTAAATAAATACAGACAAATAAATAAAAGTTGAACTGTGAGGCAGTTGTTGGGAGTTTTCTTTATTTTTAAAAATAAAAGTTTGAAAAAAGTTCGTTCAGCTTTTTTTTTTTAAATAATAAGTATCTGTAGATGTTGGTGTTGTTTACCGAGTTGAAGTCACGTGGTTTTTTTTGGGTTTTTTTTTTTAAAGCATACCACAATTTAACATAAACAAATCATCCGGGTATTTATTTCAAGCAAATTTTATTTTTAAGCAAATGTTAAGCAAAAATCACACGCAGCAGCAGAGGACATGGCTGGAGTCTTGCACTGTGAAATGTCAGTTGAGCCCAGTGTTGGTCTCTGAGGAACTCCTCAATCCACATAGGCTTTAATTTCATTCCTGTAAAAAAAAAAAAAAAAAAGAGAGAGAGAGAGAATACAAAAAGAGAGAAGCCCAGTCTTGAAATCACAACTACCTTTAATTACCATAATGAATGACATGCTGTCAACTCAGATCCAGTCTGTTTGCTCGGGTGTGTATTCGCATTAAGTCCCTCCAAGGAGTGCTCGGCCACTTCTTTAGACTGAGAGTATGAAATAAAATAAACAGTAAGAATGCAAATGCAGTTGAGGAGCCAGTGAGTAACTTCCAGGTGCTTCCAAAACAAACACACTGTTAGGAATATGTTAGCTTAGCACTGGAAAAGCCAAAAAGCAATACACACCAAGTGACGCCAATGTGCTAAAGACTGGATCTAATTAACTATTAATACACAGCTATTAATGGTGTTTGGCATATGAAAGCAGTCTGAGTGTCCCATCATTCTCCTTCAAATACACAAACACACAGACATGCACAACTGTCAACAGTGCTTATATATATATATATATATATATATATATATATATATATATATATATATATATATATATATAAATGGCAACTTTACAGAACAGGCAAAAAACTGTCCTTACTTTTAATGTAAGTCAATGGAACCAGATTTTTTCCAAGCCATTTTTGAAGCATTTCTATTGGTCCATTCATGATATTTTCACCCAGTGCAAACGGCAGCTGTCTTATCTAAATTATGGAGAAAAATAATTTAAACAAAAAACGAGATATGTTTTTTTTTTCTTGGAAAGCGACCATTTATAAAATACTGTGCAACTGTCAGAGACCATTTATTTAATTTCCAAATAAAAATATTTACTGTTTTTTTACTGTTACTGTAACATATTTAATAGAAAATGACACAGAAGTCTCAATGACTTCATGTATAATCAGACGTTTCAGTGTTTACTGTGTTCACTCTTTACCTTCACTACAGCTTCTATTCTTTTCAGAAGACTCACTTTCCGTTTCTTACAGAGACTCACCTCCAAAGTTCAGTCATAGAAGTTGGTTTAGCATTTTCTGCTTCTCATCATCCAAATAACCTCAAACACATTCAGTGATGTTGAGGTTCTGGACTCTGGGGTGGTCAGTCCATGGTTCTGAGAACATCAGCAGCTTTCAGATCCACAGGGCTGAGGAGTCTTCTCACAGTGGAAGCATGGACAGAGACACCTGTGGATGTTTTCAGATCTTAAGCAAGACTGGAGCTTGAAGTTCATC
The DNA here is from genome assembly GCA_021613375.1 of Megaleporinus macrocephalus. NCBI lineage: Eukaryota > Metazoa > Chordata > Actinopteri > Characiformes > Anostomidae > Megaleporinus > Megaleporinus macrocephalus. The sequence goes on along the minus strand of CM038722.1, from coordinate 31,056,202 downwards.
TCGCAAAGACAGAAGCCTTAAGTGCTGATTATCTAATGGCGACAGTGTTAGTGGTCTACAGGTCTTTCAGGTGGTTGTTAGGAATCCATTTTTTTCTCTGTGTCTTTTAAAGATTTACTGAACTCAAGTTTTTAAAACTTTCTATGGCTTTCCTCTACATTACTACATCTGAAATCTGAGTTTTTACAATCGTAACCAGAAGTCCAAGTAATCAGGGTCCATTTCTTTTGCACACTACTTATTTCAAATTAAAAAAAAAATAGAGATACAAAGTACAGCATTTAAAAATACTGTCAAGCTGATGATAATATTCTAATGTAATGTTTGTATATAGTGTAATGTTACTAAATCTAATAACAATTTACTAGCAAATAACTGCACAACACATCAGTAAAATGATTTACATTCAAGTATATAAAATTATATCATTAGACACAATGGCAACAACATTCAGCTCTGAGTTATGAGTTGTAAGTTGTAAGAAACATGAAGGAACCTCCTTTTATTTCTCTAATATGCTCTAGAGCTGTGGGGAAGCACACGTCCATCCTAAAGAATGTAATCCATATGTACGTCCTTATGTTGTACAACAGATTAAAAATGAATGTGTTCGCTCTTGTTACACACAATGCGTGCACCGGTCGACCCGGTGTAATTACGGTAAGGAGCGCAAAGCCCAAGGCGAGGTCCGGGTCACACCAAAGGCAGGGCTAAGACAAGACCAGAGCTGAGCTTTGATTGACAGTACGCAAGCTGTAAAGAGAAACTTGAGATATAGTGGTCCATTAGTTCCTCAGGTCGGGTCTTCATACTGAAGTAAAAGTGATGTTACTTCACCGAAATCATGATTCCAGCAGAAGTAAAAACAGCCACCAACAAAGCAATGTGCACGAAAAAAGCATGAGGTCCCAAGCTACTGAGTTCACTACAGATTTGCAGGGGAACATCCCAGGAACCAGTTCCTGGGCTGGATTGATATTGCTGAAGATTAAATGTTAACTGATATATAAGTTTTGTGCTTTAAAAGAATTTATAGTGGTTCTTCTATAGCATTGCCCCAAAGATGTCATTCTGACACATTCCTGCACTCGAGGCTAAACGACTGCTATTTAAAAGAATAACAACTTAAGAAAAACTAGAAACTACCAAACCCAGCTTATCCAAAACCTCCTCCAGTGCTGCTTTCATGTGGAACTTCTTAGTACAACCAGCATCAGTACAGGAACCAAACTTCATTAGTTATTGTTTCTGGGTTCTTTTGTTTTACAATAAAATTCTAAAGCTCCAAAAAGCTGTCCAAGAGCTGAACCAACACAAGGCTCCGCAACTTACTTATTTAAACCTAAAGTAAAAGTGTGCTCCAAAGAGAACCGGTTACGATTGAACTCTGGTCACATTTAGGTTTTGGGACGGAAGTTTTCCGAGGGAACTTTGCCCGAGTTCTCTAATCCTCAACTTCAGCTTGGTGGCTTTCAGCACCCACTGCCATGGAAGGTTTCAGATGTTGCCTGCTCAAACACACCTGGCTGGTGTACTGTGAAGCTCTGAGGTTTCACTGGTTAGCATGGTGACTGGTTTCAGTTCAACTAGAACCTGATGTAACTTCATGCTGAGCCCGAAGTTAGCTCGCTCGCTCCAATTCAACTTCATGTTTCATGGTATATACACTGTCCTCCAAGTCAAGGGGAAATCTGAAATTCTTACAAGCGATCATTTCCTTTTGTTTATTGGGCTTTGGTGTTATACACTGAGGTAAGACTTTGGATATTTGTCTTCAAGCTTTGTATTTTTTGCAATGAATAAATAAATAATTCAACAAATCTGTGTTCTTTTGTCCCTTCATTATTTCAAACCAGTATTGAAACCACGCTCAGCTCTTATACGAGCAGTGTACATACACAACCCTTGTTCAGCCCAGAACTGGCTTAATAACGACCAAAGACAAAAGAATAAATGCTGCAGTGAAATTACAAACTGTCCAGGAAGCTACACACATATACAAACCCTTTCTAAACACGAGGCCGTACTGACAAACAGGGCTGAAAGGAGCTGGAGCGCCTTGTGAACAGGTAAGCACAGTGCAGTGGGGGTAAATGAAAGGGCTGAATGGAGCTGTCAATCACAGAGCCAGGTTCCGCCCCCCTCATTAGGAGGGTAAATACAGGGGAGGGGCCATGAAAGAGTCAGCCAGAAACCAGATATGTCATACAACTTTAAGTGCATGTACTCACACAGCTCCTCCTAGCTTAACCATTTCTAACCACGGCTAAGCTCTGAAGTTCTTCAGGCTACTTCTTCACAAGATGAAGACAGAATAAGTACCAAAACGGAAAAATTCTCAGACGTAAACGTGTCGCCTTCTTAAAGAGTACTTTGCAGAGAAGAGAAGGACAATCTTAGAGCGATCCTGACATCCTGTGTAGTTAAAAGACAAACCTAACACATTTTTAAGCACGTAAATACTTAAAATCTATAGATTTTTAGACACGCGCAGTTGTATGAAAATGTTTGGGCATCAAAGCTTTGTCTTTTAAATGTAAACAAATTTAAGTGAACACATTCACTACAGAGGGTTGCACATTTAAACACACAACTACTGTCCGCTTGCTGAAATTCACACTCCATGCAAAAGCTGAACTCACCAAACACATGTAGGCTGTGGGCTTTAAGAAAACGCCAGCCGGCGTTTACAACACGATAAAGTTTTATGATGAATGGACCAACAGAAAAGCTCCACATTTACTTACTTCCATTAACTTCTACTAAAAACTGATACAGGAGGTTTTGTTGCAGCAGCAGCAGCACACACACACACACACACACACACACACACACATTATTTGCTCTCTCAGTTTTTCCTGCAATTTGCTCTCAGAGAATCAGGTTAAAACTTGCATCCCTCTCTCTCTCTCTTTCTCTCTCTCTCTCTCTCTCTCTCTTTCTCTCTCTCTCTCTCTCTCTTTCTTTCTCTCTCTCTCTCTCTCTCTTTCTCTCCTTTACTGGTTACCATGTGAGACTCGCACAGTCACACAAGAATGTGCAGGTTCAGATCCCTCTGACCCACCCCCAGCTCAGAGAGAGAGAGGGAGAGGGAGAGAGAGAGAGAGAGAGAGAGAGAGAGAGATTAGGACAGAGAGAGAGAGTAAAAAGGAGTGCAAAAGAGAAGGTGGATAAGAGACAGTGAGAAAGATAAACTGAAAGACAGAAAAACAGAAAAACAGAATGAGAGAGAGCAAGTGAGAGAAAGTGAGTGAGTGAGTGAGTGAGTGAGTTAGGGAGTGAGGGAGTGAGAGAGAGAGAGAGAGAGAGAGAATCATCTTGGCTCTCTTGATAACTATCCAGTTACTGAAACGGTAGATGGGAAATGTGGTCTCGATGATGATTTCTAGTACAGCAGTGTGTGTGTGTGTGAGAGCTGAAGCTCGTTTCTTCTTCATCAGTCTGGTCTGGAATTGCTCTCTGCTTATCTACACTAACAGCCAAGCCTACAGCACAGCCGGACACAAGCACGGCCGCCACCCCATAATATTTCTGATGTGCTGCTATAGAGCGAAACCGTCCGGAGGCTGAGCGAGTGAGCGAGTGAGAGACTTGACACACTTTTATTTTTTTTTTAAATATATACAGACATGTGCAAAAGTCATGTGTACGCGCCACATTACACGAGTAAATCCACGAACACACCCGAGTTTGAGGTGAGACCATTTACTGCACACTTTGGAGCACAAAGTTCAAACAAACACACTGGAAAACAGTACTGTGTATAGAAATGTGCAGAAGTGTGTTGTTCTTTTTTTTTTTTTAAACATAGAAAACCAACAAAATATGTATTCTGACTGGAGACATACGCCTGTATATATGAAATCAACTCGGCGCTGCAGCCCACTGGGTTGTTTTCGCTGTTCCATTTCATGGGCCGAAGGAAGCATCACCGCTTCCAAACCGCGATGGGCGAGATAGAGCAGCACTCCAGCCCAGCCCGAAATAGACCCAGATCACTCTCTCTGTGATTATATATTGATTTTAGAGCAATAAAAAAGCCTTATCTCATAAAAAGGCCTCAGAGGCAAAAGTAAAAACCCCATGAATAAGTCTCTCTCTCTTAAAAAGCACAATCGACTTCTCCCATGCACCTTAAAATCCCCCCAGACCCCCAAAGAGAGACCAGCTGAAAGATCACAGACTGCACGACCAAACGGACCTCAATTTACTGGAGCAACTGCATTAAAACTGCACTGTAAGTGTTGGACGGTTGATGGAAATCTGTAACTGCACACATCATTTTGAAGTTTGTAACATGGGCTGTGCATCAGAGCTCTACTCTGACGTTTTCAACAGTATTCAAAGAAAACTTAGTAAATGTTGCGTCTCCTGAGGATGTTATAAATGATCTATTATCATCACCTGGATCCAATTCTAACATTGACCTAAATTCTAAACTCTAAGCCTTAAACTGGTCCTAAACCTAGCACTGTTGAGAATCAACTGACTTTCACCAGAGAGCTAATAATTCTATTAATAACTGAAACATCCATAGATTATTTATTGGGCGATATCAAAATAAAAGTGAGACCAAAAATTCTTAAAAAATGCACCAAATATGTACATAATTTCCACACGTAGCTCAAATCAAGCCTATCAGCCAAGACCTGTTTGCTGTCTGCAGTCTGTTTCACTAGTTAGTTCATTTGTAATGTAGCTAGAAAGTGATAGAAGCTTGTTGGCACTCTTTGGTTTGGAGAGCCTGAAGTTTGCCTGCTTTAGTTTTGCCCTGCGAGGCTAACATAGTCAACTATTGGGTAATAGGCAAATAAACGTGAGACCAAAAATTTTTTAAAAATACAGAAAAGATGTACACAATTTCCCCCCATTAGCTCAAATGAAGCCTATCAGTCAAGACATGTTTGGTTTGGTGAGCCTGAAGTTTGGCTGCTTTAGTTTTGCCCTACAAGACTGATGTAGGCAAAAAGCTATGGAAGCTCATTCATACTAATTAGCACTGCGCTACCTGCACGCCTAAAACTGCATCCAAAATTAGTCAAGCTCTACACTGGTACAGGTACTAGACTGGACCCACTACATTCTGCTTGGGCAGTAGAGTAGTATACTGTTTCAGTGGCGTGTGTTTAGTTTCCGCGCAACCTTTGACGCACTACGTCCACAAACATACCAACATCCTGTGATGCACCACTGTAAGCGTCCCACTATGCATGAAAAGCCCCATTTAGACATCATTTTAGATCTTTATTGTGAAACCGAGCTGCGTTTGTGTTGGAATATGTACTCAGACAGTGTCGAGCTGTAACTTAGAGAAGACGGACCAGGAGTTTAATCATTTTTACCTCAGAAGTAGCTCTAACTTCTGTAGCAGCAGTTCAGCACCAGAAGCTACATACACACAGCCAATGAACCGCTATACATCATAAACATTTTCCTCCAAATGAATCATAATATAGCATAGTGGGGTGCAGTCGGACACTTAAACATGCCTCCCGATTCAGGAGGACATCTAGGTAACGTTTGCGAACTACTCAGTGACTGAGTATTTAGACATACTAGCCACGCTCGCCTACTGATTTTGATGTAGGCGATTTCAGATGCACCATCAATTCTTATCAAAATAAAAGATTTTCTCACATTCGCTGCAATTTAAAAAATCTAAAAAAACCCAAACTTTTATCTATAAAAGTGAAGAAAAGTACAACAAAATTCAGTCATCGAGATGTTCCTATGTCTGTTTTTAGCGACTTGTGTCCAGTTTTACAGATAACAGTACATCAGATGCTACTCTGGTTGATTAAATACACATGGATTAAAGAGGGAAACTGATTAAACAGATGTCTCGCCTATTTCTTTAAACATTTCCATCAAATATGACAGCACTCTGACAGGATCCTATAGCAAAGTCATTATGCAGAGATTTGAAAAGCCATTCCCTCTAAATGTTATCACGTTAAGAAAAGCTCTAAATCCTGACACTGCAGTGAGGTGACCGATTAATTGATATCAAATCAGCAGATTATGATCATATCTCCTCATTACAATATAAAAAAAACCTGCACAGAATAAACAGGTATTAGAACGCTAAACCTGCGCTAATTAGAACTTATTGATTACGAGAGCGCAATCTTTATCGGGAGATGGGTGAAATTGCCACGGCAACATGTGGGGTTGCTGCCCGTCGCTGACCGCACGTCAAAATCAATCAGTCGGAATTGGCTATTTAAAAAGGTTATGTGACATATGGACGCGGCCATAGAGCTAAAGCCTCCGAGCGGCGCTGAGGGACTTAGTAGGGCATAATAGGTGATTTGCACTCTTTTATATAGACTTACAAGCAGGGGCCCAATCTGCTTTATTCACGCCCAGAACCGGTGAACGACTTATTGTCACGCCAACATATGACGACTATAGATAGCGCACTCTTTTATTTTTGTAGTCAATACTTTTGAGTCTGCAGGTCGGCCTCTTTTTTTACTGTGTCTGCTTTTGTAGAGGAAATTCAGAGAAGCTGTGATAGAAAATCTGCTTACGAATCAGACAGATATCAGAAATCAGCAGAACTATAAACATGATAGACTGTCACAGAAAATTGATGGAAAACGATCAAATCATATCGTAATGAATTTTAGTTATTTAAGCAAAATAACAGAGAATGGCTACGGTTTTTAGAGACCCTACTTTTTACAGACAGTAAAAGGTTGGGAGAGTACAGAAAATACAAATCACAGTGTTTCTTACATCGACTTAGACTTTTATTTAACTGCAGACAATACAAACCCAAGATATTTTATATTATGTCTGGAATTCTTCATTTGTTTACATGCATCCACTCCAGCATCAGGCAACACATTCCAAAACAAGTTGGGACGTACGGCTTTACCACTTTGTAACATCGCCATTCCTTCTCACAGCACTTAAACGATGTTTTGGCACGTCAGGTGTTATTTTGTCCTGTTCTTACTGCAGACACGTCTGAAGGTGTGTAACGGAACGGGGTCGTCGTAGCATTTTTTGGTTTTAAGATTCTCCACACATTCTCTAATGGGGACAGGTCAGGACTGCGGCCAGGCCAGTCCAGTACCTGTAACCTCCACTTATGCAGCCATGCCTCTGTAACGTGGGCAGCATGTGGTTTTGCACGGTCTTGCTGAAAAATGCAGGACTTCCCTTAAAAAGACGTCTTCCTGAAGGCAGCATATGTTGTTTTACGATCTCAGTGTACTTCGATGCAATAATGCGGCATCACAGAAGCATTAATAGCACTGACTTACTGACCTCAAGCCATGAAAGACCCTCGCCTTTCGACTTGTTGCTGATAACAATGGTGGGTCTGAAATATACAGTTCCTATTGCTTTCAAAAAAGATCCAGAATACTGATTTGTCTGTCCACAATACACGTTTCCTCTGTGCGATGCTCCATCCTAGATGAAGTTTGAAGTGGCGTTTGTGAATGTAACTCCACAGACTGTACTGCTTGACAAAGGTTTGCTTTAGTAATTCCTAACATCAGCTGTTGGTGAATGTGGTGTAGATCCAGGGCGTGCAGCTTATGCTCGCACTGAAATTCATCCCAACTCTTCAAATCGTTTAAAGATATTCTGCATTGTAAATGGAGAAATATGCAAATCCCTTCCAAGCTTATTTTGAGAAACATTAAACGTTCAAGCATTTCAATTATTTTCCCACGCATCTGTTGACAAACTGGAGCCCCCCTGCCCATCGTTGCTCCCCAAACACTTGTGGAAACTGTTAGGGTATCAAATCTGTTTGAAATCACCTCAGTATTTAGATTATTACCTCATTATTAACCCTAATTTGCTCTCGTCCCAACTTTTTTGGAATGTATTGCAGGCCTAAAATGCAGGAATGGATGTATATACCAACCAGACAAAACATGACCCATTGTGGGCTCATACAATCTGCAGTGAATTAAAAAAAAAAGTAAATGTAAGAAACACTGTTTTATTAGCATTTTCCATACGGTCACATATTGTTTTAAAGTTTATATTGATGTCATCTATTTGAGATTACTAAAGAAATCAACACAGGTTGAGGTTGATGTGTGATGTTGTAGGCCTGCAGTTAGCCTTGTAGCTCCAGTGCAAAACTACAGAAGCAAACTTCCAACATGTCTTGGCTGATTACCCATATTTAAGTTTTGGGGGAAAACTGTAGAAAGGAAATCACCAAACTATCACTTTAAGCACTTAGCTATTGACCCCAACCACTACAGTTGTACATAGATCAGATCAAATAGCTCTTTCACTGTTTCTGAGTGAGGTTACAGGACGAACTGATGACGAACAAAGACGAAGGACCTGAAGGTGGAACAGAAAGACAGAGAACAGTCACCCTCAGGACTTCTTTCTAAATCGAGCGATATCGACAGAGAGAATCTTCGTGGCTTTTGTTCGGGGCTGACAGTGCTCAGGAACGGTGCCAAGCTCGAGTCCAGGCTAATATAATATGGAGGCCATGAAGGAGGTCAGGCCACTGGCAGTAAAGAACGAGTAGAGCGTCATTGTGTGAGCTTAAGCTAGGATTACTGCGCTTGTGTAAGCTCAAATCTGACACCACTGGATACACGTGGACTTGAGGACGCCTCGCAAAACATATATGAATAAATATGCTGTATTAAATCACACAACCTGTACTGTTACACTTAATGTATATTCAATCCTCAAATACATCCTCAACATGTCTCCAAATATATATATATATATATATATATATATATATATATATATATATATATATATATATATATATATATATATATATATATATATATGTTTATTTTATTTGGACTATTTTATTTGGATCCCCATTAGCTCCTATAAAGATAGCAGCTATTCTTCCTGGGGTCCATCAACATAAAACACACATATATATTATAACAATTATATATATATATAACAAAAAGGAAAAGAATACACTCTATATATCTTTCAAATATATACAAAAGAAAGAAATAAAAATAGTAAAAAAAACAAGTAGAAAGTTAAAAAATATGTGTCATTATAACCCCAATAACCTCCCTATTCCCCTTGAAACGAATTTCCCTAATCTACTTTTAACTATTATTTATTTCGTTTTATGATAAGGAATCAGTTATGTAGTGTTTGTTAGTAGTTTTTTAAACCAATATTTTGCCATTTACATTGACTGAAAATTTCGTGGTTACCAGACAAATTGAAACGCCCTATATATATATATATATATATATATATATATATATATATATATATATATATATATACATCCAAAGAGCCTTTATGATTACTTAGAACAAATAAAATAAAGAGAAACCAATATGACAAGATATTCAACTAAGAATTATTTTAAATTACCGAGAACTAAAACTAACCACATGTGCAGAACAGTGATTTTCAGAGCTATTAAAGAGTGGAACTCCTTACCTGACTCACTGCTCATAATTAATAACAAAATATTGTGTGAAAAATAATGTAGAAAATAAAATGGTGATACATGTTTTTCTTTGGACAGTGATGACGTAAAGCAGTAAGAGCACTGCATATCATTACACATATCCACCTCTTTCAATGTTTTATGTATATTGCATGTACATTTAATAATGAATGAACAAACAGAAATTATTACAATGACTTACATTAAAATAAAGTTTGTTTTTGAATTTGAAGGTTTTCTCCAACAGCTTAAAAACCTTTGCTTCCCCATTATACATATATATATATAATTGCTATCATTATAGGAGCTTTATGGGGATCCAAATAAAACAAACAAATAAAAATATATATAATAAATGCAAATGTCAAGAGTGACCATTACTCATTCACTACACTTACTCACCACTCATTGATTTAACAAGCATGTAACATACAATAACAGCTGATGTTCACTAAATCCTGCTATTTTAATCACCCCAATGAAAAAGTGCATCCATACAGTTCGCAGTTACTTCCAGATGTCCAATTAACGTACAACAAACCCAACAGACCACGTTCGCTTTTAAACATGCCCAGATTGGCCTCGTCTTTTTATACTGGAGGAAATATTAAAGGATACAACTTCCTTTTTAATCCGCCAAGCCTCCAAAAGCCCCTTAACACCCCCCCCAAAAAAACCCTTCAAAAACTGGAGAACTTCACATTCTTTTGTCGTTTAGTTTTATTGCGCTTCACCCTGTTTGCTTTAGATAACAAATCTGCTAGTTGCCTTCGGGGGAAAGGGAGCATTACAAATTAATCCCGGGTTTAATAAGTCCTGGACTAAGCCAGGGTTTTCCCTCCATGTGAGAAAGAGAGAGAGAGGGAGACAGAGAAGGGGGGTTAGAAAAAGAAGAAAGGAAAGAAGGCAAAGAAATATATTAAAGTCTGTGATCACAGCCAGCTTTTCTTGTTTGTCGTCCCCCCTCCTCCTCTCCCTCTCGTCTTTTTCTCTCTCTCTCTCTCTCTTTTTTTTGGTTTTAATCCTTCGTTCCGTAATCCAATTTGTCTATCGGAGTTTTCGACGGGGCCGCAACCTGACGCATGCATCGCTCTCTCTTTCTCTAAGAAAACACTGTCTGTCTCTCAGCCTCTGACACCTGACTTCAAACTCTTTGTTTACTTGTTTAGATTTTGCTTTGACGAGACATTTTTGGGTCAACACCAAGAAATCTTTGATCACTACAAAACAGTCCTGTAGCCTTTTCTATTCGTCTGTTAACATCAATATTTACCACTTTACCATTTTTATCACCAGTTATAGACCTGTCTATGTGGAGATACAGCATATAATATTTACATCTATTTAAATCTATACATCTATTTACTATTTAGGGTTATATCTATACTTGCATCATTTTGTACTAGTAATAAGAGCTTTGGACCTGCTTGTTTTAGACTATATTCAGTAAAATCTGAATTTATATGACTATAAAAGTTTTATAGCTGTCAATATTGGTCTACACTAATTACCATATTTATATCATTTAAAAATACATATATAAATTAATACTTATACTAAATCACACATATATACAATATTTAGATTTATATAAATCAGTTTTAGAGCCATCTGTATTCAATATTAATCCAGAAAAATATTTATGCTTAAGATATGTTATGCCAGTTTCTCATAGCAGTTTTAGAACCATGATTTGGTCTGTATCAATTAATACTAACATTTAAGTAATTTAATACCAATTTTAGATTTACATATAGAATAATTAATGTAATTTACATCCTTTATTACAGTTTTTACAGTCTCTATCACTTTATGTCAGTCTATATGAATGTAATATCAAGTATACATTACTTTATATCAGTTTCCATGCTGTTAATATGTGTCTACATTAATTACTGGCAATACTTCCATCCCTTTATTCCCGTTCTACGGCTGTTTATATGGATGTGCATTCATTCTTATCAATATTTACACGCTCTTGTACCAGTACCAGAGTATTTATTTGTCTTCAAATTAACATATTAATCATTATCTACATAATATATGTCTACATGAATGAATATCATATTAACATTACGTTATACAAGTACTAGAGCTGTTTATATGAGCCTCCATGGTTTAATATCACATGTGCATCACCGTATACCAGTCCTGGAGCTGTTTATAGGGGTTTACAAAATTAATGCCAATATTTGTATTGCTTTATTCCACCTCCAGAGCTTTTAATGGGTCAAACAGCAATATTTACACGACTTTATACTAATTTTGGAGCTGTTTATACAAATCTGCATACATATGAACATTTAGGCCGCCTCTAGAGTCATCTATTTGACTCCATTCTAATGAAAAGCCATGTTTGCATCACTCTATCCCGGCTGTAGAGCTGTTCCGACTGATCTGGGATTGAGCTAAGTGTATGATAGAGGCTGAGTGTGATTTATCTGTGTTGTCTTCAGGCTGGTTTGTCTTTTGAGCGGCACTAGAACTGAACTGTGCTCTTTCTCTGCGGGGAAAAAGCCCAGGGCAGCTTAGACGGATTGATTTAATTACTGTGAGAGGTTGAGGGGGCTTTAGGAGAACAGAGGGGCTTCAGAGTGGAGCGGCCTCCCCGCCGAGGAGAGCCATCAAGGTAGAACACACACTACAATTATTAGATTAAGCTTCAACATCACACGCAGGTATCGCGCACTGTCCTGAGGAATGGCTGCGGAGCACATGGCGCAACCCCACGGAACGGAGAAGGAGCCTTTCAGCTGTGAAGTCAATTTTATAGCGGACACTGAAGACGGAACGGAGGGTTTTTGAACATAGTCATCCTTCACAGATAGCTTCAATACCCTATTCTGGAGTATCTGGAGAATGTTTAGTCATTAATACATAGATGTACCAAAACAGCCATCGCTTCTAACTCAAACTTCTGACTTCGAAAGCTTCTAATACATAATAAACCAATGTTTTTGGTTTAAAGCCCCTGTCTACTGGTTTTAAATATTTTAAATTAGATTTTAATTAAGATGCACGACAGAGTAAGCATTTGCTAATGCTAGATTTATATATTAATTCAGTCTAATTTTAGATAAGTATTCTAACAACTGTGAGCTTCTGCTACTCAGGATGTGTCAGGTTGCAGAATGCTCAGTACTGGCATCACTACTGAAATGTAAACAACCTGCCCAAGTTAGCCTAACATGCTGACCAGCAGGACCGGTGTTGGTTCATCTATACATGTTTGATCCATCAGACAAGAGATTTATCTCTACTTAACTTCTCTGACTAGTGAGTACAAAAAGTCTAACTCTGATTGGTTCTTGGGGCGCTCTTGCATGAAATAGGCCAAATTTAGTCTGGCCCAACAGAAATCCAACAGATCTACATCAAAATCTGAGTTTAGAGTAAATTCACCATGAAAACTAGAGATAGCAGTTAGAGTACAACCAGAGAATCATGAAAATAAGTAGACAGGAGTTTTAATGTGTTGATTTACAGGAACACATTAAAATAAAAAGTCCATATCCTACATTACATGTTTCCTTGAGGTCATGGTATAACATTTGTGTGGTGGTATATTACAAAAATGGTCCCATTATATTTTTTTCATGACTGTTTTGCAATTTCTCCTGTGTTACTGTGCCTTTAAGAACAATATATGTAAATTAACTCTGTTCTGGATGGCAGAAAATTGTTCCTTACTGAAAAAACACTCAGAGCTGGAACTGACTTTAGTGTAAATGGGCAGAGCTAAATTGCTTATAAGCTCAATAAGACTATGTAAGTGATGTTTACATATTACGAATATAAATATACATATTTTTTAAACAATGTATACCTAAATCAGTCATTGTGTATATATATATATATATATTACTATGAGTGCGTGATTTATTTATTTATTTATTTATTTTCTCGTTTACCTGCAAAATGATGTCGTACTACGTTGTAATGTTTTGAATAACGATTTTTTTCGGTGAAAAAGATAAAGGCCTTCAGAAACGGACTATGGATTATATCATTTATCACCATGTTACACCGCTGTCTCTGTCCCGTCTACACTCGGCCAACGCGCTGCATTAATCAGAAGTGAAAGAGGCTTCTTAGGGATAAGACTTTCTGAAGAGACAGCAGAAGGTAGGGTGTAAGGCCTGTGCTTTTCAATAGACTCCCTCTCTCTCTCTCTCTCCCTCTCACACACACATGCTCGCTCGCTCACAGGAGGAACAGAGGGTTTGTATCAGAGCTTAATAATCTCAGAACAAAAGGAGAAAGGCCTGACCGAGTTAAGAGTGTGTGATAGGTACGCTCGCCCGTGGCTCCGTCCCATCGCCTCTGCTGTTCACTAAGCAGCGGGGTCCTTCTTCCCCTCTTTAAAACGACTCTCTTTCATCCCCGCTCATCTGCCCGTTCGGCCCCCGAGCTGCAGGAGTCCGTCGGCATCTGATCTTAAACGAGTAGTAGAGCACAAATAAAAAAAAAAAAAATTTGAGTTTTGCTTTAGTCATTTAATTAGTTACTAATAAGCTATTAGAAGCTGTTTGAACCAATGCATGTCTAAATCAGAGACTCCCAGTTCCATCTTTTGGTACCAGGCCACATCAATGTAGCACTTAATGAAGCAATCAGTAACCCTACTGAACTTTTCTATTACATTGTTGTTATGAATATATATTTTCCTTAGTACAGAAACTACCGAGTATTTTCATTTTTCAATATTAATATCTGAATATTCTATAACAATGAAAAACCTTACACACATGCAGTTTCAATAACTTCTTATTACTCATAATAAAGTGGTCACCAACCATTCCACTGAAGATCAGAGTTTAGTACCAATCCCCTCCCCCTTTTAGCCAAAACTAACGAATCTAATCCTGCCAATCAAGGACTTCTGAAGCGATTCATTAGCTGAAGCAGGTGTGGCTGATTGGGGTCCACAGGACATTGGATCTACGGGACCTGGTCAGTAAAAACTACTTTAAAATATAATGACTGACATACTAATGAACAAAAATAGCAAGCAGCATAAGAGGCTAATCCAGGGATTCTGCCTAATCTGGCAACACTCTCTGAACATGTCAGTGATTAAAGGGGCACAACAGTGTCTTTTTTACCACCATCTTGCTTCGATGACCGTCTACATGTTCCTTCTGTCTGTCTACACACTGTGAGATATCAGTCTTAATCACTAAAACCAAGCTTCCTCATCCAGACAGCCGACTGACTACCACACTCTGATTTTCACCTCAAATAAATAGGAATGGAGAGTCAACAGTGACTTCCAAAGAGTACGAAGAGCTGCCAACTCGGTGCCACAAACTAGCATTTAGCCTAACAAGCAAACATCAGTTTTCCCATAGAAGTGTATTTGTTCGTAGAATTGGTAAAAGCACAAAAGCATCATATTTTATAATTATATGATTTTTTGTCTGATTATATATCCCTCTATGTATATCGGTCTTTGTCAGTGTGTATGTAATGTTGGTGGCTAACAGTAATGAGCTAATAAATGGTGCCTAGCCAATATATCTCCATTGACAAACACTGGTAGTAGAAAGAGTCAAGCTTTAAACATGGCAAGTGCTATTGCAGTATAAATGCCATATATTCTGAAACTGCCTCTGAAAGTAACATCGGCACAAGACCTGTATATTGGGAACTTTATTAAGAAATTATGCCAAAAACAAACAAACAAACAAACAAAAAACATTATCTCTATCTTTTATACTAGTCATCTACACTTCCTTGTTACAGAGCAGTGTACTGTGCTGGGATGAGCATATAACTGCCTGATATAACTATTTTCACATTTACATTTAGATAAACAAGTTTATCCATTGGTTTACTGGCCAACTGCAACTGCATGCCAGGTTATCTGCTGCAGCATTGTTATCTTTTAAGTATATAACTATGGTTAATATTTGTGGTAATGTTTATGACTGGTGAGTAAGCTAACCCCACCAACATTTTATTCTGCCACTCTTCTGGGCCAGCCTTGCCAGGACAACATGCAAATGTGTCGGTTTCTGAATGTGAACACAGTAATGAGACCAGCTTGTGATTATTATACACTTAGCATGATGCTTACGGTACATAACGTTTCCATTACTTAGTCTTGCAGCTTTAGTACAGAACTAAAACAGAAAGTAAACCAAAGCATGTGTTGGTTGATTGACCACATTAGGGGCAAATATCTGATATTTCACTCTCATAACTAGACAACATATTAGTTTCAGTAGTCAGTAGCTACTGAAGAACGTACAGTACTGAATACTGAAGACATCATTTCTGCAGTTTCAGGGGTTAAAATTCCACTTCTTTACTCGGTGAGTCATGGGGAACATGAAAGTTCATTGGATTTCCGTTTCTGAAGGGATACGCCGGGTTTCTTTATCCGAGGTTCATAGAAAACACACTTGTTGATCTCTTTATGCAGCGGTGATTACGTCTCAGGCCTTTATCGTGTGAAATATGATTTGCGGGCAGGGACGGGGGAAAGGGCCGGACCCCCTGCTGCTCCGCTCTCTTTCTTATCTGTTGTAGAGGGGAGAGGGGAGGGGGTGATTGAAAAAGGAGAATGAGAGAAGAGCTGATAGGTTTGGAGCTGAGGAGAAAAGGAGTGATATTCTCATTTACACATCTTTATCTGAGAAACAGCACGACACCAGCCTACACAGGAACCGGGCACATAATGGCAGAGAGGGACCGCAGCTTACTTACACACATTACACAAAGCAGAGAGAGAGAGAGAGAGAGAGAGAGAGAGAGAGAGAGAGAGAGAGAGAGAGAGAGAGAGAGAGAGAGAGAGAGAGAGAGAGAGAGAGAGAGAGAGATGGATGCATGCATGCATACACAGACAGATGGAGAGATAAACAGATGAATGCGCAGATAGATATATAGAAAGATAGGTGGATGAATAAATTGATGGACGAGAGGGTGAATGGGTTGGTTGATAGACGAAGAGACAGAATGAGCAAATGGACAGATGAAAGGATGACAAATGGATGGACAAAGATAGAGCTGGGTGGCGACATGTATGGATGGATGAATTCATTAACATATGGATGGGTGACCAAGAGAGATTGGAGGGATAAATGAATGAATGGATGGATGGATGGATGGACCAATGAACAGGTGGATGAAGTGATGAATGGAAGAACATCTTCAAGGACGAATGACTGGATGATTGTTTGGTGCGTTGGTTGATCCATAGACAAGGAAAGAGCACATTAAAAGGATGATGGGTGGATGAGAGGGGGAATGGAGAGGTGGATGGGTAAATTGATGGTTTGGGTGACAGATAAAGAGGGTGAACAGGCAGCAAGAGAATATGAGGTACATGACTGGATGAAAGGATGGATGGGTGGATTGGTGGATGAGTAAAACGTTGGACAAATGATGGCTGGATGAGTAGATGGTGTAAGGATGAAAGAATGGCTTGCTTGATGATTAGAGAGGCTTGAAAGAGTGAGTCGGAAGTCTGACTGTATGGATGAACGTATAGTAGGATATATTGAACTGATTTTATGATTTAATCGCAGGAAGGATATACAAATGATGGACGTGTGGATGGTTTGAAAAGATGAATAGGTTTATTTATGTTATTTATTTGATAAAACAACAGATACTGGATGGATAAACGGAGGGATAGATGAATGGACTGGTGGATGTATGGATGAATTAACCAAACAAACACTTGGATGGGTAGAAAGAATGAGGTATCTGGATATTTAGACTGAAGAATGGATGGACTAACGGATGTATGGATGAATGACAAATTGATAGATATTATCCATTTAGATAGATGGGTGAACATAAGTGTGGACAGGTGGACATAAGTAGGGAAAAAAACCTGGAATGTTCAATGACTGGGAAGCTAGAAGAGAGACTAGAACAGCAGATGAGAGGATGAATAAATGGTGTGATGGATGAACGGGTAGAAGAGTAAGCAGTGGCCACATCCAGGTGATAATCAGAGCACAGATCTTGAGACTTTAACCTGCTTTTATGCTTTAACAGCCATACTGGCGCCGATCTTTCTTCATTTCATAAAGAGCCAACGCGTAAAGTGCTGGATAAACCCTCCATTACTGAGTTCATCAAAGCAGGAAGCCTTTTCACTCCGGCTTCTCACGCGCTCCACGCTACAAAAGCTCAATCGGCTCAGCTCCTCACACAAAAATCATTAAACTTCTTTAATTACTCTTTAAAAATCAGTGTCGCTAAGTCGCTGACGCCGCTCACGCGTACGCCGGCGAAAAGAGCAACATTTCACAAACGATTACTCAAAGCCTCCGCTACTGCGACATGCTCTTAATCTCCTGAGAGAAAAAAAAAATCATACAAACAGAGGGACAGAGAGAGAGAGGGGGAGAGAGAGAGAGAGGGAGAGAGAGAGAGGGGCTTGTTTGGCAGACGTTTTGGTGGCGAGGTGGTTGAGGAGGAGGGCGGGGGGGAGGGGGTTCGTCTGGACCGCTTGAAGGGACGAATCTTGACCAGTACCAGATGCTCCGCCGCTGACCAGCATTCAGACCCGAACAATGCAGCGAAGAGGAGGGGGGCAAGGATGGAGAGAATAAATTAATCATTCCTTTTCTCTCACTCTCCCTCTCTTTCTCTCTTCTTTGATGGAATTAAGCTCTCCGGCGCTCCGGCCTGTGTGAATGCGTTTAAGGTTTTTTCTTTTTTTTTCTCTTCTTTTTGGAGCCTCCCTTCTTTCTTTCTCCCTCTAGTCCTGATGGGCAATGTGGGGCCACCCAGAGGAGATGGAGAGATGGAGAGAGTGGGAGAGAGAGAGAAAGCTAGAGAGAGAGAGAGAGAGAGAGGTAATCCCTCTGTGCTTTAGGGGTCTAGGCCCCCATCTCCAACCCCCCCAAACATTATCCCCTAAAAACTCCTCATACCCCCGCATCTCTCTCTCTCTCTCTCTCTAGGTCTCTTGCTCTCTCTCTCTCTCTCTCTCTCTTTTTCTAAAGTGACCACATTTGCATACAGCCACAATGCACGTTGCCACAGTGCAGATTAGCTGGCAATGGAGTGTGATACCCTGATCTGTGTGTGTGTGTGTGTGTGTGTGTGTGTGTGTGTGTGTGTGTGTGTGTGTGTGTGTGTGTGTGTGTGTGTGTGTGTGTGTGTGTGTGTGTGTGTGTGATATAAGCAGTATGTAGTGGCACCTGCCAAACGTTACTCTGTCTATTCAACATTCAGACTTTTAAAAATCGTTAATGTCGTGACATGCTGTTATTGAATCTCGCTCTCTTTGCATGGGCATATTTTTAAGAGACGGAGTGTAGAAATATTATATATATATTAAATAACCTTAATTAAAACTTAATTTAAAACTATATAGAGCTTATATTTACATAGAAATTGTTTTAATATAACTTAATATAATATAAGTTTTATATAATGACAATATAACTTACTGGCAGCTCACAAGTACACACACACACACAAAATACATTTGAAATGAGAGATAATACATAGAGACACATGGAAAATGATTATCAATAAATATGTCTATAACACAGGTTATATATATTAAAATGGGTAAATATTATTAGGCCATATTATTATTACATATTGAGACTTACATACATCACACATAGTATCTGTATTATCACATAGCTGTACTTTCATAGCTATAATATAAATGGTTGGTGTTTCTCTCACACATTCACAGGTTTTGGAGGAGAGAAGAATCGAGGCAGCACTTCAGGACTTTAAAGACACCTGCAAGATCAAATCAGTCCAATATATGAATGTCTGACTGTCACTAAGTTGAAGTACGGACTCTGCTAATATGAGAAACAGCATTTCTACAAACAGGACAGTCAAACATACACAACATGTGTGTGTGTGTGTGTGTGTGTGTGAGAGAGAGAGTGAATGTGAGCGCCCATCTGTTCAGTACTGAAGGGTTTACACTGCTATAGAAGAGAGTGGAGTGTTGACGGAGCCTCCAAAAAGACCAACAACTTTGTGTGTGTGTGTGTGTGTGTGCGCTTAGACTGCTCACCTGGTGGTTTTGAGACCACCCAGACCAAGAAGCATCACACACACACAGACCACAGAGTAAACATAGCAAGTACATTCAAACACACTCGTCGCCACCTTATCTCTCTCTAGTGTGTATTGCGTTCTATGCTGTACGCTGTCACTCAAAGCTGGGAGCAAACCTCGCCTTCTTGTAAAATTCTCATTCTCAGCTCTAAAGTATCACTTAAGTTTGAGAAAAACTGTCAAGACCCTGCAAAGTCATATATGGGCTGTGTGATCGGTCTTTGAGTACGTGTAGCATCAACACTGAGCTGATATGAAGAGGATATATAGACATACTGATGTATTCTTAATAATGCTGATGAGAAATTAATACATCCATATATATATATATATATATATATATATATATATATATATATATATATATATATATATATATATATATATTATGGCTTTCTAGAGAAAAACTCCACCAAATGTGTTGGTAATTGTGTCTGTAATATACAGCAGCAATTCCTTACCTAATGTCAGATCAACTGCATGATAAATACAGCAATACAAAAGACTTAGATACTAAAACTATGCCATCACTGTTCAAAAAATATATCATAAATAAAAAATAATAACAGTAGAGGACAAAAGCATTTGTTGCTACTACCTGATCCATTCTTTATGAAATTTTCTAATGATGTAAAGACTTCTCGTGTTCAATGAGATATATATTGTCACTGTCCAATAAAACACAAGAGGCCAAAAACTACTTTCAATGTAAGTCAAAGGAACCAGATTATATTCTAATTTTGCAGCATTACTATTGGTCCTTCCATTATGGAATTTTTTACACAATATTAAACAAAAATCGACCAAAATGAAAATACACGTTTTTTTACAGTGAGTATATACACATATAGATGAAAATATATTTGAAAAATAAATACTTATACTTACTTATACATACTGAAACTTACATAGGGTATTATATAGGACAAACAACTATAATCAGTGTTGAAAGTTTCTGGAGTCACTGTTTTCAGTACAATTAAAACAATATTTTAGATAAAAGTTTGAAATTATTTTATTAAGATGCTAAAAATCAGAACATCTAAAAATGTAAATAATTAGTATGAAGCTGTAAATGTATGATTCTTTACATTAGCTGTCAATGACTCTGAAATGGCTCAGAAAGCTGTAAACATTGAGAAGCAATACATTTTATGCCCGGAATGTCTTGTACTTGAAATGTGTGGTGATCACATCTTAGGCAGGTGGCTTATCAAGAAACTAATATAAACAGATAATTACAGAATGTTATAAATTATTTAAAACCTACTGGTGTTAACACAAAAAAAGAAAAAGTGAATAAAATACCTCAAAACACCTCCTGCTGTAATTTCTATTATTTCCGTCTACTGTATAAAAATAACGGCCATTATTAACATGACTAGTGATGGCCAGCTGTTTAATGGTACTTGATAATCACCACATCTACGTTTGTAGATTTTCACTTACTCTACTACAAGTTTGTGTGTGTGTGTGTGTGTGTGTGTGTGTGTGACTCCCCAGGGCGAGTGTGAGGACAAATCAGAGTTGTGTCATATTAGCCCAGCGAGCCCCACCTCCCTCTTCACACACATTTACTTAATGAATTAATCTCACTCTAATGGCACTGCTGCTAACACCATTAGTGGAAGCACCTGACCGGAGTCGGCAGGGAATACCAAGAATTCCACCAGGGAATTCCCCTCTTCCACAGATCATTAGTGTGAGGAAAAGACAAATTCACAGAGGATGTTTCAATTTAGGCAACAAATTCAAATTCACACCAGTGCCACCTACAACAAGCCCTGCAAAAGCCAACGAGAATCATAACGAGGCAGCCGTAGCATTCGTATGAATATTACATGTTATTCAGAATAATGAACTTAAAACACAGTAAATCTGTAACATCATGAATCGAGTTGGAGCGAACAAACTGATGAAATTCTTTAAAAAGGTGTTCAATTAATAATTAAAATTTTACCGCAGTTTAATTTGTGTGGATTACTGCTGGTAAAACTCAGAATACTTATATCGTCACTGCCCAAAGAAAAAAAATGTTGGCATTGAAACATTAAACACGGCAGCTGCTCATTATATTGTGTGCAAATTTCATGAAAAATGGACCAATAGAAATGCTCCAAAGTATAAAATTCTGGTTCCAGTGACTTACATTAAAAGTAATGTCGGTTGTTGCCCTGTTCGGTACAATTGTCACTTTGGACATGCTTGTTTTTCTTTGGACAGCGACGATGTTTCTAAATACACTAAAAATAGAAATGTAACTGGAGAAACCCACTATAATGAAGTGGAAGCTTTAATTTACTGCCTATTTCTATCTTTTTTTCTTCTTCTTATTAACACCCCTGGTACTTATCTTTATTTTGATAATTAATATCATTCAAAAAATATATAAATAAATAAATAAATAAATACACACGTGTATATATATATATATATATATATATATATATATATATATATATATATATATATATATATATATATCATTCAAATATAATATTATATATACATCAGCCCTGTATTTACCATATTCTTAGACAGCTCTTCAAGAGTTCTTCAGTTAAGACAAGGCTTAAACGGCTCTTCAGACTGACATATACAGCTTATTCTTCATCAGCCTGAAAAACTATTTCAACACACAAATGGTCCTTTCAGTCTTCATGGCTTACTGTTGAACCACAGACTTTCCAAAAGAACCCTTGAAGAACCATCATTTTATGACACGGCACATAAAAATCCCAAAACATAACAAACAAAATGTGCCAAAATGTTTTAATCAGGCCACAGTCCATATATAATGGGTTTTTTTGAACCAGCAGTAATTGTTATATGTATTTAAATGTGCAGTAGTGTGTCCTCCGCAGAGGATATGTTAATTAATTTTCACTTAGCCAATTACCTAAACATGTCATATGAGAAGGCGCACTACAACTTTCCTAGTGATAAAATGGGCACACACACATTGTTAAACCGCCCGTGACAATCAGTTCTAATCTGATGCATCAGCACCTTCAGCATTTCAACTATATTAGCTTGAGTAAACATCTGAACGGACTTAAACTGCCCTTTTGTTTCCTCCGTTAATAACTGAAGCTATTTTCTCATTAGGGCTATCTAGCCATCATCCTGAGGATATGCTGCTTCTGGCCTGTGGCTGTCTATCTCAGGCCTAAGCACGACAAAACAAAGCAAAAAACAACAAATGACAATAAAAACAAACAACAACAACACAACTCCTGGCGCATACCGAGCCCGCGGCTGGAGGGCGAGTAGTAGTCTGGCCCCGGCTAATCACGCAGCACTGATAACAAGGGCCTTCGGCCGTTAGCATTAGAATGGAGTCGTTACCACTCGCATAGCTAGCATTCAACCGCACGGCCGGGACACTGAACCCCCAGCTTAAAGAGATAGTTCAGCCAAATGATGCTAATGTGGCTAACAATTAATTAGCAATTAACATTTCAGCTAAGTCAACAGAAAATGGCTCAGCCAACCAGAACTTATAACTAACATTTAAGACCACTTACCCATCAGAGACCATAAAGTAAACAAACTAACTGTGCAGAAGATAAAGTATCAACAATATGATAACCTTCATAACTTTTCATAATCTGTCTGTTTAGCGTAGTGAGACACTAAAGGACAAGTACTGTTTTTTTTTCCTGATCCAACGCCAAATGAACACTGTCTGGCTGAACTTTCCCTTGAACGCTGCTCAGTTTGGGTGAAGGGCTTTGGCTATAATGACTCTGTTCAGGACGTCCTCAGAGTTAGCTTATCTGTTTCAGAGAGAGGCGGGAAAGAAAGGGGGAAGGGAGGAAGGAAAAGTATCCTTAATTAGCCGCTAAAAGGTGAGAATCAGTATCAATACGCAGAGCTCAGGCTTAGCGATGGTTCAAGTGTTTGTTTAGAAAAGAAACCCATGGATTAAATCTAGTCTCGATCTAAATGGGATTTCCAGAAAGAACTCCGTACTGCAGGGTAGTTCGAAAGGAGGCTCAACCTGTGGTTTAATCTCTCTTAACCCACAGAACAGTCAACGATTGAATACTGATTTTTATGTACATATTCTAATGATCTGAATGAGCAATTCACAATTTCAAATATTTTCTCTGGACAAAGTCGGTTCAGTTAACACTTGGCTTAAAGGACCAACTCCAGGGGCCTTATCCACTAAAGGCTTCTATGCTGTAGAATAAATCTGATTACAAGTAAACATGTTCTGAACATTAAAATGAGCTAAAAATTTAATAAATACAAATTTCTCCAGCTGAAATTTCTCCAGCTGAAATATCTCCAGCTGCTTGGCCTCAGTCTGATGAACTTGTCAATGCATTCAAACAGAAGTAGACATTTTCTGCTCATACAATTAAAATATTTACAGACAAAACTCTCTAGAAACAACAGTTGAACTGTGTTTGTCTGTGTTTTAACTGTATGTGTGGATTCTTTCAATCTAATGCATTTTACTACAAGAAAACATTTTCCGATAACTTGAATTAGCCATGAACAAACACACAGAACAAATTCTCCTTGTGAAAAAAAAGGTTTGCTCTGTGCTTGCTCAAACAATAGCACTGTGAATAAACTGGAAATTTTCAAATCAATAGACTAATCAATGTGTTTGATTACAAATATTTATAAATATGTATAAATATTTTCTGATACAAATTAGCTACGATCACAAAAGTGAGTAAAATTCTAATTAGTGGCTTCAGAGCAACATATTATTTTTTAATGGTAACAAAGCAGTAGAGAAGATTGGGTAGGAAAATTTAATATCTAGACTACAGTGACCAGTATTATCTCTGTATTGTTAAAATGTGCTGACATTTAGCAGAACCGCTTGTTTGTACTTAATAAAAAGTAATTGTAAAATAATAACATAGACAATTTTTTATGTAAACATATGAAAAACATAACTACAATTGTAAATAAGATAATTGTAACTCTGTACAGGTGATAAGCTGACTCAGGCAATCACAATACCCTTAATATGATGTTATTCCAGGAATATTTTATGAGAAGGACATACAGATTAAACAAATCCTACCTATAGTTTTAACATGAGGCTGAAGGCGGCTACATATTCTTGTTTAAATTTTCCTGTTTCACCTTAAAGGGTGCAGAACTTACATTCAGGCATCTTCAGCATTATAATAACTGCTACACCATTTAAGGTGGAACGGGGAAAATGTGAAGTAGCTGGTAAGCGAGTTGTAATGCTGGTAGGCTATAAATTAGTGGGCATAGAGACCATCTTTTCTTTAAGTATCCCTATGCACGCTTATAAAAAAACAAAACACCACAGCACTTCAGACTTACTTCTCTTAGACAGCAAAAAAAAAATCTATGGAGCGCCATCACTGGACACATTTCCCCAACCCCAAATAAACCCAAGCTGTGCCTTAGTTGGGGAAACCATTGCTAACTTTGGTTGATGCAGGGAGTTTTTTTATGTGCGCGCTGTAATCAACCATGGTTTTTCTGATAATTGATTTTTGAATGTTAAACTATATGTCTGAAATTTTAGATTGACACTGGTAACCTTTGTCTTTTCAGCTATATACAAGTATACAGTCAAACAAAACTACGTTCCTCCAGGACCATATGGTACAACAGAAAACACAAGTACAGACAAGGTAGTGATAAAATTCAAAAACAGTTTCAATTCTAGACTCATATTAAAAATTAACAGGCTATTAAATAGCATCAGCAATTCATCAGGCTGGGACAGTGACATGCATTTTAAATGACCGGCTTATTTCTTTCTTGGTACGTTGCAACTGGTACAAATACAAATGTTTTTAGGAAGTAAACCAGAACTAAAGTAACTGGACAGGAGATTGCTTTTTCCATTACATTCTGAGAGCAGTAAAAATAATTTTCAAGGCAGGACCACAAAATTGCTTCCACCAAACACAATTTTCAGGGCGGAACCATAAACCTGCGCCCGCAAACACAACTTTCAAGGCAGAACCACAAAACTTGCTTCCACCAAATCCAACTTTCAAAGCAGAACCACAAAACTTGCTTCCACCAAACCCAACTTTTAGGGCAGAACCACAAACCTGCTTCCACCAAACCCAACTTTTAGGGCAGAACCACAAACCTGCTTCCACCAAACCCAATTTTCAGGGCAGAATCACAAACCTGCTTCCACCAAACCCAATTTTCAGGATAGAATCACAAAACTTGCTTCCACCAAACACAACTTTCAGGGCAGAACCACAAACCTGCGTCCACCAAACACAATTTTCAAGATAGAACCACAAAACTTGCTTCCACCAAACACAACTTTCAGGACAGAACCACAAACCTGCGTCCACCAAACACAATTTTCAAGATAGAACCACAAAACTTGCTTCCACCAAACACAACTTTCAGGACAGAACGACAAACCTGCGTCCACCACAAAACTACAGACAAATCATACAGTCAATACAGAAACACAACACTTGGGACTGAATGCACATAAGGTCATCACACAGCCGTTCTTGATTATTAATTTTTTTTGTCCCTATAGAAATTAATTGCTAGGGTAACAGCATAATTAGCAACCATAAGGGATTCCATAACAATAGCCCAGTACCAACTCAGCATCCACCTGGGATTACGCTCCACCTGGGATCTCATAGCAATGGCTTTGCCAAGAGAACTTCAATTTCGTTCATGAACTTTTCCCTCTTTGTTTGTGATGGATTAAATTTTTTTCCATCCCCAACCACACAAATTACCCCAACGCTGTTCCACTAATGGAAAAAGAAGGTTCTATCAGTGCTCGCCGTGCTGAACGACTTTTTACTGAGCCGAGTTCCGTCTAATGGAAAAGTCAATGTGTTCAATTTACAAGTGAACATTTTCAGGTCATTTGAATTAGCTTCCACAAACGTGCACAGAATTCAAGGATTTTCTCATGGAATGGCACTGAGGACGTACTGAGTGTGCTGAGCTGGAAACATGAAGGTAATTTCTGAAGCTTAGGGATCAGTCAGGTGTTTGGATCACATGATCAGAACATTTGACAGAAGCATTATCAGAACATAAGGTTTTAAATGAATGCATGCTGGCCCCCACCTCTTTTTAAAAAAAGACCAACACCCCAAAATACCTTCTCCCCCCGCCCCCCACACTCCTACCACCTGCTCCTTTTTACACACACACACGCACACACACACACACACACACACACACACACACACACACACACACAGAGTGCATTCTTTATCTCCAGATTTCCAGACAATGCCCAAGGGATACTGATGCCTAATCCTCCTGATCCCTCTCTCTCTCTCTCTCTCCCACCCTCACTTGCCCCGTCCCCCCACCAGCACCCTTCACTGGCAACCTCCACTCTGTTCACGTATCATCTGTTTGAAACAGTGATATAAAAAGACAAAAATAGAGAAAGAGTCGGAATCACAAGAACAAAAACGGGCACAGAGGACGTACAGCTGTGCTACAACGTTAAGACACACAGGGCTTGTTTTTACTCTTCTCTAGTAAGACTCAACCGCTCCTAAAAATAAAATCAAATAAAAATAAAGAAGTGGTGATGCACAGGAGCCACTTTTGTTTCCCTAAAGAACATGATTAAGCTTCACTGTATCAAATACATAAATAACTAAACCAAATAAAATAAAGCAAAGCACAAATTTACATCATATAAAGAAAAACACAACTATTTCACATCAATTCAAACCTGAAAAACTCTTAGTACGAGTCTTTTACTGGCTCAGAATTTCTCTTAGTCTTTAAAAAATAACTGCTAAACAAAGCCACCCCAAGTGGGTTCAGTCTTTGCAGTTGAGGTGATGTCTACAATATATAAATACAGACATTATTTATATTTAAAGCATCAGTGAACCTGCTACATGGTTTTTGAGGTCATATATGTAATGTCAGTGATGGCAAAATCATAACATCGTCAATCTGTAAACACGTTTTCTGGATTCAGAACTAAAACAAATAATTTTAAGCCAAAACCAAAACTCAGGCATCAGGCAGAGCATTATAACTACTACTATTACTAATAATAATTATGCAAGGAAGCTTTAGAGGTGGACCTCTGTTTCCTATTAATACCACTGTAAACAATATGAAACAGTAAATGTCTCCAGATTGGAGAACCAAAGCACTTAAAATGGCTTTGTTTGCATATTAACCAAATATTCCTGCAAAAAATCCCCTTTAAAGAACAACTTTTGTTAACGAGATAAAAGGGTAGAAAGAACCTTTTAAGAGTTAAACCGATTAGAGCTTTTTATATATATTATTTTATTTAGACTTAATTGTTTCCATCCGTTTATAAAATATACAGTACACTTTATTTTAAGAGTCCACTGTAAAAGCCTTTAACTTGCATTCAACTAAATATGCAACTATGGGAAATCTAGCTATAGCTCTTATCCTAACCCTAACCTTAATTAGCCTAGCCCTAGATTAAGCTCAATCTCAGTACTGTTGATAATTCACTATTTTAGTTTACTAATAATTTCAGCATCTGTACATAATCAACATGTGATCAATTTACTAGAGACAAATGTGTGCATCATTTCCACTTTAAAGGAAATACATAAACACATTATTATATTTTAGCTAATTTGCTGTTTGTAGATTTTACTCATGTGGAAATATTGTACATCTCATTTTACTTTAAGTACATCATATCATTATGTGATACAGTCAAAGTTAAACAGAGTTATAAGTATGTTACGTCTGTTCTGAGTTTTACCCAGTTTTAAAACCCCCAGTAAGGACATGTTTTGAATTTCAAGGCCATTTAAATATAAATTTTTAGAGCACTGTCTCTATTAACATAATAATAAAACACCAACTATCAAACGTGCCATACCTTTTGCACAGGCCATGTTTTATACACAATCTCCCACCATGAATATGTAAAATGAATCAAATAAACAGTGATTGTGCGATTGTGAGAAAACCTTGTTGAAAACCATTGATTGTCACTTATAAAACGTAAACAAAATGTGAGCAGGGACGCCCAAACTTTGGCATACAAGCGTATAATCCAAACACAAATCTCGTACTGGCTTTTAAACAAGCAAACTTTTAAAACCATTAACTGCACAAAGAGTGATTGAGTTACGCCGTCCACGCCCCCACCCTTCCTTTCCCTGGGATTGGAGGATTTGCATTACGCTCTTAACTGGTTTGTTTCGTGGCCTAACTCCTGAAAGATTATACGAGTTATCCCATTTGAGTTTGTTAAAAACGCCATTCTTGTGTGCATGTGCGGAGTGTGTGTGTAAGCTTTAAAGCATAGGCCGGGTCAATGAGAGCGGGCTGCTGCTTACAAGGCCAAGCCCACGGCCAAGCCGGGATGTGTTATTGTAATGAACGATAAGCTCCTTTGGCTGCGCGCTCCCTAAAGAACTTGGCTGATAATATACTTAAGGCTGGACGCCGAGCTGTTTGTGGTGGAGCCAGCGGAGGTGTTGGCCATGCCGCTCACGTAGCACAGCTTAAAACCTCCAGACCCAAAAAACTGCACCGAAAATAAGACCCAGCGGCCGTCGCATCTGTAGCGTATGTCAGGGGTCGAGGCCAATTTAGAAGTAGAGCACTGATCCAGGATCTGGGCCATGTGCTAGCCATCTGGTTGGAAAAAAGCCTAAACTGATCCTGAATCTGTCTGGGCATGCTTGGAATGCTCCTACCCAATGGGACATTCAACATATTCAATTATTGGTCAACATCTCCAATAACTTGAATTCACTATGGACATTAAAAACAGCACCTTTAGTGATGATCCTTTGTAGATGTACAAAATCTTATATAGATCTTCATTCTTTTATTTTAAATTTAGCTTTTTTTAATAGTAACTATTTTTTGGATGGGTCTTAGCTCCTCCCAAAGTTTCTTCCTCCAGTTTATCCTTGCCATTGTTACCTCTGGCTTGATCTCTGGAGGATACATGCTGTAACTGAATGTTTCTGTAAACTTCTGTAAAGTTTCTTTGTGACAACACTCTTGTAAAAAGTGCTAAACAAATAAACTTGAATTACATCGAATTAAGGACACACACACTTGACCAAGCCCATTTGGACACAGTGTAGCAATTCTGTTTCTTGGTCCAATAATCCCAGGTCCTGAGGGTGTCATGAAGAACCTATATGGTTCCCTAAAGAACTCTTCAATGGATGGTTCTCAGAAAACAATATTTTCATATAAAACAAGTTCATACAGCGGCTCTGGGAATAACATGGTACTAAGAGAAGCCCAAAGTGACTCTCCTTTTCTTTTACCATCAGCTGCTCCAAGTACAGACATAATTACTTCTGAATTGGATTTTTTCTTATGCGTCCAAAAAGCATGCTGTAGTGTATCTGGGCTTATAGTCAGAGATGAAGCCTGATGTGAGGTTCTTGAAGTTTAAGGAACGTCTTTACCAACAACAAACTTGTTAAACTTGAATCAGTGTATTTCCTGCTTGGAGTATTTAATACATTTGATCTTTTCAAGTTTTTCATCGTGTTCAGTGCCAACCTATGTTGTATTTCTTGACGGCTGGACCGTTTCATCCAAGTACACAAAAGCAGTCCACTACCTCAACACTTTCACCACCTCAGAACGTTAGCCATCCTTGAAGTTCCATCCAAGCTTCTTTTTCTTTAATAGAATCTTCCTGAAGATACACATTCATGTACAGAAGGTTACTGATGATTTGATGTTCTTCCAGAAGATAAGACCTTCTTAATGTTTTTTAGATATCATCACTGTCCAATAAAAAAACAAGTCTCAACAAATCAACAAATCTCCAAATGGCAACTTTTACTTTTTATGTAAGTCAATGGAACCAGAATTTTAAATCTAGAAGTTGGAGAATTTAGGCAGCAGGGTGGTGTAGTGGTTAGTATAGTGGTGTAGTGGTTAGTATAGTGGTGTAGTGGTTAGTATAGTGGTGTAGTGGTTAGTATGGTGGTGTAGTGGTTAGTATGGTGGTGTAGTGGTTAGTATGGTGGTGTAGTGGTTAGTAAGGTGGTGTAGTGGTTAGTAAGGTGGTGTAGTGGTTAGTATGGTGGTGTAGTGGTTAGTATGGTGGTGTAGTGGTTAGTACGGTGGTGTAGTGGTTAGTACGGTGGTGTAGTGGTTAGTATGGTCGTGTAGTGGTTAGTAAGTTGGTGTAGTGGTTAGTATGGTGGTGTAGTGGTTAGTATAGTGGTATAGTGGTTAGTATGGTGGTGTAGTGGTTAGTATGGTGGTGTAGTGGTTAGTATAGTGGTGTAGTGGTTAGTATAGTGGTGTAGTGGTTAGTATGGTGGTGTAGTGGTTAGTCCGGTGGTGTAGTGGTTAGTATGGTGGTGTAGTGGTTAGTACGGTGGTGTAGTGGTTAGTATGTTGGTGTAGTGGTTAGTACGGTGGTGTAGTGGTTAGTATAGTGGTATAGTGGTTAGTATGGTGGTGTAGTGGTTAGTATAGTGGTATAGTGGTTAGTATGGTGGTGTAGTGGTCAGTACGGTGGTGTAGTGGTTAGTACGGTGGTGTAGTGGTTAGTACGGTGGTGTAGTGGTTAGTATGGTGGTGTAGTGGTTAGTAAGGTGGTGTAGTGGTTAGTACGGTGGTGTAGTGGTTAGTATGGTGGTGTAGTGGTTAGTAGGGTAGTGTAGTGGTTAGTATGGTGGTGTAGTGGTTAGCACGGTGGTGTAGTGGTTAGTATGGTGGTGTAGTGGTTAGTAGGGTAGTGTAGTGGTTAGTATGGTGGTGTAGTGGTTAGTATGGTGGTGTAGTGGTTAGTATGGTGGTGTAGTGGTTAGTATGGTGGTGTAGTGGTTAGTATAGTGGTGTAGTGGTTAGTATGGTGGTGTAGTGGTTAGTATAGTGGTGTAGTGGTTAGTACGGTGGTGTAGTGGTTAGTAAGGTGATGTAGAGGTTAGTACTGTGGTGTAGTGGTTAGTAAGGTGGTGTAGTGGTTAGTATAGTGGTATAGTGGTTAGTATGGTGGTGTAGTGGTTAGTATAGTGGTGTAGTGGTTAGTATAGTGGTGTAGTGGTTAGTATGGTGGTGTAGTGGTTAGTATGGTGGTGTAGTGGTTAGTACGGTGGTGTAGTGGTTAGTATGTTGGTGTAGTGGTTAGTATGGTGGTGTAGTGGTTAGTATGGTGGTATAGTGGTTAGTATGGTGGTGTAGTGGTTAGTATAGTGGTATAGTGGTTAGTATGGTGGTGTAGTGGTTAGCACGGTGGTGTAGTGGTTAGCACGGTGGTGTAGTGGTTAGTACGGTGGTGTAGTGGTTAGTATGGTGGTGTAGTGGTTAGTATAGTGGTGTAGTGGTTAGCACGGTGGTGTAGTGGTTAGTATGGTGGTGTAGTGGTTAGTAGGGTAGTGTAGTGGTTAGTATAGTGGTGTAGTGGTTAGTATGGTGGTGTAGTGGTTAGTATAGTGGTGTAGTGGTTAGTATGGTGGTGTAGTGGTTAGTAGGGTAGTGTAGTGGTTAGTATAGTGGTGTAGTGGTTAGTATGGTGGTGTAGTGGTTAGTATAGTGGTGTAGTGGTTAGTATGGTGGTGTAGTGGTTAGTAGGGTGGTGTAGTGGTTAGTATGGTGGTGTAGTGGTTAGTATAGTGGTGTAGTGGTTAGTATGGTGGTGTAGTGGTTAGTAGGGTAGTGTAGTGGTTAGTATAGTGGTGTAGTGGTTAGTAAGGTGGTGTAGTGGTTAGTAGGGTAGTGTAGTGGTTAGTATGGTGGTGTAGTGGTTAGTAGGGTGGTGTAGTGGTTAGTAGGGTGGTGTAGTGGTTAGTATAGTGGTGTAGTGGTTAGTAAGGTGGTGTAGTGGTTAGTATGGTGGTGTAGTGGTTAGTAGGGTAGTGTAGTGGTTAGTATAGTGGTGTAGTGGTTAGTACGGTGGTGTAGTGATTAGTACAATGGTGTAGTTTTCATCATTGATCATTGATTATGAAATGTACAATGATAGAAATCTACAAAAACAGAGATACATGAATTTCATTGGACAGTGACAGTACAGTAATGCATTGTCCTGATATGCGTTGTCCATGCACATTTCATCTATTATCCGTTATGAAAATCAAATTACACAAAGCTAATTATTTTATTAACACAATCCAAAGGCACGCAATGCCTAAATATGTATTACTGCACCAGTCACGGCCGTCACAAACAACTGTAAACATAGTCCTCCAATAGTGACAACACAAACAGCAGCAGCAGCAGCGGTAAGGCCATGCCCACCACAACATACCAATATGGCTGGGTCTGACAATTTTCTAGCAGTTCTTGTCCAGCGCAGCAATTTAACTCTGAGAAAAGCCAAATATCAACCCACATGTAATTACACCCTCAGCAACAGACTAATTACAGCCTTCACTCATTAACCTTCTTCATCTGCAGGGTTAATTAACACCTGCTTATCTGTGTAAACATCTACCAGATAAATAATCCCAGCATACAGGCTTTAGGAAATGTGAGTGAGCTGGGAGGGATGAGATTTGGGTAAAAAATGCTGAGTCCGTCATTATATCACAGGATTACAGGGGGTTCTGAAGACGTTCCAGATTTTATAAATGGTGTATACTAATAAGTGTTCATGTCTACTTAGATGTAGTTTGCAAAAGAAAATATAGCCTAATCATTCATTCAGTCATTTCTTGTTAAGTTATTGATGTCAAGATTTAGTTCAACGCTTTTCAAATATAAGACACTAAACCACAGTTTTATTATATATTGACTTTCTGGGTATTCATTTTTATCAATTTTAATTGAATATTCCTTCTTACTAGACTATTGGAAATTGTTAATATCTAGATATTAATTGTAAAAGAACATTATTAATTTTTTAAAATCCAGATATTAATTTTATTGTAACTCTTTATTCTAAATATTTCTTTTATAAGGACTTAATTCTGAAAATCTCATTTATCAGACCTTAATTTGACTTATTATTTTAAGTCTAAATTATTTTACTAATAATTTATTTGAGATGTGCCTATTATTTTATTATTACTTCCTTCAGTATATTAACTGTACTACTATTATTATTTAACTTTAACATTATTATACATTCATTCTGAATACTAATTTTATTACTTCATTCTAAATATTAACTTTATCAAAACATTTTCTGGAAATAAATGTTATTATAATATCATTAATGAGGTTCTATAGCGTTCTAAGTCATGTTAGATTCTCCTACAGTTCTGTTAATCTTCTGTTACAACTACAAATTTAATAGCTAATGTATGTACGGGGTGGTGAAGTACTCACATCAGTGAATCATTGTATACATTTACCCATCATTTAACTTCATACAACTGAAAACAGAGGTCGTAAACTTTTTAATCTCTCTTTTCTTTCTCTCTCTGTCTCTCCCTCACACACACAGTGGGGTGGTGGAGAAGAGCAGCGCACTCTCGACATTAATGGAGATGGATGGACATGTAACGACGATTAAACCGGCGCAGTCAAAGAGGACTCCTTATGGCGCGGCTTGTTGAGGTCATTAGCGAGTGTCAGTTCCAGTCAAACTGCCAACAGTCAGAGTTAATTAATGGCATATAACGAGGTGTCACGATTCACACCTCCTCTCAGCCATGAAAGAGAGGAGCTGAACTGGAGACAAAGAGAAAAGCTGCTAATGAAATGATTAAAAACAACAACAACGACACTTAAAAGGAAAACTGACATTTCAAGAGCTCAACTAACGTCAGACAGTTTCAGTTTTTGTGCCCTCCACATCATGATGAACGAACCAACTGAAACGATCTGAAATTACAGAATGTTTCTGCCTGAATAAAACTTTCTAGCTCCATTCCTGTTATTTTTCTGTTTTTTTACAGAAGTAATAATGGCAGTTCTTTGTACTGTGTTCAAATTTCATGATAAATGGACCAATAAAAAAAAACGACTTGGGGAAAATTTGGCTCCATTAACCACCATTCAGCAATTAGAAGGTTTTTTTCCTCTCCTGTAAAGTTACCACTGCAGAAAAACAGTTTTTGGCCGAAGGTAACGATATATAGCTCGGCCACTACTGCCTCTAAGAAGCAAATATCACACCTTACTACGCCGCTTACGACTGAGACATTTTTCTGTATTTTGGTAGAAAATAATCAGATATTCGTTAAACGCCTTGTAAATTCTGTCTCAATCTGGACCCTCTTGGCTGTTGAATGCGTTGTTAATTCTTTTGGAAAGCCCAACAAACACCTCCAATTGTCCTTTGGCCATTCTGGCCACCCC
Organism: Megaleporinus macrocephalus; assembly: GCA_021613375.1. NCBI lineage: Eukaryota > Metazoa > Chordata > Actinopteri > Characiformes > Anostomidae > Megaleporinus > Megaleporinus macrocephalus. The sequence goes on along the minus strand of CM038722.1, from coordinate 31,021,503 downwards.
CTGCCCCTCCCTCCCCATACCCCCTCCTGTCCACCGGCCCAAAGCAATTTAGCTCTATCTCTCCCAGCTAACAATTCCAACAGAGATAACTAATTAGCTACATTTCTGCCATTTCCATCTTAATGGTTTGTTTGCGGCCATTGTTTGGGCGACACAATGGGAAGCAAATGCAAATGGAGGAGACCCAGGAGCACTCAGTTAAAGGAGAGGAGCCATACACTGCCTCTCTCCCAGCAGAGGGACAGAGAATGTGTATGTGTCAGTAGGGGGTTCTCTCAACTCACCTATTCCATGAGAGAGAGAGAGAGAGAGAGAGAAGGAGCAAGAGAGGGAGATGCATAGCAGCACTTAGAGACTGGAAACCAGCAGCATAGCTCCAAATATTATATATTTAATAAAGAATAAAGATGATTAATTATATAACACTAAGCACTTTAACTTCTTACATTTACTGACACATTATTGTTCCACAGATAGCTTTGGTTGCAGGTTGCATTACTGTTTCAAGCACTTCACTGAAACTATAGAAAGTATACTAATAAAACACTGACCACAGTAATATTAAGTGCACAGTTTAATGTAAGAACATATAGTATATACGCTGCACTACAGTAAACATGCCAGAGCACGTGTACAGAAAGTACATAATACGCAGTCGCTGTCACACTAAATATATACTAAGTACAAACAAATGTCCATACATAGTATATACACACAGTATATACAGTGTACTACAATTAATACTTAATTTATTAAGTGTAGAGTAAGCACAGGGCAGGGTACATACACCATACTATAGTAAAGGCACTGTTTATTAAATGTAAACATGTTGTATCTTACTAACCACACAGTATACCAAGTTTATAAGTAAACATATACGCTGCACTTCAGTAAATATTTAATATACTACATCTGTAGTATGTACTACAGTAAAGAATTGGTGTACTAAGTTCACAAGTACATAAAATATATGCTGTACTTCTGTAAATACAAGATATTCCAGGTGTGTGGGTAAGAATACAGTGTATACACATACTGTACGTCAGTAAATCCACAGTATACTAAGTGTACATTTAATAAACTGCATATATGTTGTATTTCTGTAAATACATAATTCAATAAAATTGGAAGTATCGAAGTAAATGTGTGGTATACTAAGTATACAGTTAGTACATACAGCTAGAACATAGTATATACGCTGTACTAAATAAAATACCTGCAATATAAACAGTACACTAAAAAAAAAAACACCGCAAGAAGCTCCACACAGTGACGCCGGCAACCATGTGACCTAATGTGGATCAAACGTTCTATTCAAAGTAAAATCGTTCCATCATTTTGGATAAAAGATGTTTTGCTAAACTGCCTAGATTTAATTGATTTTTCTCATGGAAATAATATGTCCAGAAATAAATAAATTAGTCCAGCCTTCTGTAAATCAAAACACAACTCACTGATTTAATTATTTAATATAAAACTAAAGACTTCCATTCCAGCCCTGAAGACCAAGCAAATGAGAGAACCGCATCTAACTTCATTATACAAAGAAAAGGCTCTGACTGGACAATACTCTGTTTGGGCATCTCAGAGTATTAGACCAGCCCAGTGTGAGAGCTGTATCTAAGCAGAATAAAAATTAGTTTATTAGTAAATGTTTTGTTCATGTTCTCTTCATTAAAAGTAATCAAATTCCACCAGAACAAGCACTGTTTTATAAAAAGTTTGCAATGTTATAAAATTCACATGCTGTTCTGCAACAACCACTTTGTTTTTCAAGCTGACCCACCAACTAGTGAGCTGACAGGGTCTCCTACAAACAAAAAAAAAACCTGGGATGTTGGCATTTGGAGTCTGCATCATGGGCGCACTGGATGTAGCCTCTGTTCTTTAATATAGTGTTAAGCTAAGTGTCCATGTATGTGTAAACAGGTTCCTGTTAAAAGCAGCACTATTTCATCTACGCCTGCCATTGCACAAGATTGTCTTGTGTAAAGGAAGGAGATGAAAGTGAACGTGCACTCCTGACAGTACAAGCCAGAGCTCTGGTTTTCCTGTCAATATTGAAAAGGCCAATATGTACAGAAAAAGTTGGTTTCTTTTTTTAAGTAGTGATGTATGTGTGGACAAGGCCTTGCACTTTCAGGATAATCACCCTTCCAAATATGCCTACTAGTGGAATAATACAATGTGTTGCTACATGGATTCCTCCTGCATGACTGTGTGTCAGATGTTTTCTCCACTGATAAAAGCATGTTTTGTTTTGTGTTTAGCTAAAAAGCTGATTTCTGGTCTCTTGCTGCTCCGTTTCAAGGCAGAGTCTGCAACTATTCAACAGCTGAACAAAGATTTATCAGTTAACCACTCTCTGCAACACCCAAGTAAGCACAGTTATACTATAGTAAGTCTTAACTGTGCTGAAAGTATGTGTTTGAGTGCACTATAAGGGGGTTTCTCTCTCTTCGAGAGGTTGTAGAAGGCAGTATGGGGGAATGTGAGGAATGCTGACTACGCCACTAATCCATAATCCCTGCTGAGTGCAGAGGCTGGACAGCCACTCTGCTCCCACTGCGTCCGCATGTGGGTGTGTATGCGGGTAGAAGTCGAGAGCTGGTGCAGGTGAGTGTGCTTGACTGTGTGTGTAAAAAAAAATAAAACACTGACAGAGTGAGCGAGAGCGAGAAAGAGAGAGAGAAAGATGGAGTGTATAGTTGTATATAGTTGGGGAAGGTGATCTCTTTAACTCACCTTTATTCCATGACCCCTGTTTAAAGCTCCTTGGGATCCTGTCTCCTCTGCCGGCCAATCAGCTCCCATTACTCACTCTCACATGACTTCTTTCAGATCCCACAGTCCACCTCTCCATCATGTGTCATGTGCTCTTTTTTCTCCCACACTGCACTGGAGGAATGAGGCTGGCGAGCGAGGGGTGGGTTCAGCACCGCAGCTCATTAACGGAGGCCCACCAAAAGCAGACCTGAGCTCTGAGAGGCTGCTGGAGGTCCTGCTCCGTTCCACTCAGACTTTCTGACACGACTCTCGGACCCTCTGTAAAGACCTGCCGGTGGATTATCAGGGCCACCCAAGAACAGAGGGAGAGAGAGAGAGAGAAATAAATCAATTAGAAATGTACCGCCATGGGCTAAGAAGGCAAAGAAGCTGAGCGAGAGAGAGAGAGTAGTAGAGAGAGACTATAAGAGAGAAAGAGAGAGAGAAGTAGAAAGAGAGAGACTGAAAGAGAGAAAGAGAGAGAGAGAGGGAGAGAAAGAGCAAAGCAACCAATTTGTACCGCCATAAGCTAAGAAGGTTAAGAAGCAAGGAGAGAGAGAGAGGGAGAGAGAGTGATAACAAGGAAAAGAAAGCAAGAAAGAAAAACAGAGAAAAGGGTAAAGATTGAAAGAGTGACAGAAAAATAAGACGGATAGAAAAAGAATGAGAACAAGAAAGAGAGACAGGGTAAAAAAAATAAGGGAGCAAGAAAGCCAGGGAGAGAGAGAAGAGAGATGAAAGGGAGAGAAAGGAAAAAGAGAGAAAATAGAAAGAAAAAAGAGAGCTAGAGTGAGACAAATAGAAAAGAAAAGAGAGAGAGAGAAAGGAAAAAGAGAGCGAGAGAGAAAGAGAAAGGAAAAGGAGAGCAAGAGAAATAGAAGGATAAAAGAGAGATAGAATGAAAGAGAAAGGAAAAAGAGAGCGAGAGAGAGAGAGAACAAGACAGTGGAAGAGAAAAGAGAGAGATAAAGAAAGAGAGCAGAGAGAAAAAAGACAAAGAGAAAGTAAGCAAGACAGAATGAGTGCAAAACAGGAAAGAGAGAGAAAAAGGAAAACAAAAGCAGACAGAGAGATAACAGAGAGAAAGAGAGACTGAGAGAAAAAGTGCAAGAAAAAGAGAGAGAACTAGAGAGAACTAGCAAACTAAAAAAAGAAAGCGGGAAGAAAAAAGAAAGGAAGAGAGACAGAATTAATTAAAAAAGGAAACAGAAAGATAAAGAGAAAGAGAATAAATGAGACAGATTGAAGAGATTAAAAAGTGAAAGAAACAGGAGAGAGACCAAAAGAATGAGAGAAATAGAAAGAGAAAAGAGAGAAAGAGCGAGAAAAAAAGAAACAGAAAACAGAGAAAGAGAAAAATAGAAAGACAAAAGAGAGAAAGCGTGAGAAAAAAACAGAAGAGAGAAAGAGCGAGAGAAATAGACACAGAAGAGAGAAAAAGAGAGAAAGAGAGAGATAAATAGAAAGGAAAAAGAGAAGTAGCGAAAAAAGGGAAAGAAAAAAGAGAGAGCGAGAGAAAGAGAAAAGAGAAAGAGCAAGAGAAAGAAAAGAGAGACAAAGCGAGAGAAAGAGAAAAGAGAGACAAAGCGAGAGAAAGAGAAAAGAGAGACAAAGTGAGAGAAAGAGAAAAGAGAGACAAAGCGAGAGAAAGAGAAAAGAGAGACAAAGCGAGAGAAAGGAAAAAGAGAGATGGAGCGAAAAAAATAAAAGGGAAAAAGAGAGAAAGCAAAACACAAACACAACAAAACGCCTCCAGTTCTTCAACAACTGCACACATCTTTCTTTAATGGTACTACAAAAACCTACACCAGCTCTGAGGGTCTTTCCAGAGCCAACAAGCAGGACCACTGCTTCCTACTGCCCTCTGCTGGCCACATGTGCTAATTAGTCACAAGCACTGCAGCAGAGGTGCCCAAAACGGGTCCTCTTTCCGGGGGCCAAAAAGGCACTGTTTGCACCACAAACACGAAACAGTACACAAGACTACAGTAACTAAGAAATAGAATTTTCACAGTTCTATACAGTATATATGCTTGTTCAGTCACTGGCTGAGGGTCTGGAGGTTTCAGACCAGTCAAAACTAATAAGAAAGCATCAAATAACACACATACAAATCCACCAAACAGAGATCCACTGAACTCCATTAACTCTGCTAGACAAATACCAAGACCACAAAACCAGCCTCACTGTCATAAAACATCAGCTGCTACACTATTCAGAGGTATTTACATATTTATTGAATATACAGAACTCTCTAGTTATTTTGGTATTAGTTTACTTTAATGAGCTACTGAAATAAGCCTAATTTACCAGACATTTATTAAAAACAATGCATTAAATTAGATATAATTAATCAATACAAATCAATAAATTATGTAATTAATTATATTCAACAATACAAGCAACATGGACTACCACAGACAAACAGGTCTGTTCTGAATTCAGGTCGTTTCAAGTTTCTGCTCATTCATTTATTACTGACAGCATAAAATACTGTCTTTGGGATTTTCAAACAAAATATTTACTCAATATTTCATAAAAATGGGGGAAAAGGCCTTTTATAATCAAACAGCTGTCGTATAGTTTAATGATCTGAATATTAAGTAAGAGTAAAAACCGTCCTTTACATATTTGTCACAGTTTAACACAGAAACAAACCAACAAACCAAACCAGTAACTACACTTCAGTAATAGTTCAGTAACTACACTTCAGTAACTACACTTCAGTAATAGTTCAGTAACTACACTTCAGTAATAGTTCAGTAACTACACTTTAGTAATAGTTCAGTAAGTACACTTCAGTAATAGTTCAGTAACTACACTTCAGTAATAGTTCAGTAATTAGTTCAGAAATACCACACTGAACCACAGTAATAGTTCAGTAACTACACTTCAGTAATAGTTCAGTAACTACACTTCAGTAATAGTTCAGTAACTACACTTCAGTAATAGTTCAGTAACTACACTTCAGTAATAGTTCAGTAACTACACTTCAGTAATAGTCCAGTAACTACACTTTAGTAATAGTTCAGTAATTAGTTCAGAAATACCACACTGAACCACAGTAATAGTTCAGTAACTACACTTCAGTAATAGTTCAGTAACTACACTTCAGTAATAGTTCAGTAACTACACTTCAGTAATAGTTCAGTAACTACACTTTAGTAATAGTTCAGTAAATACACTTCAGTAATAGTTCAGTAAATACACTTCAGTAATAGTTCAGTAACTACACTTCAGTAATAGTTCAGTAACTACACTTCAGTAATAGTTCAGTAACTACACTTCAGTAATAGTTCAGTAACTACACTTTAGTAATAGTTCAGTAAATACACTTCAGTAATAGTTCAGTAACTACACTTCAGTAATAGTTCAGTAACTACACTTCAGTAATAGTTCAGTAACTACACTTCAGTAATAGTTCAGTAACTACACTTCAGTAATAGTTCAGTAACTACACTTCAGTAATAGTTCAGTAATTAGTTCAGTAATACCACACTGAACCACAGTAATAGGCCCAGGCCTGTAAGGGTTAAAGTCTCGTCCTGCTGACGCAGCACGTGCCCGGCCGAGCGGCCAGCTGGCACACTCAACCTCATCATCAAAGTGTCTATGCTTGAGTGGGCCGACACCCTTTACTCAGCCAATCAAATTACATCGATTAGTCCATTCCTTTTATTGAAGCCGCCGCGGACGTAAATCCAATAGAGCCGAGTGAGCTCTCTCTCCTCTTTCCCTCCCTCTGTCTCTACCCTTATCTCTCTTCTCCTACCTCCACACGCACTTTATTCTCTCACTCTCTCTCCCTCCTTCCTTCTCTCTCTTTTCCCAGCTTCGAAGAGAAAGCCAGAACGATTATAGCATCCGCATCACCTTCCAGACTGGAGGCTACAGAGAACACAGTGATGCTCTGGCTCTGTCTGAGTTTTCCAGAAGCTCTGAATCGTAGTGGGCTGTATACGATACTTCTGGTGTTAGAATAACAGCTCAAAGCACACTGACGGTGTCCTGTCTAGCTGGATGGCAGCTGGAGTCAGTGGTGTATCAGTCATACTTCAACTTGATCAACATAAAATCACAGCTTCAGTTACCCAAAAAGCAGCAAATACAACAGCAGTAACAGTAATAACAAGTAGTAACAGTAACAATAATAAGTAGTAACAGTAGTAACAAGAAGTAACAGTAGTAACAGTAACAATAATAACAAGTAGTAACAAGTAACAGTAGTAACAATAATAAGTAGTAACAGTAGTAAAAAGAAGTAACAGTAGTAACAGTAACAATAATAACAAGTAGTAACAATAATAAGTAGTAACAGTAGTAACAAGAAGTAATAGTAGTAACAATAAGAAGTAACAGTAGTAACAATAATAAGTAGTAACAGTAGTAACAGTAACAATAATAACAAGTAGTAACAATAATAAGTAGTAACAGTAGTAACAAGAAGTAACAGTAGTAACAGTAGCAATAATAACAAGTAGTAACAATAATAAGTAGTAACAGTAGTAACAAGTAACAGTAGTAACAGTAGTAACAATAATAAGTAGTAACAGTAGTAACAAGAAGTAACAGTAGTAACAGTAACAATAATAAGTAGTAACAGTAGTAACAAGTAACAGTAGTAACAATAAGTAGTAAAAGTAGTAACAAGAAGTAACAGTAGTAACAATAATAAGAAGTAACAGTAGTAACAGTAGTAAAAAGAAGTAACAGTAGTAACAGTAACAATAATAACAAGTAGTAACAGTAGTAACAAGAAGTAACAGTAGTAACAGTAACAATAATAACAAGTAGTAACAATAATAAGTAGTAACAGTAGTAACAAGAAGTAACAGTAGTAACAGTAACAATAACAAGTAGTAACAGTAGTAAGAAGAAGTAACAGTAACAATAATAACAAGTAGTAACAATAATAAGTAGTAACAGTAGTAACAAGAAGTAACAGTAGTAACAATAACAATAATAACAAGTAGTAACAGTAGTAACAAGAACAGTAGTAACAGTAACAATAATATCAAGTAGTAACAAGAAGTAACAGTAGTAACAGTAACAATAATATCAAGTAGTAACAAGAAGTAACAGTAGTAACAATAATAACAAGTAGTAACAGCAGTAACAAGAAGTAACAGTAGTAACAATAATAACAAGTAGTAACAAGCTATGATTTAGTTCAGTAAGGCTCCAGTAACGTGACGAATCTGTGACAACTGTGTGTAACCAATCAATGATCAGAGTTTTGTTAAATAGTTGTTATTTATTATAGCATAATATATTTATTATGTAGTAACAGTAGTAACAAGAAGTAACAGTAGTAACAATAATAAGTAGTAACAGTAGTAACAATAATAAGTAGTAACAGTAGTAACAAGTAACAGTAGTAACAGTAGTAACAATAATAAGTAGTAACAGTAGTAACAAGAAGTAACAGTAGTAACAGTAACAATAATAAGTAGTAACAGTAGTAACAATAATAAGTAGTAAAAGTAGTAACAAGAAGTAACAGTAGTAACAATAATAAGAAGTAACAGTAGTAACAGTAGTAAAAAGAAGTAACAGTAGTAACAGTAACAATAATAACAAGTAGTAACAGTAGTAACAAGAAGTAACAGTAGTAACAGTAACAATGATAACAAATAGTAACAATAATAAGTAGTAACAGTAGTAACAAGAACAGTAGTAACAGTAGTAACAATAAGAAGTAACAGTAGTAACAAGAAGTAACAGTAGTAACAGTAACAATAATAACAAGTAGTAACAATAATAAGTAGTAACAGTAGTAACAAGAAGTAACAGTAGTAACAGTAACAATAACAAGTAGTAACAGTAGTAACAAGAAGTAACAGTAACAATAATAACAAGTAGTAACAATAATAAGTAGTAACAGTAGTAACAAGAAGTAACAGTAGTAACAGTAACAATAATATCAAGTAGTAACAAGAAGTAACAGTAGTAACAATAATAACAAGTAGTAACAGCAGTAACAAGAAGTAACAGTAGTAACAATAATAACAAGTAGTAACAAGCTCTGATTTAGTTCAGTAAGGCTCCAGTAACGTGACGAATCTGTGACAACTGTGTGTAACCAATCAATGATCAGAGTTTTGTTAAATAGTTGTTATTTATTATAGCATAATATATGTATTATGTAGTAACAGTAGTAACAAGTAGTAACAGTAGTAACAATAATAAGAAGTAACAGTAGTAACAAGAAGTAACAGTAGTAACAATAAATAACAGTAGTAACAATAATAAGTAGCAAAAGTAGTAACAAGAAGTAACAGTAGTAACAATAATAAGTAACAGTAGTAATAATAATAAGAAGTAACAGTAGTAACAATAAGAAGTAACAGTAGTAACAATAATAAGAAGTAACAGTAGTAACAAGAAGTAACAGTAGTAACAATAAGAAGAAGCAACAGTAGTAACAATAATAAGAAGTAACAGTAGTAACAAGAAGTAACAGTAGTAACAATAAGAAGTAACAGTAGTAACAATAATAAGTAGTAAAAGTAGTAACAAGAAGTAACAGTAGTAACAATAAGAAGTAACAGTAGTAACAATAATAAGTAGTAAAAGTAGTAACAAGAAGTAACAGTAGTAACAATAAGAAGTAACAGTAGTAACAATAAGAAGTAACAGTAGTAACAATAATAAGTAGTAACAGTAGTAACAAGTAACAGTAGTAACAGTAACAATAATAACAAGTAGTAACAGTAACAATAATAACAAGTAGTAACAGTAGTAACAAGAAGTAACAGTAGTAACAATAACAACAAGTAGTAACAGCAGTAACAAGAAGTAACAGTAGTAACAATAATAACAAGTAGTAACAGTAGTAACAAGAAGTAACAGTAGTAACAATAACAAGAAGTAACAGTAGTAACAATAATAACAAGTAGTAACAGTAGTAACAAGAAGTAACAGTAGTAACAAGAAGTAACAGTAGTAACAATAGTAACAAGTAACAGTAGTACAATAATAACAAGTAGTAACAGTAGTAACAAGAAGTAACAGTAGTAACAATAATAACAAGTAGTAACAGCAGTAACAAGAAGTAACAGTAGTAACAATAATAAGAAGTAACAGCAGTAACAAGAAGTAACAGTAGTAACAATAATAAGAAGTAACAGTAGTAACAATAAGAAGTAACAGTAGTAACAATAATAAGTAGTAACAAGAAGTAACAGTAGTAACAATAAGAAGTAACAGTAGTAACAATAACAAGAAGTAACAGTAGTAACAAGAAGTAACAGTAGTAACAATAAGAAGAAGTAACAGTAGTAACAATAATAAGTAACAGCAGTAACAATAATAAGAAGTAACAGTAGTAACAATAATAAGTAGTAACAAGAAGTAACAGTAGTAACAATAAGAAGTAACAGTAGTAACAATAACAAGAAGTAACAGTAGTAACAATAATAAGTAGTAACAGTAGTAACAAGAAGTAACAGTAGTAACAGTAACAATAATAATAAGTAGTAACAGTAACAATAATAACAAGTAGTAACAGTAGTAACAATAATAACAAGTAGTAACAGCAGTAACAAGAAGTAACAGTAGTAACAATAATAACAAGTAGTAACAGTAGTAACAAGAAGTAACAGTAGTAACAATAATAACAAGTAGTAACAGTAGTAACAATAATAACAAGTAGTAACAGCAGTAACAAGAAGTAACAGTAGTAACAATAATAACAAGTAGTAACAGTAGTAACAAGAAGTAACAGTAGTAACAAGAAGTAACAGTAGTAACAATAATAACAAGTAGTAACAGCAGCAACAAGAAGTAACAGTAGTAACAATAATAACAAGTAGTAACAGTAGTAACAAGAAGTAACAGTAGTAACAAGAAGTAACAGTAGTAACAATAATAACAAGTAGTAACAGCAGTAACAAGAAGTAACAATAATAACAAGTAGTAACAGTAGTAACAAGAAGTAACAGTAGTAACAATAATAACAAGTAGTAACAGCAGTAACAAGAAGTAACAATAATAACAAGTAGTAACAGTAGTAACAAGAAGTAACAGTAGTAACAATAATAACAAGTAGTAACAGTAGTAACAAGAAGTAACAGTAGTAACAATAATAACAAGTAGTAACAGTAGTAACAAGCTCTGATTTAGTTCAGTCAGGCTCCAGTAACGTGACGAATCTGTGACAACTGTGTGTAACCAATCAATGATCAGAGTTTTATTAAATAGTTGTTATTTATTATAGCTGTCCAACCAATAAATTAAACAGAAAACTCACAAGGCTTTCTTGGCCAGAAACTGCATACGTAGTCTGGAACATTTCTAACTCCTGGTTCAGTATGTGTGGCATTTCAGCAATAAGAGCAACTCGGCTCCATTTTAAATTAGAAGTCTAATCAGTATGTGTCATACATAAATAAGCATATACAACCATAAATATTGTCCAATGAAAAACAAGTATCTCCAAAATTGTAACTTTACAGATCAGATGAAACGTACTTTACTTTCAATGTAAGTCAATGGAACCAGAATTTCTTGTAAGCTGTTTGGGAGCACTTGCATTGGTCCATTCAGCATACAAACTCTCAGCTGTCTGCAATAAACCAATCAAACAATAACAATTTAAATAGCTCAACACAACTAATATCAAGTGTTTCTACAAATTCAACCCAAAATGTAACTTTCAATGACTACTGCAGATATAAATATATACACCGTCCAATGAAAAACAAGTATCTCCAAAATTGTAACTTTACAGGTGAGACTAAAACGTACTTTACTTTGAAGGTAAGACAATGGAACCACAAATTTTTCTTTTGTTGTTTTGGAGCACTCGCATTGTTCCATTCAGCATGAAATTGTTACACCGTGTAAACGGCCATTGGTGTGTTGTGACGTAGAAAAACTTAAAATCAACAAAAATGAAGATTGGATATATATATATATATATATATATATATATATATATATATCAGTCCGACACAACTTGTAGGGGTAGGAACTAATGCAAACTATTTGAAATCATTGTCATATGCCTTCAGTAGCAACTTTACAGTGTGTCAAAGTAATCAGCTTTACTTTCAAGCTAATGCATTTCTGTTGGCCCACTTGTCATGAAATTCCCACACAATGTCAGGGTTCAAAAGATGCAGAAAGAATAACATGTCTTTCTTTGGACATCAACTATATAAACATCCATAAATCAGACTGAATGCTAGGCTGCAGCAACAAGGACAAGATAAGACCAATTAAGGTACGGTTACTAATCCGAGTCTAGAATCATCAGCATATTTCTGAAGGACCTGTAGCCGTTTCCCATGACGTTGGACATTTGCACCATACTGGCTGTTGCCATGTCAGGTCATCAGCAAAGGTTTGCAAAAATCAAACAGAGGACAAATCAAACAATGTCAAAAAATAGTCTGGTGTGTAAGAGTTATTTTATTTTTGCCCAAATAAACTGTGCTAATCAAAAGAATACTATTCCAATTGCAAGATAGGGTTGTTAGCAAAACTTACAAATTCTCACCTTTTTACAATAACAATTTAAATAGCTCCACACAACTAATATCAAATTTTTCCACAAATTCAACCCTAAATGCCACTTTCACTGAGTACTGCAGTCTCACTATTATTTAACCTCTGAATAGAATCCCTCATAGGAGCATTTGCAAAACCAGGTGTTGTCTCAAGCAGATCTGATGAAACTAATCAAAGGCTTTATTGGTTGCATCAGGTGTGCCTGATATAAAACAAATCAAATACACAGACTGGCTCGGGGTTTGATTGTGACGTCTGATTGCATGTTATAAATATGGCCAAGCCAAGAGAGTTGTTCAACAATGTAAGAGATCATTTCCGTACACAAACAAGGAAAATGATACAAAAAGATAGCAAAGGCACTGAATGCTCCAACAGATACAGGTGGAAGCTTAGCTGACAAGTTCAAAGTTAAAGCAATGTGGCAGAAAAAGGAAGCTACCACCAGCAGCAGGTCAGGTGCATACTAAACACTGAAGGTCTCAATGTCTAAACTCAAAGATGTACACCTCTACTGACCCCAAAGCAAAAGAAAGTCAGCTCCAATGCGGTCAATCCCAATAATAAGCCAAAAATAAGCCACAGAAGTTGAAGGATTCTGTTCTGTGGAGTGATTAAACAACGCTGGAACTTTATAGGTCTATGAATCAGCAGTGGTTCAGTGATGCTCTGGGGCTGCTAGGTTTCCTCTGGCACTGAAAACCTGCTGTGTGTGGAGGGCAAGATGGATTTAAGTATCAGAAGAAACAGGAGAAAACGCTGTACCCTCTGTGAAGCTGAAGCCTGGACATCAATAGACCTCAACAGGACAATGAACCCAAGCAAACCTCAAAGCGCACTCAAGCCTGGTTTAAAAATAAATCCTAGAATATTCTGGAGTGGCCGTTACAGTTGTCTGACTTGAGACTCTTGCACCATGAAAGCCCAAGAATATTAGTAATCCAGAGGCCATTGCCCATGAAGATTTGGCTAATAAAATTAATTTGCACAGAAGGTTACACCTGTACGTACAGTTTATGTTGCAACACCACTGCCCCCCCTTCACAACCTGTGAACAGGTAAACTGTAACACTACCTTCACCTACCTGTGTACAGGTAAACTGTAACACTACCTTCACCTACCTGTATACAGGTAAACTGTAACACTACCTTCACCTACCTGTGTACAGGTAAACTGTAACACTACCTTCACCTACCTGTATACAGGTAAACTGTAACACTATCTTCACCTACCAGTGTACAAGTAAACTGTAACAATACCTTCACCTACCTGTGTACAGGTAAACTGTAACACTACCTTCACCTACCTGTGTACAGGTAAACTGTAACACTACCTTCACCTACCTGTGTATAGATAAACTGTAACACTACCTTCACCTACCTGTGTACAGGTAAACTGTAACACCACCTTCACCTACCTGTGTACAGGTAAACTGTAACACTACCTTCACCTACCTGTGTACAGGTAAACTGTAACACTACCTTCACCTACCTGTGTACAGGTAAACTGTAACACTAGCTTCACCTACCTGTGTACAGGTAAACTGTAACACTAGCTTCACCTACCAGTGTACAAGTAAACTGTATCACTACCTTCACCTACCTGTGTACAGGTAAACTGTAACACTACCTTCACCTACCTGTATACAGGTAAACTGTAACACTACCTTCACCAACCTGTGTACAGGTAAACTGTAACACTAGCTTCACCTACCTGTGTACAGGTAAACTGTAACACTACCTTCACCTACCTGTGTACAGGTAAACTGTAACACTACCTTCACCTACCTGTGTACAGGTAAACTGTAACACCACCTTCACCTACCTGTGTACAGGTAAACTGTAACACTACCTTCACCTACCTGTGTACAGGTAAACTGTAACACCACCAATTTTAATTTTCAGTCATGTTTATATATTTTCAGTATGTAAAATGTCTGAAATCATAAGTGGTGCTTTGCCTTTAATATCTACACGTCCTTTATCTATTCAATTAGGGCTCTTTTAAGATTACTGTCTGTCACATAACGCCCTGTCAGTGTCTCAATTGGTCCTTCCATTGAACTAGTTTTACAAAGTTGAGACTCTTGCAACTGTTGTTGATCAGTTGTAATTAAGTTGCAGATCGCTTTAAGCGTAATTTCGTGTCATGAAGGTAGAAAACAACTAAAGTTGCATGAAAGTTTCACCATGTGTGCTAGTCACTGCTTTACTGTAACGCTCAGCAAACTGCACCCAACAAAAGAACACAAATTTAATTTGTACCTCAAGTGGCTCCTCATGAAGCTGCGTAAGAGAATGGTAAAAGAATGCAGCCGCATACAGGTCTCAATTCGCGAGGCTCAAAAGCACCGGTCAGGTAAAGAGAGATACAGAAACCTGGAGCACTCTAGTAAATCAACAAGACACCTCATCCCAGGATTAACACCAGCAATCATACCGCGGCTAATCTGGCTGGAAACAGTAGGGCATGACCAATATATTGCAGGCTGTGAAAACTGGCTATTATTAAGGCTAAACGGATTTACAGGCACTGGCTGAAATCACCATAAAGCTTTAACAATGTTTTATCAGCAGTTTTATGGTAATTCCAATGTTTTCACATACGAACTGGTTACAGTGGTGGTGATAGAGACGAGCGGCCACAATGTCTACAACTCAAATGTAGCCATATTATTTAATATCTAAAACCTAGGTGGACAATATAGCCTGCAACAACACCTCACTGGCATATTGAAATGAATGTTTCAAAAGATCGTAAACCACCGGCTCAGGCTGAGCAACTTTCTAGAAGGGAGCTTTCAGAGACTCTTCAGGTTGCTTTCACTGCAACTTTGAACCATTACGACTCTGAAACTTCCTCCAGAAAGAAGCCTTTGGCATCAAACCACTCTAAATGACTTTGTTTACATCTTAACAACTGATTCATGCATTGTAAAGATGGCATCGTGTCTGTTTTGCATGTTAAGCCCTTCGCTCGGATTCGACGCGAAAGCTTTCACAGTGGTCTGGCGGTGGTTCTGCCATATTGAACCAAAGCACTTGTCGGACAGGTGATTGATGTAGGCGCGCATCATTACTGCAGATTCCTGAAGAGCCGCGGCAGTTGAAGATTTTAATTACGGCAGGCAGGAAGCCTGTGTGCTGGAGTGTTTTCTTATGGCAGATATGAATAAGCTGGGAGGGGACTGGAGGCCCCGCGGCCACGCTCTTTTTATTTAGAAATGAAAGAGGGAAGCTAACTCACTTTCCTCATTCACAAGGCCGGGCTCTGTTCCGCGTATGAGGAGGGCTAATTAAAAAGTGCTAACGGCTAGCGCGGCGGAGGGGAGAGGGGTGAAAAACAAACCCCCTTTGGGATGGTAGGGGCTTAATCAAGGCCTCGGGTCTCTCGCTCGCTCACACACACTCATACACAAGCACTTACTTGTTTTTGAGACCCTGTCAGGACATGGGGGGCCAGACAAACGTTCTTTCACTATAAACCCACATGAAAGAACGTTTATGTAGTAATATGTTTATGTGCTAAATGCATTTGTGAGCACCTCTATGCAATAACATCTCAAATGTTGGGTATATATCGTCACAGAATAATATCTTTATGTAAAACTTCTACAGATGACCTGTGTGAGAACATTAGAAAGAGAGTTTTGTGAGGTCTATCAATCAAAACACTTTACAAAATCAGCACCACTTATTAATTTACTTCCACTTCTTACTGGTTTTTTCTTCAAAGGTTCAGATGCATGTCCCAAAACTGCACTAAAACAAGCAAACAAACACACGGACACATATGCACTGATTCCAGGCCTCTGGTCGTGTATTGATCTTTCAGGGTGGGTTTACAGGCAGAGGTTTGGGTTTGACTTCTCCTGCTAAGCTGGAGGGCCACACACCTGTGTGTGTGCATGTGTGTGTGTGTGTGTGTGTGTGTGTGTAGCACAGCTAAGCCCAGATTAAGCTAAAGTTACCCGTCTCTTTCCCTTCTTGCCGTGTCATTCAAACCCCCCGATAGCCCGGCGACCACGCGGCTGCACAAAAGCCTCCTTTCCACTGCCCTCATCAGCGCCATTAGCTCGCAGACATCAAACACAGAGGATTATGGGATTGCCAGAGGTCCCCGAGGGGGGAAGGTGGACAAAATGGATTCTTCCGGGGACTCCCCTACGGCTGGAGGGCTTTTTCTCAGAAGATTACGCTACAATTTGTTTTCCCCCTTTTTTTCCGCCATTTTGCCGGCCGCTCGCGCTCTCCGCGGCCGCCGCACTGTAATCCAGGCCGTGCGGCAGATTACACCAGGCTTTGTCAACATGGCTAATACCTAACAGCCAGGGAATCGCCAAGTTCTCAAAGCACTTAACACGTTAAGAGGGCACTAACATGTGTGCTAACACACCAACACACACACATACATACGGCAAAGCGCTGGATAGGCGTACAGCTCTTTATCCATATCATTCACGATCGATAATCAACGTTCATTATATCCTTGCTACTGATCAGTGTGCATTGCTTTTCTACTGTAATACAGAACTACCTAAAGCATAAAATAGGAGTAGATAGTATAAAATAGTAATAGAATAGTAAAAATAAAAGTATGAATAAAAAAAGTATGTTTTTACTCTAATTTCAACTTTAAAGTAAAGCTAGCTACTTCGGCAAAGTGTCCTACTGGCTTGTGCTGTTGAGAGTGAACAGCTAGACTTCTGCCTTCCTGTGTACAGAGCACTTATCATTTTAGCGAAAACATATGAAACACAAATTAATACAACTACACCAAAAAACACACACAATGTACATTTGATCAATGTTGACCTTGAACTGTACTTTAGATTAAGTGGAAAATCAGCAAACGCTGTCTATGCTTTTACTGCCATGCTACATTAAAGTGAGGCTTTCTGTTTTATTCTATTATTACTTTTATATTCCCATAATCTTCCCATTTTAATCATTAAGGATAAAGGTCTAATTATTCTTATTTGCATGAAGACCATTATTACCACACCTTTAAACAGAACTGATCACTTAGCATTGTTAATAAAATTTGAAGAAATCTAGACACTACTTTCACTTTGCTATTCACTTTAAAATCAGTTACATATACATTCCATATGTCATCACATTTTGCAACTGCCTAATTAGATGATTAAAAGTTTTAAAACACTGCACATTCTTTTGATACCCTTAGGTCTGCACTTCTGATTATTGTTTGGTTTGCTGTCAAGAAACAATATCTTGTCTTTGCCAAGTTTAATGTTTTACCGTCTCAGCTTCACTGTTTTTTTGTAAATAAACACTCACCTTGACATTGACGTCTGCAACACATTCCAAAAAAGCTGAAACAAGCCGGGGCAATTCAAGACGTCAAATGTCTAAAACAATGCGTGGTTATGAAAGGAAAGGCCAGGTCCTTTAGGAGTCAAGACCAGCCGCCTAGCCACAAAATGCATCAACAAATAATTAAACAATTTCAGAACAATGCAAACATATGATTTCAGAACATGGAAGCTTTCATCATATATTCTTCACAGGTCAAGGTAGAAAAGAATCAATGACAAGGGCCTGTTGGTCTCATTGGGGAATCGCAAGGGGCACTAATCTGTGAAGATTTAAATTAAATTTACATATACACATTTAGAATGCCTTCTACACTTCTTTTATAGAGACGTACAGGCTTATTTCAGTCACAAGCCATATTGTGCACATTACTACAGCATGGCTACATGAGAAAGGCCTGCTCGCAGGCCAGAACAGCTTCCCACTGAAAGCTTGCGGCTTCAATCAAACATAAACAAAAGCCCTTTGAATCAATGTCCCAACGTCCCTTTGGACAAGACTGTCTGTTGAATGCTGTAAATGTAATGCTTGGTGTTGTCACCTGTAGGTCAAAGCCATTCTTGGTGTCCCATGAAAAAAGAAAACACAGAAGTATTAACATTTAACACTCTAATTCCCTTTAGGATGCAAACTGTGGAAGACAAATGGATCAAAACATTTCTAGCCACACATAAACAAGTATAGTAAATCAGACATTTGCAGTCAGTACATGAACTGCCTTTATAGGATTTAAATCAAAAGAGCCACTAAAACCACTATAACACACTAACGAATAAG
Source organism: Megaleporinus macrocephalus (assembly GCA_021613375.1). Classification (NCBI taxonomy): domain Eukaryota; kingdom Metazoa; phylum Chordata; class Actinopteri; order Characiformes; family Anostomidae; genus Megaleporinus; species Megaleporinus macrocephalus. The sequence continues at coordinate 31,003,110 of CM038722.1, read as the reverse complement.
AACACACCCACATAGAGAAAGAAAGACTGCTGATATTTTCTATCATCAACAAAAGAAAAAAGAGAAAGAAGTGAGGGTTAAAATGCACTTCAGGGATTATCCTTCTAATATTTCAGATTAGTTATCCAGCCAAAAAAACCCACGGGCTGGAGCTACAGGGCCCAGTAGCCCGGGGCCGATTCCATTTCAGATTTTAAACGTTCTTTTAAGCCTTCGCTATTTTAACAGGCTGTGACAGGCTGATATAAAGACCCCAGTCGTACAAAGAAGTAACAACATAATAACTACTTCAGTAACACTGTGGTGCTACAAAGAATGTTTGAGGCTTATTGTAAAATAGAATCAATTTGAACCCTCAAAATGACATTCATTTTTCTCCACTATTCAGAGATAGTGGAGAATATAACAAGGTTTTGTTATTGAGAGTATAGTGACTCAAACGGTGCGGCCTCCGACATATCGTTCAAAGAAAATCTTTTAATATAAACTTTACATCGTGTGAAGGTTCTTTACAATTTGGGAAAAAAAATGTTTTCCACTCTCATGCATCACATTTGCAACATACAATGAAAGTTAATCAGATGACTGCTCTGTGGTATCTCTTCTATGAACCCATTTAGCATCTTTAATTATCTTCGATAGTAAGTTGTACACTATATACATCAATGAGCGGAAGTATTAAGTGAACCCCTGTTGTGCCCATGTTAGACCACGACTTCTTTCGAAAGCACATATATTGGACTCACGAGCATCAGAACTGAATCTTGAAGCAATGGAATGGTTTGGTAAGTCCCTTTTCCTTTTACACCACATAAATGGCTCTATATATGTGCAGCATTTACCCGCGGGAAATTATGGCACAAGGATGCACTGTAAGGAGAAGACAAACCGATGGAGGGGCCATCAGATCTGTTACTCCTGAACATATACTAATTCATACTCAGGTGGTCCTCCACTTAATGCTGCTAATTTTGTGCAATAGACTTATTGTTTCTTTCTAAACCTAAGCACTCTTACACCTCTTACAATGTTTAAATTTACAGTTTTATGTTTACATTGTCAGTGTGCAATAATTTGTCAGAACTGTGCAATATATATATTCCCTTTAAGTGCAATACGTCTGCAAAAACACTTTTTGAAGTATATCTATCTATATAGAGTATATCTCCTTATTTATCACACACACTCTTTCTATATTTTCCACTGCACTGTCATGTTGTTATTTATTTGTCATGTTAGTTGAATGTCTTGTGTTTTTATATATCTGCACATTGGAGTTTGGAGAAACGCAATCTCGTTCAGCTATGCACTCAGTTGTAAAGTCTGAATGACAAAGTTCACTTCGACTTTGATGTGTGATGTTCTGCTGGCAAACCGTGGATCCGTTAGGTGCAAATTATGTATTTTTCTGTGTCATAGTCATAGTAGAATAAGGAGAGTTATATGATATATGAAACTGACGTACAGAGAACCTTAAATACTGTTGTTCCTCCTACATTTACAAAAGACAACAGCAAAACAGGCTGATTTCAAAAGCCTAAACTGTTATGTAAGACGACATACATTTTCATACACCACTTTATGCCATTAAAAGCTAAATTATCTTAAAGTTTTATAATGAATAAAAACTTGCTTTTATCAAATCCGCAAGAAGTGGTTTTAAAATGTGAGTTATTTTGATTCTCTCTTGAGTTTTAATGTGTTTCTTGTCATATAATCACACAAAACAGTATTTTATTATAAACTTTGTAACAAGTAGTTTTTTATACTGCAGTTTTATACTCGAGCCATTAGCAGTTATGCTGGATTTTTAAGCCTCGGGCTATTGTTTTAGATGCCGGCTGGTGGCTTAGCAACCAGGTAAACCACTGGTTGCATGCAGTTGCTCTCTAACTAAAGCTTCTCAAAAATATGTTATGAGGAGAGAACGCTGCTACTTAAACAGCTGCTACCTAGACAGCCTACTAACACACTCACTAGGTTTTGAGACACACCCAGGGTCATCCCGAGCAAAGTCAAATACCTTTTATATGCAGACATCAGAGAACAGTTTAAATACTGAATAAAGTCTTCTATAGCACCTTCAACAGAATATTACACACACAATGCTCTGACACTAGGGGTGGGCGATATGGCCCTACAATAATATCACAATATTTTATGGTATTTTTGTGATAACGATACTCTTGGCGATATGACCAAACATTGAATTAAAAAAAAAATATTCTGAGAATACACTACTGCAACAAAATGAAAATTAAATGTGATTATTGCATACAGTATGATATGGCACACCCCTACTGAGATATTAAAAAAATTATCAGATTGTAACAGAATGATCCAGTCAATGATCCAGAATGTCACCATACTAAATAATGCACTCCAAATATCTCCACATATCCAGGACTGATGTAAAATGAATGATACTGGACAGATAAACTCTGTCTCTAGTAGATATATGATGGGAAATGAGAAAAGTGTGAATTTTTCTTTTTCTAAAAACAGTAAAAGTTGTACCTGATGTGATAATTAGGGATGGGTGATATGGCACGATATTTCAGGATATAATATCGTTCATGATATTCAAAAATGTTGGTGATATTATTGTGTACGATACGGCACACCCCTATCTGACACCACATACAATATCAACTTTTTATTATTATTTTTTTTTTACTTTTATGCACCTACTGTCGCTTTCACTCTTCCGTTCCTGCAATCACAAAATGTTATGACTGCATCCTACCAACAAAAGCTGCCTCTCATAGTCTCACTGGTATTATGTTTGCCTACAAACAGACACCAACATTTATACAAGTTCACTTTAGTTGCTGGCAAATTTCTCTTTCATGCTATAAGGAGATATTGTTGAGAACATTAGATATAACAGATATATGTGCACAAGGAAAAAGAAAGTCCTGAGCTCAAGTTCAAAAAAATAATTATGAGCTGCAGACAAAAGCACTTTGAGCTTTCATCTTTGAGAGAGAGGAGAACATCAGGATATGGGCCTAAAAGTGTGTGTAGCTGTAATCTTTCTAAGAAAAGCAAACAGACAAAAAATAGCATTTGAACACCAAAACGAGAATAAAGACTCCATTAAAAAACAACTCAATATCAGTTTTGTCTTTGTTTGTGTACTGCAAACATGTGAACGTAGCGATCTCTGCGAGTTCTGCTGATTCTGATTCAGTTTACTGGGTTGAATAATGTACTCTCAAGTGTCAATTCAGCCGTTAAATATTTACTATATTTTTGACAACGTCTTCTATCAGCACATGTGAGGTCCAAAGTTCTGTATTTCACACTTGAACACACATATATAGCAAAATATGGTTTACATGTTTTACATCACTGATCAACTGTCAGCATCTGCTAAGGTCAATCAAATTGGGGTTAAATCTAGTGCTTATACCTTCCTGCTGCTAAAGTATATGTGTAGTCTTATGTATTTAGTGGCTGCATTTGTATTGTCTAGTGTATCACTTGTAAGTTCTGCAATGATTTACATTGTTGTGTATCTACACTCTATGTAGACCTGTACATTGTGCTGCTGCACAATGAGGCCTGAAGAATAACATTCCTATATATATATATATATATATATATATATATATATATATATATATATATATATATATATATATACACACACACACACACACACACTAGCTATATTGAGGAATGACAATGAAAACACTTGACTAGAATTATGTCTACTCAACTGCCACTTTAGATGGAAGTTAAATAAATGGAAAGTTGTTCTTTAACTTAGTGAAGAACTGTATACATATAAAATAGAAACATGGTCCAGCAATAAACCCTCGATCTCTCTTTCCTTGTCTCCTTTCTCTGTGGGGAGAATGTGAGATGACCTTAGCATGAATAAAGTCAGAGAGGATTAAGAGTGGTGGGGGATGGGGGGGGCAACAACAGGTTCTGCAGAAGGTGGAGGGGGAGTTAGAGGGGGGATGGGGGTAGAAGGGGTAACAGATGCTGTCTTTGTGGGACGTGGTTGGAGGGTAGAAACCATTTCTACCTCAGAGACAACCAATAAGTGTGTGTGTGTGTGTGTGTGTGTGTGTGTACACACATTGGGTATCATACAAAAGGATAAGACGAGAATCAAATGAGCATCTACTGTTATTATGTTATCCTCAAATGCCTTTACAGCAAAGACTACAGAGGACAGCCGTAAGTCCAGTGATGTCCTCCAAGTGTGCTGAACTGGGAAAGCTTCAACAAATCACTTTTCATAATTGTTTCATGTGTGATAAACTAACATTGAGGTCTCCTCCTTAAACTCTGTGCTAATTATTCAGTACTAACTATACCTATACTATACAACTACTACATTATTCAGAAGGGACCATACATGACTCAGTATTTATTATAAAGTATCAGGAACAAGTAAAAATTCTTAAATAACTATTTACTATTCAATACATATTACAAATGATACTAGTATTAAGTATTTAGCATCTACAAGAACGTATTCAGTGTGAGGCACAAATTACTCTGTAACTATAACTAATTAGTCATGAAATACTTACTTTGCATATGAAATATTTAATATATTTAAACAGCATTTCATGAAATACCACAAATCCATAACAAATTTGTCAGTTACTACTAATTATTTACTAATCACTATTTTAATGCCATTATAAACTATTTCTATTTTAATATATTTACTACTTTGAAACTATGGATGTAACAATAAGTATGTTAGGCCAAAGCAGGTGATAAGAAGTATAAATATTATACAAGCTGTTGCATGCAATAAAAATATACATATCTATTTAAAACATTACTGAACAAAGAAGGTTTTTGCATACAAACTAACACACGCACAGACACACTGAATGAAACATTGCTTCACATAGTTCTTCAGGCTTACCTACAAATTCATAATCGGACAATGAAAATAAAGCATCAGCATTGTAAGATAAACAGCTCCAGACTCGTTCTGTGTTTTATGGTAGCTTTAGAGCAGACTGGCTGGAGTCGTTGTGTGTGTGTGTATGTATATGTATATATATATATATATATATATATATATATATATATATATATATATATATATATATATATAGAGAGAGAGAGAGAGAGAGAGAGAGAGAGAGAGAAAATGACAGAGTGACAGAGAGAGGAGAGAGAGCGGTAAAAAGGTGTTGTTGCATGGCCTTAGGGAACACTGATGGAGATTAAGGCAGACATATGTCTCTAATCGAACCACATCTGCTCCAAATGTCAAAGTTCGAGTGTGAGTATGTGTGTGCACGAGTGACTGTGTGTTTGGTAATTTCAAGCAACATTTAAAGAAACACCTCAAATACAAATAAATTATTGGGCTGCCCTGGTAAGGTTTTACTTACTGTACTTCATTTTATTACCTTACACTTTTTTGATAACATTTTCTAGAACTTTTTAGCCTATACAGGAACACTGTGTTTGTTTTAGAGACCAGTAACACGTACATTTATATACAAACATATTAGCAACCACCCGGGATAACATACTAATTGTCAAGCAACTGTTTAGGAACTATGAGAATAACTACAAATGGCTTGGCCACACCTTTGCAACTGTCTTGGATTCCACAGCCAGTTGTGCTGGTATACATACAAAGGCAAGAAAAGGTATGTGAAGTCTTTAGAAAGACCTTGTCTTGTGCATCAACTGGTCATAAAAAGAGATCGGTGCTTCATTTACAACAAAAGTATATACTAATAATACAAACTGTGATTTAATTACCTCTTTTAGCAGCAGTAACCTCAAGTAAGTGATTCCAATAGCTGCGGCTCAGATTCACACAACATTCAAGAACACTGGACCATTCTTCCTTACACAATTGCTTCAGATCAGCCATAATCTTTGGATGCATGGTGTTTAACAGCTGAAGGTCATTCCACAGTTTTTCTGTGATGTTTGAGGTCACTGTCCTGTATTACCCAATTTATACTGGTCTTCAGCTGACGGACAGCCACCCTGATCCTGCAGAATACCTTGATGAACTTGCAATTTCCTGTTTTAACACATGCCAAAGGATCTAGTCTAGTGACTGGGAAAGGCCACTGAATAATTATCATGTTCATGAAACCAGTTTGAGATGACTTTTGCTTTGTGACGTGATGCATTATCATGCTGGAAGTGGACGGTGGTGAATTGTGACCAGGAAGGGATGCACATGGTCATGATTACTCCTCAAGCAGGCTCAGATCTTCAAGCATTGATTGATTAATATTACCAGGCCCAAAGTGTGTCAAGAAAACGTTCCTCACACCATTACTCCACCTCTATAGCCAGGTTGGGTCCATGGATTCGTGCTGTTCACATTCTGAGCCTACCATCTGTGTGCCTCAGGAGAAATCAGGGCTATGTATTTCCAGTCCCAATCTGTCCAGTTTTTGTGATCCTGTGTCCACTGCAGCCTCAAATAGATCCCAGTAAGCTCCTCTGTTGTTGAAGCCCATCGATTTTAAGGTTGGATGTGTTGTGGATTCTGAATTGCTTTTCGTCTTAACACAACTGAGAGTTTATGTGAGTTACCATAGCCTTTTTGTCACTTCGAACCAATCCCAACCGTCGTCCACTGAGCTCTCTCATCAACAAAGTGTTTCTGTCCGCTGAACTTCCACTCACTGGATGTTTTTCTTTATTGCACCATTCTGAATAAACTCTAGTGACTGCTGTGTGTACAAATCCCAAAGTTGAGCAGTTATAAAGTACCTTTGAACTTATTGAGACCACATTGTTCTCCATTCCAATGGCTGATGTGAACATTACTTGACAGTACTGGCCTGAATCCGAATGGTTTATACACTGTATTGCTACCATGATATCTGCATGAATTAATATGTGTACAGGTATTTCTAAAAAGTTTCTGGTAAGAGGCTGGCGAATATATATATATATATATATATATATATATATATATATATATATATATATATATATATATATATATGAACAAATCATGTACACATTAGAACACAAGAACTGAATGTTTAAGGTTTTCAGTCTCTTTTGTAGGGAGGGAATGGAGATCATAGCACATACATACAAGCTGCCTTACCTCCACAGGTGAACTCTGCAGGTGCAGTGTGTACAGCAGGGGAGGCAGGCAAGGCAGGTGTGTCTCTTGGCCTGCGTGTCCAGCTGGCGGTGCACTCCGAGCGGGGTAAAGCAGGCTGGACTGCCCCCCTGCCCCAGCTAACAGCAGCCGCCGCCCACCGTCCTTGCCAAAACTGCGCCGAGACGTGACCAGCATGGAAAACTACAAAGGCTGAGAATAGACCTACAGACGGAGAGGGGTGTGGGACACCCAGTGTGCGTAAGGGAGCCGGACGCTGAGAGAACATCTGGAGGAGCGAGAAAACCTCACACACACACACACACACAAACAGCTTGAATACATAAAGTCAACAAAACACAGTTTGAGCTCAAAAGAAGTAAAACTTGACAACTAAATCAGAAATCCATCATTCAAATTCACCAAAAAGTGTCAAGGCACACTTTTAAGTCACACTTACACATTAATTTCATCATCCTGTTAAACTGTTTATAATGAAAGCAGTCATTCAGAGTGGTTTGATGTGAAACCTCTCACTTAAGAGAAACTAGTGGTAATGGAAACCAGACATCTGAAGATATTAATGCCTCTAAAAGTTCCCACATACAAAGTTATTACTTGATATGGTTATGAATACACTGCCTGATATCTGAGACAACAGTTTTTAAGGATGCATAGGCTTTTGGCCTATGTAGGGAGAATGAACACACAATGATACTACAATAAATGTTTTAATTTCTTTTACCATCAACATCACATATGAACGAAGTGTAGGTTTCAAACAATAAATTAAGTCATGCCACTGGGACGCATAGTGACCATCACTATCCCTGTAAAGAGATATGACTCAGTAGGTCCTTCCTCAATAAACCCTTTCCCATCAAACCACTGTAAATGACTTAACATTTAAATTGTGCAGACACAGACACTGGCATACATTCTTTTCTCCCACTTACAGTTGGTATTTTTTCTGCATAATTAGTAAAAGATTGTAAACCAAATATTATCAAAACATATATCAAAGACGCTGGCTGCTCCAGCGTCCATTACAAATTGTCATATGAACCCCCTGCTGATTTTGATATACTTATTATAAAAGCCCCCTTTTTACTTCCCAATGCTGTAAAACTACACTATCAATCAGTCTAAGCATTTAATCACTCTAATATGACAAAAGCCAGCAGCACAAGAAGTTGGAAGATTATGTTTCATAATCCTTTTAAAAATTACTTTTACTGAGTAACTATACCCATGTTGCTCAAAGATGATGCAACCGAGCAACCATCTTCACTTATCATAGCTGCACTGCAAAGACATCAATGTAGCCTGGCAATGGGGCGTTGTTGCCAGTTACATGCCTAATTCCCCACCCCGGACTCTCTCCATCTTTCCAACGGCAGTCAGTCAAATGTGTTCATATACACACAGACACTAGCATGAACTCTTTGTATAGTAAGAGACTAATCCACTCACTGGATATAACAGGACCCATGTAAACCCTCTGACAAACAAATCAACTTCATGCTTACACCAAATCTATAAATCTAAATGGGAGGATGCGTTCACTTTGTGTTCAGATGTCATTCAGAGGAGATATGCTCTGTTCTACAGAAGCGCAGAGTCAAATGTCTTAGGAAGTATTAGCACACAAAGTAGTATGTAATATTTTACACTCTGTGCCGCACTAAGTATAATTTACCAGGACTCTTTATGCTCTCTTTGCAATCAAGCTAGCACCTGGTAAGTACTGACAATATCCTTGATATGCCAAATGTATGTTGTACCATATTGTAACTTACTACGATGACAACACATACTGTAGATTGCCCTCCATCACCAAGTTGTAACTTTGTAATGTGTGTGAATACCTCACCTGATGCCAGAGACATTGTTTTGCAATAGTTTGGCTTACAGTGTATTTATAATACAATTATCATTCTCTAAACAAGTTTTTCCCCAGTTATCACTGTTTGACCATTATCAATATTACATATAAGTATAATAACATTGGATACATTTGTGTTGCACATGTAGTGACTTGGAAATCAGCAGGTTTCTCTACTGTGAATCATTTCACATCAAACCACTGTGCATTACTTTGTTTATTCAACAATTATTTTTTTTACTTTAATACAGGACTTCAAGTATTAGTATAAGTAACTTAAAGGAACTGTGTTCCAGGAACTTATGAGTCTCCATTTTACTGGACAGTTTACAGTTTCCAATGTTTGCACTACTTCCTCATAAATACCTGCTACTAACTGGCAATTATCTATTCATATACTGTCCTGCATAGCATTTATAGTCAATGACAAGTGTTCGCTCTACTTCCTTATCACTACCTGCTGCTAAATCCTATTCCCGGTCACAAGCAGTCCTGTAATGTTTTGTGTATTTAGGTTCTGAACTGTTGAACATTGTTGTGTATCTACACTATGTAGTCCTGTATATTGAGCTGCTGCTGCGTTGGATCATGAGCTCTAAAGAACAACGTTTCATTCCAAGGTATACTAGCTATATTAAGAAATGACAAAATCACTTGTGTTGAGAAAACTGCTACACTGAGAAAGTTTAAGCAACATTTTAGCCAAAAAAAAAGGATATTTGTCATGGGGAAAGAAGGACCACTGACTAAATCTGTTACATTAACACCATTACATACTTACATTGCCTGTTGCACAGTGTAAACCCTGTTAAATAAAAAAAGACTAAAGCACAGTAAGGAAGGCCTAAACGACATGACTCACGCAGACCAGACATGGATTATCCAGGCTAAATTTGGGCTTGAAAAGATTAACAGCGCCCACAAAGCCTTTCTTCCTCTCCCTCCACTTCAGTGGACGGAGAGCTTCCCAAGACAATCTTTTCTGGTCTCTTCGGTGCTTTGAGGAGGAACTTCACCAATATTTCCAAATTCCTGCATAATTAAATGTTTAGTATATAAACACAGCAATTCAGGCTTGTTTGGTGTGAAATGTTTAGGATGGTTAAACAGTGGTGCTGATAGGAAATAGACATCTGAAGAGTTTAACGCATCGAAGTTCCCTCACAAAGACATTATATTAAATGGGTGTGAATACACTGCATTGGACACAATGTCTAAAATGTGTACCTAAATATTCTTCTCTTAATTTTAGTGAACCCCATTTTAATGGGATATACAAAGGACACTCAGACTAAACAGGCAGTATAAACACTTTTGTCCCCCAAAAAAACCCTTAAAAGAGTTTACGTTCATGGGTGTGGGATAGTAAATAAAATGTATATATTTATCTATATCTGTATTTGTGACAGTGAGTTCCCATCACATCTTCTGTAAAGAAAGCTACAATAAATAACTCTGACTTTGTTTACACTCAATTATAAAGACATTTTGAAAAAGCTGTGAGACTTCTTCAATTTATTATATCTGAGGTAACGCAGCATTGATCCAAAGTCATATTCACACATGCCACAACAGTTGCAGGTTGACTGGTTATTATAAGGCGCCACCTTGTGACAGGAGCCACTCTGGTAAAGGGCAAATGTTTGTGCATATTTCAACACCCCAAAATTATCATAAACAATCTTAGACATCCAAAAACAACAACAAAAAAAAAGATGTAATTTATGTAGCTCTCGCTGACATTAAACTCTTCAGATATTTGCCTCTATGACCATCAATACAAACAATTCCAATCCAGTATGTTTGTCTAGAACAGAGCACTTCATATTAAACCACTCTAAACTACTAATTACATCTAAGCAAGTTTCTGGCTTCAATACATACACACTCAGAAAAAAAAAGCTCAGAATGCCATCGTTTCAGTTCAGTTTCAGCTCCTCTAGGGAGACAAAATATATATTACAATATGTCCAAAACAAAAGACAAAGAAAAAATTCCATAACAAATCCAACATTTATAACTTCAGCCTCTACATTCAAAATTACTTTAACAATGTCTTGGGGGGAAAAAGCTTAACACAATATACACAACCACTGAGGAAAGTGAGGGAGACCCAAAATAACACAAGTGTAATTAAATTATTAGCAAAGTCTTAAGGTGAAGGGCCGCGGCCACTTGGGATTCAAAGCTGGTCTTTCTGCCTCTGCAATTTATCCTGAAATATTTCAGGGGGGACCAGAGGAGTGAACTTGAGCAGAGGAAGGTCCAGGCCAGTGGACGCCTCGCTGGACAGTCGAAGGGGTGGAGGGGGAGGTGGTGGTCTGGAGGAGATAGTGTCTGTGGCAGCATTAACACCGCTGTCTGAATTGTTGTTGTTGTCGGTTGCTGTGAAGCTCCTGGTGCTACTGTTGTGACAGCGAGGCAGAAACGCCCCCCTGTGGTAACGACGGTACAACACACCAAACACCACCAACAGTACAGCAATGAGGAAACACAGCAGCACACAGATCACATAAAGGAGCGCAGGAAACAAAGTCCTCTTACAGTCTAGAGAGAGAGAGAGAGAGAGAGAGAGAGAGAGAGAGAGAGAGAGAGAGAGAGAGAGAGAGAGAGAGAGAGAGAGAGAGAGAGAGAGAGAGAGAGAGAGAGAGAGAGAAATAAATAAAATAAAAAAAAACAAACATTCACAGCATTAACAAAGTAGGAACCAGCATCAACCGAAAGAAAGACAGAAACAAAAAGAATGTGAGAGCCAGACAGAGAACAAAAAAGGCAGTAAAGAGCAAAAAAAGACAAAAAAAAAACCAAAGTAGACCAGAAAGAAAAACAGGAACAGACAAGAGACAGAAACATTACCTTGTCCATTACTGGCACGTTTCTGACTGTAAGGGCAGTTATCTGGTTCGTTCACAGACTACCAGCAGGTAGCCTGTAGCTAGAATTTCAGACAAACCTTTTTTTTAAATGTTATATTTATTTATAAAGTATCAGCAGAAATAATGCAAATTGAGTTGTTTTTTTTCATCCACTACGATTATATGAGGAATTTGCGATATTTAGATGTTTTACTGAATTACAGACTTTTTTTTGTCATTAAAATTTTTCTTTGTAAATATTGCATTGTGCAAAACCAGCAAAAAGTCCATGGATTTATAAAATAAATAAATAAATATATAAAAAAAAGACTTGTGTGGCACTGGTATGAGTGGACCAGACACAAAGCAGTATTTCTGTGAGTGTCACCGCTAACCATCCAAAAATATCCAGACAAAAGCTTGCACGAACAGAAATTCACTGCTGATAAAGGGCTGGGGGGGCTAACAAACTGAACACTACAAGATGAATTAGAGCCTCTACCTGAACACCAGCAAGGTAGAGCTGCAATCTGCCACAGAGGAGCTACTAATAAATAGATGGTTTGTTTATATGTCCCTACAAACAAAACCTTCAAGTCAAGGTTGGTCATTCCAGAATCTACCAGAACCTGACATCCAATGTCTGTCTTGGCTTGTCTCCTTGTAAACCAACAAACCACGGTACTCTCCACTGTCAGCTCCCTACTTTACCTTTTTGGAAGGTTTCCTCAGCAGATCTCTTTTCTGTTTGCTTGCTACTATGTTAAGCGACCATATGTGATTATTTAAACACTGATGGATAGTTTGAGTTCTACACTGCTCTCCTTTTTAAAGTGTCCATGTAATCAAGCAGACTCACAATTCAATCTGCATTGTGGAATGTCACAAATCACTGCCTCAACTGCATTATTTATTTGCAAATGCTATTTTTTAACCTACCACTATACAAAACCACTCGCATTTGGCGGTGGCAGATACTAATTTCCAACCCTGGCTTAGACTCTCCAAGACTACTATTTAGCCACCCATAAAAACGTAATAGTTAACAAAACGTAGACTCTAATACTTAACTAAACATAAACTAATCTCCTGGACACATTTGCTGAAAAAACACACACTGCACTGTATTTAATCTTAAGAGCTTAAAGATCTTACCTTCACCCTCCGGTTTAACACATATGGCACCACCCAGCCCGGGACTATAACCATGAAGACAGTGACAGGAGTAGGAGCCGAACTGGTTTAAACACTCTGCATGAACATCACACATGACCAGCTGAGTCTCACACTCATCAACGTCTGTGAACACAAAGGGGATAGAATAAGTAAAGCTGTGAACTATGAAATGTTAAGTGAGCAGTGCTCCTATGTATGTGTATGTTTTCACAGCCAATTAAAAGACAAAACCAAATGTCACCATTTAAACAAAACAAATCAAATAAGCTTTGTTATCTGTTTAAACAAACAAACAAAAAAATTACGAGTGTAATTAAACTTGAGTTTCTCTTATGTATCAGAAACGTTCACTCTGGTGATGAAGAAAGACAATTGAATTGTTCAATGCGTCCTAATAAAACGTAATATCTGCTGACATAAATATTGTTTATGACAGTTTTCAGAAACTTTGCCAAAAAATGTTTTACAGATTTACCGCTGTTGTTTACTAAAATCAACATTACATGTAAAAACTGAAGACACATGAAACCTTTGGATAGTAACTGGTGGTTTTGGATAGTATATAAAATGGCTATATTTGTGCTGCAAATATCACAGTCACAATGTCTCAAATATCAGGCACTGTATTCACAACCTTTTCGCATAACTTTCTGTGATGTAGTTTTTTTAGAAGCTTTAAACTCTCCAGACACCTGGATTCCATCACCACTACTTGAAGTTTCTCTAAACCATAGCATTTCACACCAAAACACTCTGAATGAATCTTAAACTACATAATTAAACCAAGTTTGAAAAATAAACAGAATTCTTATTCAAATATGATTTGTTACAGATTATATTTCAATGATCAAAACATAATGACTTCTGTCCAGTCTCTATAACAAGTTGCACTAACCTTCTCCCACAAACACTTCGCCATCTCAGAGAGCCTCCCTGACACTCATAAATGTGTCACAATCCAGAAGAAAAACACATTATGATTACTTATTTACACCGACTAAGGTTGGCATCCCTGCGAAAGATCATACGAAGCATGCATGTATGGACTACAGTGAACATGACGTGTAGTTGTGGATATGACTATGTACCTTCTACAGAGACGGAAATGATGAGACCACGACTTTTGGCGTCATGAGAATTGATGGTTTTCCCTTTCAAACCATGCAATGTGGACTGGATATCCCCGAGCGTGAGACCTTCCTCATCACCCTCTCCAAACTGCACCCACACAATCAACAACACTCCAGCGTTCAGCCTGAAGACAATGGATGAATCCATTACATTTCAATACAAAACAAGCCACAGAAAACTAAATCAGCAGGCTCTCAAAGATCAGTACCGCACTTTAAAGAATATTTCACCTGTTTGTGCCAAATGTAAGTAGCTAAAACATGTTTGGTGTCTGATGTTTCATCAGTTTACCATAGAACTGAGAAGAAATAACATTTGATTATTTGATGGTATGACAAAGACATCTGTGTGTGGTGTTCCAGTGATGTCTACTGAAGTTAGCAAGCTAATCAGCTAGACCCAGCCCATCCTGACAATACTTAACTTAAAGTGTGGTAATTATTCTAATTAAATGTACATAAGCTTTTTGTTGTCTTCTTTCTAGGTGTTAACACTGGTCCTTGTTTGTGGCAGTGTTAGAGCTCAAGGGTAGGTTAAACTTAAACCTGTTTGTACTAGCTAGAGATACATACTTTGACTGAACACTAAGCACTTCTGTAAGTCACTCTGGATAACAGTGTCTGTTAAATGGCATAAATGTAAATAAGCTTCTATTACTTGTTAGCTACATTAGCAACTTGTCATGTCAGTGCAAAAAATTAAGGAGGCAAACTTCAGATATCGAACATGTCTCGGCTGTAACTACATTCTTCCTCTAACCTAATACCAACACAATAACACTTTATATTTAAGATAAAAGAAAATATGGGCTGAAAAAGAATTCTCCTTACAGGAGACAAAACACTTACTTTTTAGACCTTTTTGAAGAAATGCCCTTCAGGCTGAGGTATTCTAGGTCCTTCTGTATCTGGACACAAACGAAAAAAGTATGTGTCTTCATTAACATTAAGAGCGCAAACTAAATTAATCTGTAACAAACCATTTTAATGAGTCCACATGTATTAACCTTTCTTATTCCAAGCATTCTGTATAAATGACAATTTGTGACCAGGTATCATAGCTCTACAGAAGCAGGTACGCAAGCTCAATCATTGCTTTGTGTTTCAACAGACCTGTCTTTCTACTTAACACACCCAGATACATGCACTGATGTATGCTGAAGTTAATCAATACATCACAAACTATCCTTTTGTTAAAATTATTTATTTAAAATGCTGGAAAAAATATGTTCCATAACTTTTGCACCAATCATGTTATGCTACATCACATTAAATTAATCAACACAATGTGCAGAAGATACATAAGCATATTTAGATACCTTTTATTCTAGCCTTAAAATACTCACTTTGCCCAAAAGTATTTACCTAAGATGTTATAACCACCTTAATTCATCAAAACTCTAAAAGAACACTCAAATGGAACATAGACACATACAGGCAATCAACAAACAACATTGTGTTGTTTGCATGTATTAACAGACTTGTCAGTATTACCATGTTCTCCACTGCACTCCTGAAGGAACTCCTAATATGGTCCCACCTTTCTTTGTGAGTGTTGTTCACACCAACCTCTACAGTCACTTCCAGCAAGAGACCTGATTGGAAAACAGATGTTGCATTATTAACTTTGGGTTCCTAGTTTAGCTAACTGTATGAAACAGAAGGAGTAGAACAATTACTTTCTAAAGTAGATAAAAAGAAATCTAAATGTTTCTTTAACATTTCTGTGAATGTTGAGTTGAATACTGAACTGGGTTTTTCTGTCTCTGGTAGTGCTACTACTCTTAACTAACAAAAGAAACATAGAGAGTGCAGCTTTAAAGTTAACTGGCTAAGAAGAGCCAGTGTAAGACAGACCCCTAAAGAATAACCCAAGTTAGTCATGGCAATAAGAAATAATCTAGAAACAGCAGTTCTTCCTATCTATAATACTCACCCCTTGGAAGGTGTGGCGGTTCAGCTGGGTTTCTAATGGTTTGATCTGAGAGAGCTTTCCCTGTGCAATGATAAACAACATTAAACACAGCCTTAAACTCTCTGGTTCCCTTCAGCACAACTGAACAACACAAACTTTGTTTCTCTATAATGGAGCACTTCACCCCAAACCCACTTCAAACCCAGCAAGTAAAAAGAAACTTGAATTTTGCAAATTCAAGTATTTTCCCTGATGTAGTGAGTCTTTTTCCATTAGAAACCCAACAAAAATATGACTGGGGAGTTCAGCCTCTTGCTTAGAACTGCATATAGTCATTGTCCAAAGAAACACATGCAGATTTTCATTTTTCCTATCATTTCAAAACGACAGCTGCTCTTTATATTCTAAGTTTCATCATGAAGGGACAAACAGAAATGGAATAAAAAACACTTGGAATAAAAGGTTTTTACATTAACTTACATTGAAAGTAAAGAATGGTTTTTGGTCTTTCCTGTAAAGGTACTATTTTGGACAGTAACAATATGGAAACCATATTTAGCACTTGAGCTCTGCCCTTTACATGCATACATATACACGCCATACATACAGATTTTCGGCCCGAAATGTAAATTGCTCTCCTTTGATTGGCTGCTCTGTACTGTCTCCTTTAAAAAGCATTAGTTTTAAAGGCACAGTAACAAAAACATCATGTTTAATTTTCAGGTATTTCAGGTAGATTAAAAAAATAGCAAATTAGTTCATAAAAACCCCATATTACAAGTCATAAAGACGCATAAGTGGGTCATATGAGGAAATAATAAAACACAAAAACAGTGTAAGATATTAAAATTGAATTAAACTGCATTAAAGTACCTTTTGTTCTGTGGGAAAGTTTGGGCTTTCTTGCTGAATTCTGGTTAATTTTGTTCTCTCCAAAACTTTCAGCAGGTTCTACAGCACCAGTCTGGAGTGTTCTGTCACTGTCAGCTAGAGGCATCTCCACAAACAGTGTGTCATCACTGTCATTTAGCGCTGGACTGGACATTTCATCAGCTGCAGTTGGTTGGGATTCATTCAGAGAAGGTGTGGATTTTGGTCCAGCCTCATATTTGTTGGCAGTGGTAGCTGAGTCAGTAAAAAACTGTTCGACACCCTTGGTGGACAGAACGTGTGGTGTACTGGTGGGAGTAGCAATAGTGTGTGTACTGTAAGCATGAACTGACTGAAGTGTACCAGGATGTTCCTCATCAAATGAGTGTGGTCTGTACTCATCAGTAGGAAAAACATCCGATACTCCTGTTGGCATAAAAAACAATTGAGAAAGGCAATGTTTCTGTTTCTCTCTCTCTCTACTATTAAAAAAATCATTTACCAACACAGATACTATTAAAATAATGATATTAACTCCTCGAATTTCAAAAGTAAGTAATAAATCTTATAATAAATACAAAAGTATTTACTATTTTTTTTTGTTTTTCCTCAAAATACTTAATACTGTATATCATGTGCTAGGTAAATAATATACAATTAAAAATACATGCTAACATTTTTTGTTACAAACTAAATACAAAAACTGTTCTAAACGAATATCAGTTGTAAAGCACCTTCATCAGTTGTGGCCTGGTCATCGGCTCCACCTCTGGTTTTACGGATCTCTCCAGAATTCCTCTCTAATGAACCTAAAACAGGAAGTTCGTTGGTCAAGTAGCTGGTCACCTGGCTGACGTCCACAGGATCTGCAAGAGTACTGCCTGTGAAGCTTTTCTGGTCAGGAACCTCTGTCACTGCATCTACAGTTTCCATTTCTTCATCCTCTTCTTCTTCTTCTTCTTCCTCGAGTAAATCCTCATTTATCACACCTGTGTCTGGCAAATCAAAACAAGGATGTATTATTGCATTGCAGTGGTCTGTGCACAGACTCAACAAATGCCAGTGGTGATGCTCTATTAGAACTTGGTCAGTCCTAAACAAAGAAATAAAAAGAACTATGAATAGATTTCTGCAGGGTTTACAGTATCAGCCTGTCTCATTCACCCAAAGCTGCTGTTCACTCTTACAATTTTACACCAATCCTACAGACTGGCTCCATCTACAAAGATTTTCTCTAGTCCAATAGAACTAATTCTGATTATATTGATTATCCTTTACTTTTTACCATTACCTGATGAAAATATCCATTTACATGCACAGTACAAGCAAACAGCATCAAAATGACACACAAGCAACACCATTAAGAAACAGAGTGAACGGGGTTTAACAAAACTATGTAGTCACATACTGCATCATGATGCAAATTACGAATAGCTCTAGGTTTTCATTGTGCTTAAGAAGTTTGAAGCAAAAATCAAAAATCGATACTTGTTTCTGTTCTGGAATAAAACAAAGTGCAAACTACTTTTACATACTCACCAACAACTATGGAGGTAGAAGGAGGTTCCAGAGGTCCAAATGCCTCGTATTGTCCGTAAAACCCCCGGTGTAGTGGGCTCGGGTTGGGTCCAATAAGTTGCACCACATGCACCGTGTTGGAGATGGATGTGTATCTGGCCCTCTGCCAGCACCTCTCCAGAATCTGGGTTCCTCCAGCTGCCACAGGAGACTCGTCCAAGTGGATCTGGTCCATTTTCCGGTGGCAGACATGCTCTGGTGTCAGGTCCTCCAGATACAGCTGCACACGTTTATCGGGGTCCACCTGGATGGTCCAATTGCACCACAGGGCAGGGTTGGAGCAGAGGTAATCGGGAGAGAAGAACTCACCGCTGTTGCCGTGGAGAACCTGGTGGCAGCTCCGCAAGGCGAAGAACGCATTTCCCTCCAGACCCCTAAAACCTTATTCAGAGGGAAGCCACAGGAATATATGCAATAGGTATTTCCACAAAACTACACTTGTTTTGATTACCTATATTATGACTATTACCATCTCATCTCTACTCTGGAACATCCTGCAGACTACCAATATCATTTTTTTTCCTCCCTGATGTTCTCAATGAAAAGGTCATGATAGGCTCTCTCAGCTTTGGGGAAATGGCTATTTTTAAGCTGGACACTAGCAAACTACTGATAAAATATACCACTTCAAAAAAGTATGTATAATTACCAAAATGTCCTCAAAGTTGCTCTATTCTGCAGTTTCTCTATCAACTTTTATTATACAGTGCATTAATTTTTCCTCATATGCAGCAAAAAAAAAAATCACATCTACTGGACTGAACAAGCAATAGATTACAGTATTATAGTAGCAAAAAGTTTTATTGGCATTACCAATTTATATAAAACCAATTTACATAATACATTACTAATACTTGGCGTCCATGTATTGACACAATATTGCCATGCAAAACATTGCAATAATAAGCTGTAGTGACTTTAGAAAGCAAACTTCATGTGCACCAAAGATCATAAATCATATATACTTTGGTCCACTGCGGGGTCACCTATAAGATTTATAGCCCCCCTGAAAAATTCCCTAATATACACCTCTCTTATATTTATCTAACTTTATTCAATACTAATATTTATTTTTGTTGGAGCTTTATTATTTAGCATGCTAAAACTATGGACTGCATAATCTATAAACTGCAACTTGCCATGCCATAGCAAATATTACAAATGCGTTTTACTACTAGAACAAAAACATTACTAACTACACTGTTCTTAAACTTTTATCCAGTTACATAGGTGTCTAACCAGACGTCTTATTCCCTACCTTAGTCGCTATAACTGAACTGCTGCACCATTTAAGGTGGAACGAATAATTTCGAACAAGAAGCAGGCAAACAGGAAAACGTCCTTAACATACATAACTTACAATAGCGTTAACGAAATTAAGCGTCACTTTCAAGATAGATTTTTACTTTTCCGCGGTCGACAGTACGTGACAACTTAACGCACAAACAAAAGGTGTCAACCAATTATATTAATGATAAACGCGTCTTTATAAATGATAAACGCGAAAAACTATACAAAAATAATAGCAGTGCGTTAGCTAGCTGGCTAACACACGGCGCTCCGTCGCATAATTTCCACAACTACAGTTAATTTTTATTAATATAATAGGCATTAAAAAGCTCAAGCGCATCTTAACATCTGGCTTTTACAATATAAATATGTGCTACTCTTCTTTTGCTCTTATGAATTTCATTTTCCTTTCATTTAAAAAACCTGATATGCGTTTTGGCGGCACTTCGTTTGAATCATAAACAAACCTCTCGATCTGACCGACCGTTACCGGGACAAACCACAGAGCGGTTCAACGGGGGGGGGGACTCTGAATTCGCAATTACAGAACTTAAGCTGCTTTGTTGTTGCCATTGCACCTAAAAGTAGTATGTTAATAATACTACACAAATTAAACGATTCAATTAGAAATAGTATAGTAAACCTAAAAACCACACAAATAAGACCAAAACTATGAACCTCAAAATCCCCCTGGTGCCCGTGGAACCTTCCAAAACCCGGAGTCTGGAGCTTGTGTTTACACTAGCTGCACAGAGCAAACATATTAAAATAATAATAAACATTACCTGCATTCATGTGGGCGTCATTTTCATCTATCTACAAACAGAACAAAAACAGCAGTACTTGAGCAGGCGAATTTAAAACGTTTGTGAACTCGTATCGTTTCAGTTAAAGGGACTAAACAATTACCATTTGGGATTTCACCACAACCTCAGTGTGGATCACAAGCAGCAACAAACAACGTAGTTGCATTTTAATTTCGCAGTTTTGCACTATGAGCGAGTCGGAAAACGATTCCAGAGGTTTATTTCGGTGAACAGAAGGATCTCTCGCTGCACACAGCGTTCAAATCACCTGGCCCAACTTCATAATTACTGAACTGCGCATGCGCGTTAAGCAACCAGCGCTGCAGTAGAAGCTTCCTACCGCTAGAGGGATTATATTCAAATACAGGTGAGATGGGTATCTATCTATCTATCTATCTATCTATCTATCTATCTATCTATCTATCTATCTATCTATCTATCTATCTATCTATCTATCTATCTATCTATCTATCTATCTATCTATCTATCTATCTATCTATCTATCTATCTATCTATCTATCTATCTATCTATCTATTGAAATACTTGTTTAAAACATGTTCATATTATTTAGTCAATGAATCATTTGAAACATTAAAAATCTAAACCTGTGTTTTCTTCCTACACAGGTTAATCTTGTACTTGAAGGAAAACAGTAAACATGCAATAAGATAAATAAATAAAGTTCTACTGACCAATAAATAATATATTTCCACCATATTTCTCTTCTCTCAATGTAAACTGGGTTCTAATCGTGTGTAATGCCTCCATAAGCATTCCCCTGACCAATCACAAGGCTGATGTCTCTCTGGCCCCGCCTACACAAAAACACCTGTCTGTAGCTGCGTTGCTTTATCCATATACTAACATGGTCCCTTCATCTGTTCCTTCATTACATGGTGATTGTCTTCACTGGGACGGCTAGAGATGTCCCACATTGGTTGGAAGAGCTGACCAAGACTTCCAAGTATTACCCTGGACCCCTAATTCCCCAGACTTGAACCCAACTGAGCATCTGTGGGACCACCTGGATGGTGGTGTTGGCTCTATGCATCCTTCCCCATGCTCTTTCCAGCAGCTGTGGGATGTACTGAATTCAGCATGGCTCTAGATACCTGAGACCTACATTGGCCAATCACATTCCGCCGGGTCTCCCACGTGCAGGCTCCCTCCCTCATGTGACACCGGTCACGTGAGCTGGCTGTCTACATGCAGTATGGCGGACGCTGACAGTGTGAAGGCTCTGAGCGCTTTGCTGAACGGAATCGCTCAGAAAGTTTATTACAGCAACTCAGAAATAACCGAGGAGCTTCTGAAACATGAGATCTATCCCGACATGTCGCAGGACGAGTTCCACGCGCTGCACGAGAAGATGAGAGGCGTTTTAAAGGTATTTAGCCTGAGACTAGCATAGCTCAACATTTAGTAAATATAGTAAACATTTCACTTCAACAAAACACAAACACTGTTTTATATTCAACTCTGCACTTTTGCTTTATACAGTGTACTGAGTGATATGATGTGCAGTGAAGTTATTCTTCTTTATGCAGGCCAGTTCAGTGAGGTTATTCTGCTTTATAGAGGTCAGTGCAGTGCAGTGGAGCTTTTCTGCTTTATAGTGGTCAGTGCAGTGGAGTTATTCTGATTTATAGTGGCCAGTGCAGTGCAGTGAAATTATTCTGCTTTATAGTGGCCAGTGCAGTGCAGTGGAGTTATTCTGCTTTATATAGGTCAGTGCAGTGCAGTTATTCTGATTTATAGTGTTCAGTGCAGTGGAGTTATTCTGATTTATAGTGTTCAGTGCAGTGGAGTTATTCTGCTTTATAGTGTTCAGTGCAGTGGAGTTATTCTGATTTATAGTGTTCAGTGCAGTGGAGTTATTCTGATTTATAGTGTTCAGTGCAGTGGAGTTATTCTGATTTATAGTGTTCAGTGCAGTGGAGTTATTCTGCTTTATAGTGTTCAGTGCAGTGGAGTTATTCTGCTTTATAGTGTTCAGTACAGTGGAGTTATTCTGATTTATAGTGTTCAGTACAGTGGAGTTATTCTGATTTATAGTGTTCAGTGCAGTGGAGTTATTCTGATTTATAGTGTTCAGTGCAGTGGAGTTATTCTGATTTATAGTGTTCAGTGCAGTGGAGTTATTCTGCTTTATAGTGTTCAGTGCAGTGGAGTTATTCTGATTTATAGTGTTCAGTGCAGTGGAGTTATTCTGCTTTATAGTGTTCAGTGCAGTGGAGTTATTCTGATTTATAGTGTTCAGTGCAGTGGAGTTATTCTGCTTTATAGTGTTCAGTGCAGTGGAGTTATTCTGCTTTATAGTGGCCAGTACAGTGGAGTTATTCTGCTTTATAGAGGCCAGTACAGTGGAGTTATTCTGCTTTATAGAGGCCAGTACAGTGGAGTTATTCTGCTTTATAGTGGCCAGTACAGTGGAGTTATTCTGCTTTATAGAGGCCAGTGCAGTGGAGTTATTCTGATTTGTAGTGGCCAGTACAGTGGAGTTATTCTGCTTTATAGAGGCCAGTACAGTGGAGTTATTCTGCTTTATGGTGTTCAGTGCAGTGGAGTTATTCTGCTTTATAGTGTTCAGTGCAGTGGAGTTATTCTGATTTGTAGTGGCCAGTACAGTGGAGTTATTCTGCTTTATAGTGGCCAGTGCAGTGGAGTTATTCTGCTTTATAGTGTTCAGTGCAGTGGAGTTATTCTGATTTGTAGTGGTCAGTGCAGTGGAGTTATTCTGATTTGTAGTGGCCAGTGCAGTGGAGTTATTCTGCTTTATAGTGGCCAGTACAGTGGAGTTATTCTGCTTTATAGAGGCCAGTACAGTGGAGTTATTCTGCTTTATAGAGGCCAGTGCAGTGGAGTTATTCTGCTTTATAGTGTTCAGTGCAGTGGAGTTATTCTGCTTTATAGTGTTCAGTGCAGTGGAGTTATTCTGCTTTATAGTGTTCAGTGCAGTGGAGTTATTCTGCTTTATAGTGTTCAGTGCAGTGGAGTTATTCTGCTTTATAGTGGCCAGTGCAGTGGAGTTATTCTGCTTTATAGAGGCCAGTACAGTGGAGTTATTCTGCTTTATAGAGGCCAGTACAGTGGAGTTATTCTGCTTTATAGAGGCCAGTACAGTGGAGTTATTCTGATTTGTAGTGGCCAGTGCAGTGGAGTTATTCTGATTTGTAGTGGCCAGTACAGTGGAGTTATTCTGATTTATAGAGGCCAGTACAGTGGAGTTATTCTGCTTTATAGTGGCCAGTGCAGTGGAGTTATTCTGCTTTATAGAGGCCAGTGCAGTGGAGTTATTCTGCTTTATAGAGGCCAGTGCAGTGGAGTTATTCTGCTTTATAGAGGCCAGTGCAGTGGAGTTATTCTGCTTTATAGAGGCCAGTGCAGTGGAGTTATTCTGATTTGTAGTGGCCAGTACAGTGGAGTTATTCTGCTTTATAGAGGCCAGTACAGTGGAGTTATTCTGCTTTATATTGGCCAGTGCAGTGGAGTTATTCTGCTTTATAGAGGCCAGTACAGTGGAGTTATTCTGCTTTATAGTGTTCAGTGCAGTGGAGTTATTCTGATTTATAGAGGCCAGTACAGTGGAGTTATTCTGCTTTATAGAGGCCAGTACAGTGGAGTTATTCTGCTTTATATTGGCCAGTGCAGTGGAGTTATTCTGCTTTATAGAGGCCAGTACAGTGGAGTTATTCTGCTTTATATTGGCCAGTGAAGTGCAGTGGAGTATATAAAGCTTTATAGCCACAAGTGCAATGCAGTGGAGTAATTCTGCTTTATAGAGGCCAGTGCAGTGGAGTTACTTTACTTAATAAAGGCCAGTAAGGTGGGGTCATTCTGCTTTGTAGAGGTCAGTGCAGTGGGGTTATACTGCAGGATTATACTGATTAAACTAAAACCTGCAACCAAGCAACTAGAATCTAAATTATTTAAGTTATAAGTGCAGTTGTGTATTTTATTTATCCTGCTGAACCTGAATTAAAGTGTTATAATCTTAAAATATTTCAGAAGGCAGTCAGGAGTACATTGTGAACCTTCTTCATCACCAGTAGATGGCAGCATTTTGTTTCGATTGACCTAAAGCTGTTGATCCACAAAAAAAAACATAGGTGCAGTTTAGTGTAAAAGGTTAAATCCCATTTTTAGTAGTATTTCTTAATTTTTTTTGTCATTGTATCTATTTATTTATGTATTTGTTTATTTATTTATTTATTTATTTTATCTATGTCTTTCTATATATATATATATATATATATATATATATATATATATATATATATATATATATATATATGTTTTTATTTTTTCTTAGCACTTTGTCTAACGCTTGACTGTTTTCTCTCTCTCTAAGTCCATGGCTACGGCAGACATGGATCAGACGCAGCTGGAGGCCTTCCTGACGGCTCAGACGCGTAAGCAGGGTGGTGGAGGTGTGACCTCTGAGCAGGCGGCGGCTCTGGGCCGGTTCTGGAAGGCTCACCGAGCACGCATCAGGGAGAGCCTGCTGGCACAGAGCCGGTGGGAGCCGGGCCTGCGAAGTGTGAACTGGAGGGTGGACCTGCAGACTGCGTCAAGCAGGGGGAGCACATCCAACACCCCCGTGGCCCTGGTGGAATTGGAGCTGGGGCGAAACGGGCAGGTGAGGATAGTTCCACTGGCTGACTTGCCAGATTTAGGGCTAAAGATTGAGATAATTTTCCTTCATAGAACTCATAAATGTATTGCTTAGGCCCAGTGTTGGCATTGCTTTCAAGGGGCTGTGGTGTGGTTAGAATTCTGCCAAACTGACTGCCTAAGAGAAAACGCATTTGCCCTCAGCATTTGATTGTAAAATGCTGGTCTTTAATGACTGTATGAGTCAACAGTTGTAACGTGCAAATACAGGAAGCTCATAACCAATTTTCAATTGGATAAACAAGATGCTGCTGTCAGGCATGATTAGAGAAAATAACAAATTATAGAGGCTGTTAAAGAGGGCCAGGGTGGGACAGGGCATGGCAGAAAAGTTGTTTGGCTCTGCTTCACTGCTGGGGTTTGTGTAAGGCTGATAATAACACACGTACCACCCACAACCCCTCACGGTAATGTCCAACAAACACTGGCCAGCAAAGCATCATCTGGAATCCCATCTAAGCTACAGCTCTTAACAGAATAACTCACATACAGGAGTCCTGTAGAGTTATTTTTGTATCTGGGGGGCGTTTTTAAGGAAAAGTATTTAAAGAACCCAAAGAGAACATATTGTTGAAGGTCAGAACTAAACCTCATGTCTACTAAATGATGACTGATTCAACAAATTAGTTTATTAACAGCCCAATATTGAGGTAAATTAGGTGTGTTAAAGCAGGACAAGCGGCAAAATGTGCAGGGCAGTCGACCAGTGTTGAGACCCCCTGGCCTACAGGACTCATGACGGTCTTCCAATTAGAGTGCAACTACAAAACAAAGCCTATAAAAGAAACTAAACCTTTTTACGCGATTGACATGAAATTGGGATTGCTTTTACTGTGTGCCACCCACACTCGGATTCTAGACTGATATCAGCAGGTACTTTACACTTGACCGGCTCAGAGTTGGACAGTATTTACAAAACGGATATGAAGATATGGGCTCTCTACTACTCAAATAATGTTCGACAGATACCAAAACACAGCACTGTTTAGCTCAAACAGACTTTGGTGAGCCAGAAAATGAAAAGAAATATGTAAATTTTGTAAACATAACAGAACATTTCTCACTCTTTGCTCTTCTGTCAGACTGATCAAGTCTTTAGTCTGAACAGCTTACAGGCAATCTAACTGTATGTAGGTTTCCTTTCATCAAATGTTAACATCTTAATGGAAAAGCCTAAAATAAAAAAAGAAATACCCAAATAACCAGTGAAGCATCAGGTCACTTGATTCCCTTGTGTCTGGTCTTGTTGCTTTGCATACAGCGTATACACAGTGGTCAGCTGTCCTTATGCTTACGCCAGATACTTCAGCCATGGGCCTGTACCAGTGGCCAGCTTGTATAATGCAGCGGCAATTCTCTTATCTGTTTCCGGGAGTGACCGGTGTCAGGAAACAGATGGTCTGGTCGTGATGCATAGCTTTTCAAAGGTTGCTTTCGAGATTCTGAAATGCCAAATACAAAGCTCTTTTAAAAAATGTCTCTGAACAATGTGACCCGAGGATTGTCTGGTGAGTTTTCGTTTCCAGATGGAAGATGGATGTCGTTGGGGCTGGCACAGAGATTTTAAGTGGGCCATTGCTCGTTCTGTCCAGCATCTCTGAGCTGCAAATAACACGGCAGTGAAAAGGTGACAGATGGCTGTAAAAATTATTTCTGATTAAAGCAGAAAACAAGTTAAATCTAATAAAAAAATTTAAAAAATCAGAAAATATGTGCACAACATTTGTGAGATGTTTGTATAGAAGCCACTGTACAGCTGTATAGGGGCAATAATATATTCTAGTCTACCTGCTGAATGTCTAATATTGAAACATTGTACAAAGACTGGTGGACGTGTTAATGGGGGGCGGCACTGAAACAATCAATCCACCTGTTGAGTCATTTCCGATTCATAGTCCAAAATATCAGTAGATATCAGATCAAACTCTGTTGCTATTAAGCAAAAACCAAAGATCAAGTCAGTGTACTACAGTATTTCAAACTAATTTGCACACCAAATCATTATACTATGCTATACTATGGAAAAAGCTTTGGCCTCTCAATTGCTGTTGTATAATTCTTTAAAGAACCTCTTCAAAATGTTTCTATGTAGCACCTAAAGGGTTCCAGTGTTGTTTACTCTGTCCATCATAGAACCTTTCTTATGTTATAAAGAACCCTGTTGAGCAGAAGGTTAAAAACTGTGCATCGCTTTGTCCAGGACATTCTTATCCTTACTCTTATTGAACTTGTGCACTTATCAGCTACTTCCCCTTTTCTGTTAGACTTGTATGCTTCTGATGCTGGGGGTCCGTACAGCAGCTCACATAAACATGTGCAGGTTTTACAGTGAGCAGTGGCTGAAGCATTATTAGATTTCCTCCTCTGTTTTTGTAGATAACTGTGTGATCGGAAACGTTTCTGCCCACACTGGCCTGGGAATAACATCGAGTTCACAATGGAAAATAGAGCTGCCTGTTCTCATCGCTTGATAACACCACCAAAGCTCAGCTTGAACGTTAAAAGAACAAGTAGGGGATCAGTTAGCATAATTCATAATTTATACATATTTTTCTTATTTAAACTCACATACATGTGCAGTTCACTGGTCCATATTGTTATTTTCTTTTATGTAAGCCATGCCCGGTGCGCAGGTGCATGCATATTAGTACTGTGCATTATTAGCAAGAAGCTGGTAATATGCTACATATCATGATACAGGGGTTACAGTTTGATATATTAAGATACTGTAAGCAAGGCGATATATTGTGATTTTAAAGACTATCATAGAAAACACACGATCATAAGCACAGGTTTGTTGATGTTAATGCAAGTGGTGCACCCTTACCCTACTTGTTTATGTTGGAGTGGAAGAGTCTAGTGCTGAAAACGACTGCTATCTAGCATTCGGGGCCAAGGGGGTAGATTTGGTCTCAGCATTGGTAGGGATGCAACAAAAGTTAGCTTCTTGTTCCAATTTTTGATCTACCTTAAACCATTGCAGTAGCAACATTTCACCAGTACATGCCAATCTTTGACCCATCCGCAAGATGTGCAATAAAGTGGGTGATGGCACTTTGAGCGTGTTGGTTTGATCTGGATGATGAGATATCACACCGATTCATGATTCTCAAAATAATAGATCATTAAAGTGGGTTCTCAGTAAAAACTGGCTAGGTAGTTTACTAGCTATGACTTGTGAGTTGTATGATATCTACAAAGAATCAAACACGTTGTCATGGTATGGAAAGGCAGAAAGCCATCTGAAAGGCTACATGTTCGCCGGTTCTTGATGTCTGTGGACTGCGAGCCCTGAAAACATAACGCTAACACACTGATCAGCTCTCGCATCTTTGAGTCTGGCAGCAAGAATATTTAAAGATCGTGCCATCAGTCTTCTGAGAGCTTCCTTAAATATTGGTAGGGATATGTCCCTACCGTGCATATGCAAACCTACACCCTTGCACGGGGCTTTAAAGCCAACACAAAATAAACCACTGTCTACCACAAACATTTGTAAACTATTCTTTTAGAATTGTCAGTGTGTTTTTGAGAATTGATGCAGAATCACAAAAATAATATTGTGATATTCAAAATTTCCAATGTATCTTATACCCGTTATGCATATACCAGTATTTAATTTGCAGGGACTAAATCTCGCATTTAGTTTATAAACTGTTTCAGTTTATACCAGAGGCGAAATTCACTGTTTCTCAAAGCCCTTCTTTTTGAGCATATAGCTGCTGAAAACATCCATTTGACATCATTTGGATCCTTTTATCTGGTTTTAAGAAATAAAACAAATCTAATTCTTATGGTTTAACAGGTCTTTGGAATTGTATTTGTTTTCTAACAACAAGACAAAACAAATGATTTCCAATTAATGAAAAAAATAAACTTATTTGAACATCCATTCAACATGTTCACACTGTGCAAAAGTGGGTTGTAGGTATTAATGATTGATTGATTGCTGGAACATAAGATTTTCTTATTACAGGGAGGAAGCTCTTTACCAGTATGTTTCAGACATATTGATGGGCGTGTCTCTGTGCGTCTATATTAAATTAGCTTTAGCCTGCAGGTATATATTAGTCTTACAGGTTTTTAATAGTCTAAAAACTTTGATTATTGAGATGTATACAGCAGTGGTTCTCCGTATTGGTGCTGCATGTCAGGGGTGGTGCCACACCTTAGAAAGTGGCAAAATCCAGATAGGTGTTTTGGAGCCTTTGGAGTTTGTTAAATGAAGGTGGTACGGTGGTGTAGTGGTCAGCACTGTCGCCTTACAGCAAGATGATCCCGATTGGATTCCTGTTCTGTGTGGATTGTGCATGTTCTCCCCGTGTTTGAGTGGGTTTCCTCTGGGTACTCCGGTTTCCTCCCACAGTCTAAACACTGTTTTGATCGCTCACTCTAAATTTCCCCTAGGTGTGAGTGTATGTTGGCCATGCAATGGACTGGCGAACGGTCCATGGTACTCCGCCTTCGCCCAATAAAGCTGGGATTGGCTATTTGTTAAATGAAGTCATGTTGTTTGATTCGTTCCAGTATTGACTAGGGTACTGACACAATGTAGAAAAATGATACTAAATTTGAAAATCATAGTGAGCGTCCAAGTAATGGCAGGAGGTGCAGGTACCCTCACAAAACATAAGGGTTCTTTGGAGTGGCTTTGTAGCAGAACCACTTCCAGAGTCTTTCAAATGAAAAACCACTGAAAACTTTGAAGACCTGCTGATGGTGTGACGGTTCCATACCAATTCAACTTCTGATCCCCCCCGAGATCAGCACCATCCAGCTGTTTAAACTAAAGATTAGCAAAAGTCAGTTTTATGCCTTCTAAGTCTTAAGACCATAGAGGGTTCTATTCAGTTTAATCTTTAAACCTTTATGGCTCTTTAGTAAAGACAGTCATTGCGTATATATATATATATATATATATATATATATATATATATATATATATATATATATATATATATATATATATATATATATATATATATATATATATATATATATATATCCTGGAACACTCAAAGTAGCATGTGCATGTGACAAAAGCGAGGTATATGGTTTTATATAGCACTCAAATGAGTATACAGAACTATATATAACACATTTAACCTTGAAACAGCTAGTAGTGCAAAACAACGTAGTCCTAATCATACGCTCCAGAATTGTATGTCTTTGTTTCTCGTCTTTGTGAAGGACCAGCTTGTTGAGTTGGTATTTGTGTGTTTATGTGCTTTGCTTGATTTTAACCACCAACTCAACTTGGAAATGAGGGATAATAACAGGCATTGGCAGGACAGGCCTGTCTTGCTCTGCAGAAGGAGGTATGGAGTCTCTTGTGTAGGTGAGCAGCTCTAGCCCAGACTTGCCCTTCTGTTCACATAGGCATATGACAGGGGTGGAACTTCTGCAGAGCTTGGTGATTTTCCTGCTCAACTCATCAGCTAGTCAGCTGGTTTGGTTGGTGTGCTAAAGCAAGGGAACTGGGCTGGACTCCGGCCCCTCAGTTCCACACCCCGGCATATGTAGTCAGAATAACCATGAATCTGCAGGTCTGGATAAGCTCCACAGGATGGGTCTGTCTTAAAACCTAGTGAGTGTCTAAGTAGGTACTGTCTATAGGCAGCTGTTTAAGTAGCAGCGTTCTCTCCTCATCTCTCCTCATGGTGGTTTAGCTGGTTGCTAAGCTACCAGCCGGCTATCGAAAAACTATAGCCCGAGGCTTAAAAATCTGCTAGTATAAATGCTAATGTCTCGAGTATAAAACTGCTAAATGGTGAAGGACTCATTACAGAGTTGATAATAAAAAACTGTTTTGTGTGATTATATGACCAGAAACACATTAAAACTCCAGAGAGAATCAAAATAACTCACATTTAAAACCACTTCACTGCTCCTAGATTAGCCTGTGTTACATCAGAGGAAGAGGTCAATATTTCCTTAAAATCAGGTCTAAATAAGGGGTGTGTCTCAAAACCTACTGAGCTCCTACGTAGACAGAATTTTACATCATAGTATGCGCTCCCGACATGTAGACTGTTCCAATTCTTACATACCTTAAACATACTGTCTACTGAGGAACCTTATTTAGACCTGATTTTAAGGAAGTATTGAACGCTTCCTCAGCCGCTAAGACAATCCCATGATACAACGCAGGCTAATCTAGGAGCAGTGAAGTGGTTTTAAAATGTGAGTTATTTTGATTCTCTCTGGTGTTTTAATGTGTTTCTGGTCATAAAATCACACATTTACACACAATCACACATTTTTCACCATTTACACTTTTATACTCGAGACATTAGCATTTATGCTAGCGGATTTTTAAGCCTCGGGCTATTGTTTTGGATGCCGGCCGGTAGCTTAGCAACCAGTTAAACCACCGGTGGTGTGCTGCAGTGAGCGGGAACAAGCCGTGACGCAGTCTCTCTCTAACTAGAGTCTCAGTAATCTGTTTTATGAGGAGAGATGAGGAGAGAACACTGATACTTACACAGCTGCTACCTAGACAGCCTACTTAGACACTTACTAGGATTTGAGACACACCCAAGGTGTCTCAGTAGACAGCATGTTTAAGGTATGTAAGTATTGGGACAGTCTACATGTTTGGAGCGCATACTATGATGTAAAATGCTGCCTATGTAGACCCTGACTTGGTTTTGAGACACACCCGATAATTATTGCTTCATACTTATGATGTAAAAAACATGATGCTGTTTTATTGTTTTATTGGCTTTATCCAAAAAGAGATTCTGATTCCTGAGCAATACTCAATACATATACTTTCAAAAACTATAACCTAAATGTGGCTTAAAGTAGTACTGAGTATGACATGCTGGAAGTGGCTGTACTTGGTGATTGTAACAGACTGCAGACTGATTAGGAAGTGCTAGATGTTATTAACATGCTTACAAATTGTTATTTAGACTGCCAATCAGTTTCGCTCGGTTCTGAAGTGGCACCTCAAGTTCAGCCTACAGCTCATTCAACCAATGGAAAGCCACAGTGCTACAGCAGCGTACGCCGCCGAGTCTCTGCGTGCTTCGAATGTGAAAGCAGCCAAGAACTGGTCAAGAGTGCAGCTTCGCTTTCCTTTAACCCTGGATAACTTTTGCATAGATATCTATCTACACTTCTTGTTTTTTTCTATACAGGACCATGATCATTCAAAGATCCAGTTGCATGAAGTGGTTCTTTGCATTAAATGATTCTTTAGATTGATGGAGAATGTGCTGTATATGGTTCTGTATAGCTATATACACTTGTCCTGAATAAGAGGTCTTATGGTGAAAGGTGGTAAAAGTGGTGCCACCCCATTTGAGTTCATGGAGCTCAGTTCTTCTCAGTGTCCTTCAAGTTTATGGTGGGCTTACATTCAAGGTTCTAATGGGATTTTCAAGCTCTTTATGAAAGTGTGTTTGAAAGCTCACCCTGAGCTTCATTCTTGTAGAACAAATTTCCAGCGTTGCAGCGTGACCCCAAACATGTTTAATGAGGTCAGCTGTACAAAACCCCTGCACAAACAAGCTTAGAAGACCAGCGATTATCGATGACTCTTCAAACCACATCCGCTCCTCATGTGTTGCGCATTTGAGCTTGTGGCTCAGTTTGAGTCTGAAGCTCTGCCACATCTCTGTGATGTAAT
Source organism: Megaleporinus macrocephalus (assembly GCA_021613375.1). NCBI lineage: Eukaryota > Metazoa > Chordata > Actinopteri > Characiformes > Anostomidae > Megaleporinus > Megaleporinus macrocephalus. Next base: position 30,970,219 of record CM038722.1, on the reverse strand, counting down.
AGCCCATGTTTTTATCTGTTACTGTCATAAGTAAGTGGTGTAGGCATACGCTACTGAGACGAGTTACATCACAATAAGGTTTTGTAAGTGTGTTTGTACTTTCAGAGCACTAAACAGCTGCAACGGACATATTACGAAAATAACTGACTTTTTCTGTTCTTGTGTACTTACGTTTGGGTATCAGGAATACCTACAATCCCACAGACCTGTGAAATAGAATATAGGGTGTCTGCCCAGGGTGCCTGGATCAGAAAGCATGGGATTCAGCAAACCCTTCAGTTTTGCCTCCTCATCCTATGTCAAGTGTGTGCTCTATAATACAACACTGCCTTCCATCTGAGTAGCTCCGCCCACAGTTTCAAAACCACTTTCATGACCTTTAAAGTCTAGTCTAGACAGATTATCATGATAAAGTTTCGACAGCAGCAGCATGTATCTGGCAGCGTTATGGTCTGGGTAATGTCTTCATGGCACTCTCTGGACCCACTCATCCATGTAGAAGACACACTCAACCAATTTGGTATGAATCCATCCTTGCAGGTCACATACACCATACATGCTGATGGTCTTCTCTGGGGTGGATGGGATCTTCCAGCAAAACCAAGACCTCCAATTACTACCCTGGACCCCTAATTCCCCAGACTGGAACCCAAGTAATGTGACTCCACTGTGTATGTCACATTTAAAAAGAACATTTGGAAGAGGCATAAGTGGACTGGCCTAACGATCTAAAGTTGACAATGCCAGGTGAAGTGTAGTAGGCCTTTCTTAATTGGAAGCATAACCATGATCTTTCAAAATTTGGTTGAGATTAAACAGTGGTTAAGATGTAAACGGAGTCAGAACTGTTAATGGTTTATGGAACCAGACATCCAGCTCTAAAACCTTCCTTACAGACACTTGTTACATGAAATTTTCATTAAAACACTGCCTGAGACGTTGTTTTGTCTTATTATAGAAAGGCCCTGGTCTAAAATATTTGTTTTTGTTGTTGTTTTGTTTGTTTGTTTTTCTAATACTGTGGTTCATGGGTAAATATTAAAACTCAGAAGACACGTGTAGGTTCGCTGGCGGCTTTGATAGTAAATAAAAAGGCTGTTATGTGTTGTAGACATGGTGACCCCAGTTTCCCATCAACACCACTGTAAAGAAATCTAGGTCTGTAAGTTTCTCTATAATGAACAATCTAAATGATTTAGTTTGCATCAAAATTTTTGATGCAGATATCTTTTTAAATGTAAGTATTTATTTAAGTAGTAATCTTTAAATGTAGCACCGCTGTTGTTTTTCGTCAGTTCCAACTTTTATATGATGATTAATATCGTGTCTTCAGGCATCATTATGTTATATAGATCTGCCACACTGTCCATCTTTGGTTCCAGCGTGTTTCTCTGCTGTATTCAGGAGTCATTGTTGGTTAGATTGCAGGAAACGCAACAAATGCATTAGCAGCATTAGCGGCCATCAAATCAACATTAATGCTTTCCTCTCTGAAGGTTTTTCTCTTTTCCCACCCACTCATTAGAAATGTAGATTCTGTGATCAGTAGAGTGTTATCGACCCATAGCCTTCAAACCATTAGAGACAATAGAAAACCCAGACCACAGCTTTTACTTTGTACACCAGCATTCAAAAGTTTGGAAACGCACCTCTCATTCTTTTATATAATACTAATTATATAGAAAGATATTTGATAGAGTCCTGTTTGTATAGTCAAGTTTTTTATTGAGTGCTTCTTTGGGTACACCTACCTGTATCTATACTTGCTGGCCATTTTATCAAATCCATTGATCATATAGGAGCTCTTTGTAATTCTACACTTACAGACTGTAGTCCATCTGTTTCTCTGTATACTTAATTACACTGTTCTTCAATGGTCAGGACCACCACACAGCGGGTTTTTACTAGGGTAGTGAATCATTCTCGGCACTGCAGTGATACAGTGATAGTTTAAAACACCTCAGGTGTAGTGCTGGACTGAGAGCACTAGGTATTGTACCAACCACAGTTGTATAATACCAACCACAAATATGTAGCCAACAGTGTCCTGTGGGCAGCAGCAGATGAGCTACTGTCTCTGATTTTACATCTACAAGGTTGGCCATCAAGTTGGGAGTGTCTAATAGAGTGGACAGTGAGTGGACACAGTGTTTAAACAGCACTGCTGTGTCTGATCCACTCACACCAGCAAAATCTTTCAAGCAACAACAGACAGTTGATCAAGGATAAACAACAAACTGTAATTATCTGTTTATGGGAGTTTTTGCCAAGTTGAGCGACTCGAGATTTGTCTTCAACAAGCAAAACCAATTTTCTTCCAAGAAACCGAAGAGTTTGTTGTTATGAGGCACTAATACAGACAATACAGTGAACTGAGTCTCTCTCTCTCTCTCTCTCTCTCTCTCTCTCTCTCTCTCTCTCTCTCTCTCTCTCCAGTTATTGTGATCTCTCTGTGTTATTAAGAGTGTCAGGCTAAATGAAAGATACAGGGTGTGTCTGAGCCAGAGGCAGGAGTGGGGGTGGGCAGAGTCATCTCTCATTAGAGCTTTTCTAAGTGCAGGAGGGTGTGTGTGTTTGTGTGTGTGTGTGTGTGTGTGTCCTCATGGGGTTAAGCAGCTAGAATTAGGGAGAGGTAATCAGCCCACAGCAGCAGAAGAGTTGGCAGAGTCCTCCCTCGTCTAAACATGGATGCGTTTCTCAGTGAAGCCCATATCTTACATGTTTTCTTGTCACATAAGCTCACAGTGTTTTAGGGCTTAACAGCATAAAAAGAAGAAAACTGGCCACAGTAATATGAGGCAGCTGAGCAGCAGTGAAATAGATCAGCTGTCAGGACAATACAGCATATTATTCAAAGTCAGAGGTGTCAAGTAACAAAGTACAAATACTTTGTTACCTTACTTAAGTAGACATTTTAGTTATTTATACTTTACTATAGTAATTATTTTTTAGCTGACTTTTTACTTCTACTCCTTACATTTGCACTCCATTATCTGTACTTTCTACTCTTTACATTTACACTCCATTATCTGTACTTTCTACTCCTTACATTTACACTCCATTATTAGTACTTTCTACTCCTTACATTTACACTCCATTATTAGTACTTTCTACTCCTTACATTTACACTCCATTATCAGTACTTTCTACTCTTTACATTTACACTCCATTATCTGTACTTTCTACTCCTTACATTTATACTCCATTATCTGTACTTTCTACTCCTTACATTTACACTCCATTATCAGTACTTTCTACTCCTTACATTTACACTCCATTATCAGTACTTTCTACTCTTTACATTTACACTCCATTATCAGTACTTTTTACTCCTTACATTTACACTCCATTATCAGTACTTTCTACTCCTTACATTTACACTCCATTATTAGTACTTTCTACTCCTTACATTTACACTCCATTATCAGTACTTTTTACTCCTTACATTTACACTCCATTATCAGTACTTTCTACTCCTTACATTTACACTCCATTATTAGTACTTTCTACTCCTTACATTTACACTCCATTATCAGTACTTTCTACTCTTTACATTTACACTCCATTATCTGTACTTTCTACTCCTTACATTTATACTCCATTATCTGTACTTTCTACTCCTTACATTTACACTCCATTATCAGTACTTTCTACTCCTTACATTTACACTCCATTATCAGTACTTTCTACTCTTTACATTTACACTCCATTATCTGTACTTTCTACTCCTTACATTTACACTCCATTATCTGTACTTTCTACTCCTTACATTTACACTCCATTATCAGTACCTTCTACTCCTTACATTTACACTCCATTATCAGTACTTTCTACTCCTTACATTTACACTCCATTATCTATACTTTCTACTCCTTACATTTACACTCCATTATCTGTACTTTCTACTCCTTACATTTACAGTCCATTATCAGTACTTTCTACTCCTTACATTTACACTCCATTATCTGTACTTTCTACTCCTTACATTTACACTCCATTATCAGTACTTTCTACTCCTTACATTTACACTCCATTATCAGTACTTTCTACTCCTTACATTTACACTCCATTATCTGTACTTTCTACTCCTTACATTTACACTCCATTATCAGTACTTTCTACTCCTTACATTTACACTCCATTATCAGTACTTTCTACTCCTTACATTTACACTCCATTATCTGTACTTTCTACTCCTTACATTTACACTCCATTATTAGTACTTTCTACTCCTTACATTTACACTCCATTATCAGTACTTTCTACTCCTTACATTTACACTCCATTATCTGTACTTTCTACTCCTTACATTTATACTCCATTATCTGTACTTTCTACTCCTTACATTTACACTCCATTATCTGTACTTTCTACTCCTTACATTTACACTCCATTATTAGTACTTTCTACTCTTTACATTTACACTCCATTATCAGTACTTTTTACTCCTTACATTTACACTCCATTATCAGTACTTTCTACTCCTTACATTTACACTCCATTATTAGTACTTTCTACTCCTTACATTTACACTCCATTATCAGTACTTTTTACTCCTTACATTTACACTCCATTATCAGTACTTTCTACTCCTTACATTTACACTCCATTATTAGTACTTTCTACTCCTTACATTTACACTCCATTATCAGTACTTTCTACTCTTTACATTTACACTCCATTATCTGTACTTTCTACTCCTTACATTTATACTCCATTATCTGTACTTTCTACTCCTTACATTTACACTCCATTATCAGTACTTTCTACTCCTTACATTTACACTCCATTATCAGTACTTTCTACTCTTTACATTTACACTCCATTATCTGTACTTTCTACTCCTTACATTTACACTCCATTATCTGTACTTTCTACTCCTTACATTTACACTCCATTATCAGTACCTTCTACTCCTTACATTTACACTCCATTATCAGTACTTTCTACTCCTTACATTTACACTCCATTATCTATACTTTCTACTCCTTACATTTACACTCCATTATCTGTACTTTCTACTCCTTACATTTACAGTCCATTATCAGTACTTTCTACTCCTTACATTTACACTCCATTATCTGTACTTTCTACTCCTTACATTTACACTCCATTATCAGTACTTTCTACTCCTTACATTTACACTCCATTATCAGTACTTTCTACTCCTTACATTTACACTCCATTATCTGTACTTTCTACTCCTTACATTTACACTCCATTATCAGTACTTTCTACTCCTTACATTTACACTCCATTATCAGTACTTTCTACTCCTTACATTTACACTCCATTATCTGTACTTTCTACTCCTTACATTTACACTCCATTATTAGTACTTTCTACTCCTTACATTTACACTCCATTATCAGTACTTTCTACTCCTTACATTTACACTCCATTATCAGTACTTTCTACTCTTTACATTTACACTCCATTATCTGTACTTTCTACTCCTTACATTTACACTCCATTATCAGTACTTTCTACTCCTTACATTTACACTCCATTATCAGTACTTTCTACTCCTTACATTTACACTCCATTATCAGTACTTTCTACTCTTTACATTTACACTCCATTATCTGTACTTTCTACTCTTTACATTTACACTCCATTATCAGTACTTTCTACTCCTTACATTTACACTCCATTATCAGTACTTTCTACTCCTTACATTTACACTCCATTATCAGTACTTTATACTCCTTACATTTACATTCCATTATCAGTACTTTATACTCCTTACATTTACACTCCATTATCTGTACTTTCTACTCCTTACATTTACACTCCATTATCAGTACTTTCTACTCCTTACATTTACACTCCATTATCAGTACTTTCTACTCCTTACATTTACACTCCATTATCAGTACTTTCTACTCCTTACATTTACACTCCATTATCAGTACTTTCTACTCTTTACATTTACACTCCATTATCTGTACTTTCTACTCCTTACATTTACATTCCATTATCTGTACTTTCTACTCCTTACATTTACAGTCCATTATCTGTACTTTCTACTCCTTACATTTACAGTCCATTATCTATACTTTCTACTCCTTACATTTACACTCCATTATCTGTACTTTCTACTCCTTACATTTACAGTCCATTATCAGTACTTTCTACTCCTTACATTTACACTCCATTATCTGTACTTTCTACTCCTTACATTTACACTCCATTATCAGTACTTTCTACTCCTTACATTTACACTCCATTATCAGTACTTTCTACTCCTTACATTTACACTCCATTATCTGTACTTTCTACTCCTTACATTTACACTCCATTATCAGTACTTTCTACTCCTTACATTTACACTCCATTATCTGTACTTTCTACTCCTTACATTTACACTCCATTATTAGTACTTTCTACTCCTTACATTTACACTCCATTATCAGTACTTTCTACTCCTTACATTTACACTCCATTATCAGTACTTTCTACTCTTTACATTTACACTCCATTATCTGTACTTTCTACTCCTTACATTTACACTCCATTATCAGTACTTTCTACTCCTTACATTTACACTCCATTATCAGTACTTTCTACTCCTTACATTTACACTCCATTATCAGTACTTTCTACTCTTTACATTTACACTCCATTATCTGTACTTTCTACTCTTTACATTTACACTCCATTATCAGTACTTTCTACTCCTTACATTTACACTCCATTATCAGTACTTTCTACTCCTTACATTTACACTCCATTATCAGTACTTTATACTCCTTACATTTACATTCCATTATCAGTACTTTATACTCCTTACATTTACACTCCATTATCTGTACTTTCTACTCCTTACATTTACACTCCATTATCAGTACTTTCTACTCCTTACATTTACACTCCATTATCAGTACTTTCTACTCCTTACATTTACACTCCATTATCAGTACTTTCTACTCTTTACATTTACACTCCATTATCTGTACTTTCTACTCCTTACATTTACATTCCATTATCTGTACTTTCTACTCCTTACATTTACAGTCCATTATCTGTACTTTCTACTCCTTACATTTACACTCCATTATCTGTACTTTCTACTCCTTACATTTACAGTCCATTATCAGTACTTTCTACTCCTTACATTTACACTCCATTATCAGTACTTTCTACTCCTTACATTTACACTCCATTATCTGTACTTTCTACTCCTTACATTTACACTCCATTATCAGTACTTTCTACTCCTTACATTTACACTCCATTATCAGTACTTTCTACTCCTTACATTTACACTCCATTATCTGTACTTTCTACTCCTTACATTTACACTCCATTATTAGTACTTTCTACTCCTTACATTTACACTCCATTATCAGTACTTTCTACTCCTTACATTTACACTCCATTATCAGTACTTTCTACTCTTTACATTTACACTCCATTATCTGTACTTTCTACTCCTTACATTTACACTCCATTATCAGTACTTTCTACTCCTTACATTTACACTCCATTATCAGTACTTTCTACTCCTTACATTTACACTCCATTATCAGTACTTTCTACTCTTTACATTTACACTCCATTATCTGTACTTTCTACTCCTTACATTTACATTCCATTATCTGTACTTTCTACTCCTTACATTTACAGTCCATTATCTGTACTTTCTACTCCTTACATTTACAGTCCATTATCAGTACTTTCTACTCCTTACATTTGCACTCCATTATCAGTACTTTCTACTCCTTACATTTACACTCCATTATCTGTACTTTCTACTCCTTACATTTACACTCCATTATCTGTACTTTCTACTCCTTACATTTACACTCCATTATCAGTACTTTCTACTCCTTACATTTACACTCCATTATCAGTACTTTCTACTCCTTACATTTACACTCCATTATCTGTACTTTCTACTCTTTACATTTACACTCCATTATCTGTACTTTCTACTCCTTACATTTACACTCCGTTATCAGTACTTTCTACTCCTTACATTTACACTCCGTTATCAGTACTTTATACTCCTTACATTTACACTCCTTTATCAGTACTTTATACTCCTTACATTTACACTCCATTATCAGTACTTTCTACTCCTTACATTTACACTCCATTATCAGTACTTTCTACTCCTTACATTTACACTCCATTATCAGTACTTTCTACTCCTTACATTTACACTCCATTATCAGTACTTTCTACTCTTTACATTTACACTCCATTATCTGTACTTTCTACTCCTTACATTTACATTCCATTATCTGTACTTTCTACTCCTTACATTTACACTCCATTATCAGTACTTTCTACTCCTTACATTTACACTCCATTATCTGTACTTTCTACTCCTTACATTTACACTCCATTATCAGTACTTTCTACTCCTTACATTTACACTCCATTATCAGTACTTTCTACTCCTTACATTTACACTCCATTATCAGTACTTTCTACTCCTTACATTTTAAACATAGTCTCGTTACTCCTATTTCATTTCAGCTTGTTTTCATTTATGTACATTTACATTCCAGTAAAGATTATTAATAACATGTCTTTAAAGTTTGACTTTTTGCTCCATTACAATACTTATAGACAACTAGTCATCATATCTTCAGCTCCATGAAACACATGTTAATGCTCAGTACTACACAGATATGCTTCTTTAATATATTTACATTGTACTAAACTACATTCATGTTTAATGGGTGTATATGCGGCTGAAACAGGAAGCCTAGCGCATCCCAACTTTGTCAACATTAACATTTTAATATAACATTATAGTCATTATGGATTTTAGAAGAATGAGGTTTTTGAGGAGGGGGCTAGTGTACTATAGACCCCTGTGGTGCATCCTAAGCTTTTGTCCTTAATGGCACATTACTTACATTACTTTTACTTTAATACTTTAAGTAGTTTTGAAAGCAGTACTTTTACTGGAGTAAAAAGCTTGAGTTAATACTTCTACAGAAGTGTTTTTAAACTAGTATCAATACTTCTACCTGATTAATGAATGTGAATACTTTTGACACCTTTGTTGAAAGTTATAATATGTGTTGAAAAGTAGACGCTGACTGATGTGACTGATGGTCTAACAAAGGGCTGAGACCCAGTCACATGACGTGCACTGCTGTGAGTGAGCAGGACAACAAGCATCTGAGCTGTGATGGTGTATATTTTCAAATTTCAACAGTACAGAGAGTATAAATATAGTTCAATAGTGTTTTAGGTTCAGTTCTAGAAGGATTTTTATGTTGAAGAGCTTAAATACGGGTGGAGTGGTGGATTTTCTGGAGTAGAGCAGAGGGCTGTGTTTTTAGCTGTTAATGCTAGAGAAGCTGTTTCTTTTGGTGCTGTTTTCAGTAAAATAGATGTAAAACTGTATAATGGAGCATGAGCTTATGACCTTATATCATCGTAGTTTCTCCTGGTCGACTTTACTTATGGTCTACAAAAAACGATGAAACGATGAAAAAAAGATGAATATGATTATTTGAATCCTCAAATCTAAAAACAAATACCCAACAAATGACTATCCGAATATCTGAATAGTGGAATATTTGGGTCCAGCCCTGAAAATTGTATGAACTGGTAATACTGTTTTATCTAAATTGTAAATGAGCAATATCTACACATACTAAGGCTAAAGAATGCAGTATTGTGAATGCCTATATGCTAGAAAAAACATTAACGCTGGGTGTATTTTCAAAAAATACTTCTAATCTCATATCTCTGTGTTTTCAGTGTCAGTTTTTGACATTTTAATAACATTGTGTCTAAATTTCATGACGAATTGTCCAAAAGAAATGCCCCAGAATTTCTTGGATAAAAGTCTGGTTCCATTGACTCGCATTAAAAGTTAAGTATGTTTTTTAGTTTTCTTGTAAAGGTGCCATTTTTAAAATATGACGTTTTATTCCAAGACCAGAGATATGTGTGAAAATGCTAGTGGTGTAAAAATTAGAATTATCTTATAAAAACATCCCATAATTTTCTCCTATTCAGACATCCTGTGTTGTGAAATGCATCGGCTCTTCTGGTGACTGTAGGAAGCCTCTGCATGTTACTGTTCGGATTGAACCGGTTGCTCCGTGTTGAACCTCAGCAGAGGAAGTCTACATAAACAATAGCCCACCCTCTCCAGGGATGTAGCCTTTCCTTAGATAATGAACCAACTGGCTTATATCAGTTCCACTCCAGTGGGGAGCTAATGGGGAGGATATTTTCTTTCCTTCCCTCCATTCGTCCATGAATTAAGCATTAAAATTAAAGTAGTAATCACTGTGTGGTTGATTTTTCACTGACAGTAATTCAGTGTTTTTTGCCACACTGACAAATCTTTGACTCAGAACTCTCTTAGAATAGAGGTCAATGGGCAGATGCAGAATTCTGTCAGTTTATAAGAGACACTGACTTAGAAATGTATGTGGAACCATATGTTAATAATGGGTAGCATCACCTTTTGCTCCCAAGATAGTCTCAAGTCTTCACACCCTGGATTCCACAAGACATTGGAAACGTTCCTTTGTGATTCTGGTCCATGTCGTCATGACTGCATCATGCAGTTCCTGTGGATTTTTCAGGAAATCTTTCATGCTGTGAATCTCCTCTTCTACCACATTCCAAAGTTGTTCTATCAGATACCGATCCGGTGACTTGGATGGCTACTGAAGACCACTGAACACTCATGTCATGTTCATGAATCCAATTTGAGACTAATTTTACTTTACATGATGCATCAGCATGCTGGAAGTGGCCGTTAGAAGATTGTAAATTGTGGCCATGAAGACGCGCACGTGGTCAGCAACAATACTCTAATAGACTGAGGCCTTTAGGTGATAATTGATTAGTATTAACAGCCCTGAGTAAAAGTTCCTCACCCCAATACACCACCTCCACTAGCCTGATCTTGGCTGCCAGGAGCGGAACCCGACATGGTCTTCTGCTGTTGTAGCCCATCTACCTCAAGGTTGTGCCAAGTGGTTATCACTGTATATGTGTATTTACTGTTTTACTTAGCCTTTCTGTCAGTGACCTGGCCATTCTCCGCTGACCTCATTTATTACTGTATCATTTTGAGTAACTCTACAGACTGTTCATCTTGACATTCTCAGAAAAATTAGCAGTTATAGAAACACTCAGACCAGCACTAGTGATCATGCCACGGTCAAAATCACTGAAATTACATTTTTCCTATTCCAATGGTTGATGTAAACATTACCAGAAGCTGATCGAGCATATATATATATATATACATATATATATATATATATATATATATATTATATATATATATATATATATATATATATGATTTCATGCATTACACTGCTTCCACATGATTGGTTGATTAGGTAATTGCATGAATGCGCAAGTGTACAGGCGTCTCTAATAAAGTGCTTACTAGTGCATTTTTACCACAGAAATAAGGTTAGAGACTTTTGTCAAATCAAATCAAATTTATTTGTATATCGCTTTTAACAACTGATGTCGTCACAGAGCAGCTTTAAAGGAATTTATTGATAATAAAAGTTCAATAGAGCATAAATAAGCCTAAGAAGAAAATAACACAGAAGGAAATCATAGAAATCATGGAACAAACATAGAAACCCCCCCAGTGAGCAAGCTATAGACGACAGTGGAAAGGAAAAACTCCCTCAGAGCTGGAGGACGAAACCTTGGGAGGAACCAAGACTCACCCATCCTCCACTGATTAAACTACTCAAACAGTACTGATATAATGACTGTACCACCTTGTACTTCTGATCAGATGCTCAGGTGTGCTTATATAATCATTATATGATGTAACTAAGATGAATTGTAGTACAGATGAAGAACAGTCAGAGTGATGATGACAGTTAATGAAGGTAGAAGGTTAGTGGAAACTAGTTAGAGTCCATGCTAATTTAAATAGAGTCTGTAGTGGAGGTTAGGCAGCTAACGGGTAACAGCCAGGCCAGATGTTCAGTCTGGTGGGCGACTTGGGTGGCAGAGGAACCTGGCGGTCAGTCTTTCATAAGTGTCAGTCAGGACAGGTGGGCAGTCATTCTCGGAAATGATAAAGAGACTCTTATCCGGCCTTTTGCTCAGTAACTCTTTTTTTTTTTTTTCTTCCTTCCCTTTTTCAACAACATCCTCTTCAGTGTCCTCACAGCCTCTGCCATGATGTCCATGCTGGGAATCCTGAGCTAGCTGCTTCTTGTATCTAGCTGATTTTTGTGAGTGATGAGGTGTCGTAAGGTGTTACACAGTTCTGGCGAGAGGTCTCATACACGCTCCTTAGAGCAGACCTAGTTACATACCTCCAAAGTCACATAACAGGCGTTCCAGACCCGGAGTGGGAATGACAGAGACACTGTTCTTCCTTTTATAAGTCAGATTATCGTTTAAACGATTTAGAAGCTGTTATTTCAGGTAAAGTCGTTCACAGTGTTGCTTTAGTCTTCAGTCAGATTCATTGTTTTTCAGAGAAAAGCACTTGACACCAGCATAATGATGGGCATGGAGTTGGGAGCGGCTGCTCCTGATCTCCATGGACACCAGAAAATATTGGGAAATATGTAGTTAAGTGCGGTTGATGATGCAACAACATGGAATAATCCATTATAATCGTGTCAGGGTGGAGCTGCAGTGCAATTACTGAAAATAATGTCTCTCTCTCTCTCTCTCTCTCTCTCTCTCTCTCTCTCTCTCTCTCTCTCTCAGGACTCGGAGTTTGTATGTTTGGAGTTTGATGAGCTGAAAGTAAATCAGGTGCTAAAGAAGATGGCAGAGATTCAAGAGAACATCGACAGTATTGTACACCACAGCTAGAGTGTGTGTGTGTGTGTGTGTGTGTGTGTGTGTGTGTGAGAGAGAGTGTGTGAGTGTAGAATCAGAACATTGTAATCTTTGTATTGTTTTTGTGGATATTGTACTAGATACTTACGTCTCAGTAAACGTAGTTAGTCTTTTTATCATATGCACTGTTATATGTTACTCAAAATCAACATAATGTCCAATTAAATATGTTTTTTCTACCTGCTGTTGTTATTTACTTTTTTAATTTATGTTTTAGTTAATCACTTTTAAATGATCTATTACTGGTGACTTGAAGCTGATCTCTATATTTAAAGTAGTGCAAAACGTCTGTGGTTAAACTAGTGAGTGATAGCTGAGGTTTTCAGTTGACTCCGGTCAGCCATCAGTAATAAATACTAGAGCACAGTGTGGAAGCACATGGACATAAAACCATAAATACCTCATACGACTGGAACTCCCTGACCCTGACTTAGACAGTGACGGAGCTCCGTCTGGACCGTTTTTGGGAGTGATCCAGAGCATTGGAAGCTGTCCTTACTACTTAAAGCACTTGTGGCTGAATGCAATCAAATCCTCACAACAATGAAAAGCCTTCCCAGTAGATTAGAGACTGTTACTGTGGCAACTCCTTATGAACATCATTGGTACTGTATCTCAATGGCAAGGTCCAACTTCTGACACCAATGTGGCATCTTGTCAAAGAAGCAGATGTGGCAAACATTGTGCTTTAAGCTCTTTTATTGAATACGGACACTTAGAGAACTACCACCCAGTGCTGTCTGAACAGCCAGCATAGCACTTCTAGCCACACATTCCATGTTTACAGTGATCCAGAGCATTGGAAGCTGTACTAACTTCTTAATGCACTTGTGGCTGAATGCAATCAAATTCTCACAACAATGAAAAGCCTTCCCAGTAGATTAGAGACTGTTACTGCAGCAACTCCTTATGAACATCATTGATATTACAGTACGGTGCTTCTTTTTCTGGTCCAGATCTTGTATCTCAAAGCCAAGGACCCACTTCTGACACCAATGTTGCATCTTGTCAAAGAAGAAAATGTGGCAAACATTGTGATTTAAGCTCTTTTATTGAACACGGTAGCCTAGAGAACTGCTCCCAGCGCTGTCTGAACAGCCAGGCATAGCAGGCAGGTCACCTCTAGCCACACATTCCATGTTGAGAGTAGAAAGTAATACCCCACAGCCCAGTACAGATTAGCACAATATAACACAAGTAGCAAATCGCTACAGTATTATAGGTTGTGTATCAATTGTTTGGCTTTATAAACAATTAAATAAGTGGTAGTTCTGACTGTGTGTTAGAAACTCAGCAGTAGGTTTACCAGTATGTTATTAATAAATCCCTACTCTTTCATTTGAGCTGAGAATAAAGGCTAAACATCTGTGATATATGATTGTTTTAACATTATTTTGCCTCTAGAATGTTCTAATAGAAGCGTGTATTAAGGGGTTTACTAATAATTTATTCATGCACTGTGGGGCAGCCGTGCTTCTCGGAAAGACCTTCTCGTTGTTTAAACATTTAACACAATGTCACACCTGCCGGCTGCTTTGGCTACGTGATATGACTCGGAGGAAATCGAATCACACGTTCACACCTTGTTAATGGCATGAGTGTTTGGGTTGAGATCAAGTGACGCTGCTTAGGATCGGATTTGAAAAGTAAGCTGGAACAGTGCAATCAAATGCTTAATTATCCTGTAAATATGGGTATAAGTGCAGGGCATGTGTGCATTAATGCGTGATGCTGGATGATAATGCATATTTTGAGTATATAACTGTAGAATATTTAGAAGTTTTGTTTTTGTTTGCTCTTTTAGAAAAAAATGTTTATGCTAGATTTCTAATATACCTAGTGGTGACACGCCTGGTTTATTATGTTTGATTAGTTAGTGGAAGCACAAGGTGGGTGTTTCTAATAAAGTGGCCAGTTAGTGGATGCACAAAGTGGGAGTTTCTAATAAAGTGGCCACTGAGCGGATGAACAAGGTGGGTGTTTCTAATAAAGTGGCCAATGAGTGGAAGCACCAGATAGGTGTTTCTAATAAAGTGTCCAGTGAGTATAAGCCCAAGGTGGGTGTTTCTAATAAAGTGGCCAGTAAGTGGGAAGTAGAAAGTTGGTGTTTCTAATAAAGTGGCCAGTTAGTGGAAGCACCAGATAGGTGCTTCTAATAAAGTGGCCAGTAAGTGGGGAGTAGAAAGTTGGTGTTTCTTATAAAGTGGCCAGTTAGTGGATGCACAAGGTAGGTGTTTCTTATAAAGTGGCCAGTTAGTGGATGCACAAGGTAGGTGTTTCTAATAAAGTGGCCAGTTAGTGGAAACACAAGGTATGTGTTTCTTATAAAGTGGCCAGTTAGTGGAAGCACAAGTTTGGTGTTTCTTATAAAGTGGCCAGTTAGTGGAAGCACAAGGTAGGTGTTTCTAATAAAGTGGCCAGTTAGTGGATGCACAAGGTAGGTGTTTCTTATAAAGTGGCCAGTTAGTGAATGCACAATATAGGTGTTTTCAACAGTGTCAGGGTGGGCGGGGCTTAACTCCTGCAGACAGAATAGGCTGGACTACGGGCTGTTAGACACTGTGAGGAGGGCCACACTGCCGCTGCTGAGGGGGAACTTCTGTAGCCGAAGGCTTTCTGTGGTTTCCTGTGTTTGATGGCTGTGAGAGGTAGAGGCGATGGCTGTGAGAGGCAGAGGTGAAGCTTTGTTTGGAAACTGTGAATAGCTGATGGGAGGCTATTAATAATGCAGCAGTGAGACTGCGGCTTTGTGTAGACCTAAATGAAGCTGATGAGCCCTGCGGCTAAAACCTTCTCTATGTGAGTTTGCTCGGGTGTGTTTGTGTTGGTACATGTATTTGCAGCCATATAGCTGTACAGCCCTGATGATAGCAGCTCCCAGAGGTCCGTCTTTCATAGTCTTTCATAGTGTTTCTAATAAAGTGGCCACTTACTAAATGCTCATTCAAGAAAGTTCTACTCAGAACCATATACAACACATTCTCCGTCAGTCTGAAGAACCATTTCAGCAAACCATTTAATCTTCCTGTTATATTTATCTGTATATTTCTGAGTAGCAGTTGACAGTTTACTCCATGTGGGATTAACATGAACCGAATACATCCGTGACTATTGCTGGTCACTGATGGTCACATGTGGCTAATTAACTTTCTAGGTAACTTAGCTGCGATAGCTCACCCTAGTCTTGGTTGACCAATTAGCACTTACAAATATAGCAAATTCAAGATTCAAGAGTTTTATTGTCATATGCACAGCACAACAGACACTTTACAATGTTACACTGTACAATGAAATTCTTACTTTGCTGTTCCTCCATTCACCAATAGATAAAGATAACAAATAAAAAAATAATATAAAATATATACAAAATATATAAAGTATAATATTATAAGTTGAAGTAAATAAAAGTATTTTTATATATAGTTAAAAAATAAAAAAATAAAGTTACGTGTGCTTTTATGTGCAAGTATGAACAGCAGCCATAAAGTGCAAGTTGCAAGTAACAAATGTAAACAATAATGTTTTGTGTGAGTAGTGAATGTAAACAGTATAGCATGTAAACAGCAGTACAGTGTATGTAAACAGTATTGTATGTAAACAGTATTGTATGTAAACAGCAGTACAGTGAGTGTAAACAGTATTGTATGTAAACAGCAGTACAGTGTATGTAAACAGTGTTGTATGTAAACAGCAGTACAGTGTATGTAAACAGTATTGTATGTAAACAGCAGTACAGTGTATGTAAACAGTATTGTATGTAAACAGCAGTACAGTGAGTGTAAACAGTATTGTATGTAAACAGCAGTACAGTGAATGTAAACAGTATTGTATGTAAACAGCAGTACAGTGAATGTAAACAGTATTGTATGTAAACAGCAGTACAGTGTATGTAAACAGTGTTGTATGTAAACAGCAGTACAGTGAATGTAAACAATAATGTTTTGTGTGAGTAGTGAATGTAAACAGTATAGCATGTAAACAGCAGTACAGTGTATGTAAACAGTATTGTATGTAAACAGTATTGTATGTAAACAGCAGTACAGTGAATGTAAACAGTATAGCATGTAAACAGCAGTACAGTGTATGTAAACAGTATTGTATGTAAACAGCAGTACAGTGTATGTAAACAGTGTTGTATGTAAACAGCAGTACAGTGTATGTAAACAGTATTGTATGTAAACAGCAGTACAGTGAGTGTAAACAGTATTGTATGTAAACAGCAGTACAGTGAATGTAAACAGTATTGTATGTAAACAGCAGTACAGTGTATGTAAACAGTGTTGTATGTAAACAGCAGTACAGTGAATGTAAACAGTATTGTATGTAAACAGCAGTACAGTGAATGTAAACAGTATTGTATGTAAACAGCAGTACAGTGAATGTAAACAGTATTGTATGTAAACAGCAGTACAGTGAATGTAAACAGTATTGTATGTAAACAGCAGTACAGTGTATGTAAACAGTGTTGTATGTAAACAGCAGTACAGTGTATGTAAACAGTGTTGTATGTAAACAGCAGTACAGTAAATGTAAACAGTATTGTATGTAAACGGCAGTACAGTGAATGTAAACAGTATTGTATGTAAACAGCAGTACAGTGAATGTAAACAGTATTGTATGTAAACAGCAGTACAGTGAATGTAAACAGTATTGTATGTAAACAGTATTGTATGTAAACAGTATTGTATGTAAACAGCAGTACAGTGAATGTAAACAGTATTGTATGTAAACAGTATTGTATGTAAACAGCAGTACAGTGTATGTAAACAGTATTGTATGTAAACAGTATTGTATGTAAACAGCAGTACAGTGAATGTAAACAGTATTGTATGTAAACAGTATTGTATGTAAACAGCAGTACAGTGAATGTAAACAGTATTGTATGTAAACAGTATTGTATGTAAACAGCAGTACAGTGAATGTAAACAGTATTGTATGTAAACAGTATTGTATGTAAACAGCAGTACAGTGAATGTAAACAGTATTGTATGTAAACAGTATTGTATGTAAACAGCAGTACAGTGAATGTAAACAGTATTGTATGTAAACAGTATTGTATGTAAACAGCAGTACAGTGTATGTAAACAGTATTGTATGT